>JAAGEH010000445.1:341855-354620 GCA_011751065.1 Lasiurus cinereus | reverse complement strand
GCGGGGCGACGCGGTGAAAGAGGCGGGGCATGGGGCGGGGCGACGCGAGGGGGCGGAGGAAGGGGCGTGGTAACGTGAGAAATGGGGCGTGGCTAGTCGAGGGGCGGGGCTCTGCGGGGACAGGGGCGGGGCAGAGGGCGGGGCTGGCGGCGGGCGGGCCGCTAGGTCACCGGGCCTTGACCTCCCCAGCGCTGGACGCCTCTCCTGGAGGTGGGAGCTGGGAGCCTGGACCCTGACCCCCTGACCGCGCGGTGCGGGCGGTGCGGGGCAGAACAGTCACCCGCGTCCTCCCAGCAGCTCGGGGAGCCGCGCCCCACTCGCTGTTCCCATTCCCCAGGTGTGGAAACTGAGGCTGGGAGTGAGGCCGGGCTGTGCCTGCACCTCCTCCCCGCAGGGCGCCCCGGGAGGAGGGGAGACAGGGCCCCTGTGTCCACGCAGGACGGGAGGGGCCCTGCCTGGGGACCCCGGGGTGGGGCAGGCCCCCCGGCCACAGGCCCAGGTCCCGGCGCTGGTCCCGGGGGGGTAGAGGCGGGTGGTCATGCTGCCAACCAGGTACCAGGAAAGGCTTCTAGAGGAGGCGGTCTCCGGCTCAGCTGGCCCTGAGAGCCCTAAGGCAGGGGTGTTCCCTCCGGAGGGTGGGCCCCAGCGGGGGTGGAGGGGATGGAGGGAGGGTGGACGCAGTGTGACGGGGGGGATAATGGAGGACATTCAGCAGGGACACCGGGGAAGAGGTCAGCACGGGCCCCGTCCTGCCTCGGGGAGATGCGGGCCCCAGATACCGGGCCGGGAGGAGCGGCCACCGTGGCGGCAAGATGGCCAGAGATAGGGCAGGCAGCAGCGGAGCAGAACGCCGCCGTGGGTCTGGTTCCCGGCCCGGCTGCACCCAGGGCGCCAGGCCCGAGGGGCGCTGCAGGCGCCGGCAGGCTTGCCTTTCCGGGCGAGGAGATGCAACTGCCCCCCCCCAGGAACCACCCCGGAGCCACTGGCCACTCCCTCATCCACTCCGCCAACGCCCCTTGCCCCTCCTCTGGGCCGGGCCGGGTCTGGACAGGGGGACAGGGAGGAGTAAGGTGTGACCCTAGCCAGGGGGCTCCCCTCTCCCCTTGCACCAACAGGGTGCACCCAAGGGGAGCAGAGGCCACACCCAGGGGCCCCGAGAGCCCTGGGACCAGCGGGAGGGGAGCAGAAGCTTCCGGAGGCGGCGACGGGGGCCTGAAGGACACACCGGAGCGGAGACCCAGCGGCAGAAGGAGGGGGCACGGGGCAGGGGAGGGGCAGGGGGTGCAGAAAGGGGGCAAGGCTGCAAAGGACTCCAGCTGGCGGGAGCAGGAAGGGCAGGTGGGCGGGCAGGCAGGACCGACCGGCCCAGATCAGGCCTTGAAGGCCAGGCCCAGGGTCCGGCTCTTTCTGTTATTCCGCTTTGGTCCAGTGACGGAGTGAAGGAAGGAGTGAGCCGCAGGTTTGCCGCTGGGAGCTCACGGACAGGGTGCAGGCACATCCTCTGGCCAGAAGGTCAGCTCTTCTCACCTCCCGGCACGGGAGCGGGTCACAGACACCCCTCGGCACACCAGCAGCACGCTTTCTTGTTTTGCTGGTGGAACACAGCAACGAGGTGCAGTTTCAACCACCCACACCGCCCGGCTATTGTGTTGGCTGTTGCCAGTTTTTCTCTTGACCAGCTGAGGGAAGCGGTCAGAGCCGCTGGCCAGTCCGTTGTTGCACGTTTTGCTCATTCCTGCCCTGTGCACAGGCAGCTGGAGACCGGTGCCTGGGGGCTGAGGGAGGCGGTTTGCTTACCCAGAGGCATTGGGAGCGGGGCGGGGGGTAGTGGGGGAGGGAGGGGAGGAGGAGGAGGCATAGCTGGGTCCACAATGGACCCCTCCCCTGAGCCTCTGAAGTGGCTGGGCCCGGAGTGGGGGCTCCCCACACCCCTGGGAAGAAGATCTCACTGTCCCCCTGGGGCCCTGACCACTCTCCGTGGGGAGGTGGCTGAGCGAGCCGCAGAGATGGGGGCGGGAGGGAGCTGAGCCGAGGGGTCTGGGTGGCCGAGGAGACAGGCAGGCTGAGCAGGTGGAGGGCTGACAGCCAGGCCGGATTTTGGCCCTCTGGGAGAGGGGGACCCAGCAGCTCGAGGGCCAGGGTCGTGTCTGATTCGGCTCTGAGGCCCGTGTGAATCCATGGCTGGCCGGGTGCGGGATTTGGGGTGCTCGGAGACGGACAGGTGGTGAAAGGCAATGGGCAGGAGGCAGGCAGGATTGGGCCCGGGGGTGGGTGGGGGTGAGATGGGGGTAGGAGAGCTAGAGGCCGGGGCAAGGTCCCAGCCTGCCAGGGGGATGCAGATGGGGGAGGCCCAGCATGTGGGGGTGCATGGGGGAGAGCTGTGAACTGAGGAGAAAAGGTGGTCAGGGGAGGGGTCAGCAGTTCGAGGGCCATCGAGGAGGGAGCGGGCGCAGGGAAGGGCTGAGAGTGGTTAGCGGTCAGGACTCGGTGCCAGTGCTGTTCCTGACTCCTGGGGGCCCCGGCCCAGCCTGTCTCCTCATCTGCACGGTGGGCATAGTGCTCCCCCTGCCCACTGCCCCATACCCCTCAAAACTGCTCTGAGCCCTTGGAGGGGCTTAAAGCGACAGAAACCCGTTCTCTCCCAGCCTGGAGCCAGGAGTGGGCGGGGCATGCTCCTTGGAGGGCTCTAGGGGAGGGTCCTCCCTGCCTCTTCCAGCCCTGGGGACGCCAGGTGCTCCTGGCTTGTGGCCCCATCATCCAGGCTCTGCCTCTGTCTGCACATGCCTCCCCCCTCCCGTGTCTCCTCTCCTGCCTCTGGTTAGGGTGTGCACGCAGACGTAGGGCCGACCCAAATCCAGCCTGGTCCCCGTCTCACCTCAGTTACACCTGCGAAGGCCCAGCTTTCAAATAAGATCACCATCTGAGGTCTTAGCGGCTGAGTGTTTGAGGGGGGCACTCGGCAGCCGGCCCTCGGCTGGCACGCGGTCCCCCACGCCCCTGCGGGCCCAGGGCAGACAGGCGGAGCGTGGAGACCTGCTCACCCCCTCTTCCGCTGGGCTCCCAGCTCCCTGGGGACATCGGTGCCCCCACCTGTGATCCCCCCAGCCTGGCCATTCCTGAAATCTGTTCCCCGAAGTGGGGGCACCCCTGATTCCAGAAAGCACCCCCAAGTCAGCTCTTTCCTGGAGCCCCATCACCTCCACACCGCCTGGCGGTGGGGGCTCCGAGGCTGGGGGAGGGCCCACTCCGTCCCCAGCTCTCGGGGTACAGCGGGTCCCCCCGCACCCGCCGGGTGGTCTCCGGCCGCGGGGCTGGCGCCACCTCCGCTGTCGCTCTTATCTCGAGGGCACTGGAGGCGGAAACGGCGCATTCTTCCATCCTGTGATCACCTCCCGGGAGGGGCTGGGCGCGGGGGACCCAGCCAAGCGAGGATGCGGCCCCTCGCTCTGCAAACAGCTGCCAATCGGCTCCATCTGCGGGCGGCCCGGGTCCCGCCACACAGAGTCCCCGGGGGGAGGGGGGGAGGGGGGTAGCAGGGGGCGGGCCTTGTGGCCTTGATGCTGACAGGAAGATGGGACGGAGGGAAGGGTTAGGACTGGGGGCGCAGAGAAGGGGCAGCTGTTCAGCCAAACTGGACCTGCGGATGCAGGGGAGCCGGGACCAGCCGCCGGCACAGCCTCCAGGGCGGGCACCCCTGCCAGCAGCCGGGGGTGGGTGGTGCCCAGGCGAGGGGTTCCGAGAGGGCAGCTCCTGGCTGAGGGCGGGCACAGGGGGCAGTGGCCAGGGCGGGGACTCCCAGGCCTTGGCGGGCCAGTGATGGGAGAGGGGCTTTGAGGCGAGGGGCGCGCAGAGATGGACATGGAGAGCGTCAGAGGGAGGAGACATGGGCGGAGGGGCAGGAGGCCGAGAGGAGGCCCAGGGGTGCTTTCCCCTGGGAAAGGGGTCCCACCAGAGTCCTGCCCCTGCCTGTGCCCTGGACCCCGACACCGGATGGCCCTGCAGTTCCAGGTGTGAGTGTGCCCGGGTGTCGTCCACGCAGGAGCCGAGGGCCCCACCCCCAAGCTCAGGCCGAGGCCGCACACGTGATGCTCATTTGGGCCAGACAGCGCCTCTGCGGTGAGGAGGACGGCTGGTGGCCACCCCCTTGCGCACACCTCCTCCTCTCCCGATCCCATAGACACGCAGGGCTGGGGTCCTGGGCGAGGGCTGGAGTTCTGGGTGAGGGCTGGGGTCCTGGGCGAGGGCTGGAGTTCTGGGCGAGGACTGGAGTTCTGGGTGAGGGCTGGGGTCCTGGGCGAGGGCTGGAGTTCTGGGCGAGGACTGGAGTTCTGGGTTAGGGCTGGGGTCCTGGGCCAGGTCTGGGGTTCTGGGTGAGGGCTGGGGTCCTGGGCGAAGGCTGGGGTTCTGGGTGAGGGCTGGGGTTCTGGGCGAGGACTGGGGTCCTGGGTGAGGACTGGGGTCCTGGGCCAGGCCTGGGGTTCGGGTCTAGGGCTGGGGTTTGGGCCAGGGCTGGGGTGCTGCTCAGGGCTGGGGTTCTGGGCAGGGGCAGAGGGTAGCCAGCTTCCTCCGGGCCGTGGGGCCGGGCGGGACGCTGACAGATGGCCGCAGCGGCTAATGATCGCGCCTCCCTCAGCGGCGGCGCAGGCCTTCGATCCGGGTAAATGTGTAGCCGAGGTCAGGGCTGGCGCTGGGAACCGGCCTGGGGGGGCGGGGGCCCCGGAAGCACGGGCTGCGCCCCTCACGCGGGAGGAGGAGCAGCCTCCCAGCAGACGGACGGCCTCGCCTCCCTGACCCGCCCCCCCTCCTCCAGCAAACGGGGTGTGGAGACCTTGCCCACACCCGGCTGGCAGGCACAGCATTGATGGCACGCCGGGCCCCACCCTGGCCGGGGAGCGGGAGGGGAGAGGGGCCGGGATCCCCGCCAATGAAGCTCCCACTGTGAGGCGCCCCCCAGCCCGGCCCCACCCCGCTGCCCTCTGACCTCAGCCAGCCCCTCCGCAGCCAGGCCCTTCCCTACCGCCCTCGGCCCCGGCTCCCCGAGGGGCGCTGTGTGCCCAGTCTGTGTTCTCCCGGCCCCGTTAGCTCTGCTCGGAGGGTGCTCAGCAGCCCCTCAGCGGGGAGGGGTGAGGCTCAGGGAGAGACACTGACTCTGGGGACACAGCGGGGAGAGGGGGAGCTGGGTGGAGGGGTGCTCCGGGCAGAGGGGTGCTCCAGGCAGAGGGGTGCTTCGGCTGGAGGGCTGCTCTTGGTGGAAGGGTGCTCCGGGTGGAGGGGTGATCCTAGTTGGAGGGGTGCTCCGGGTGGAGGGTTGATTTGGGCAGAGGGGTGCTCCTGGGCGGAAAGTGCTCTGGATGGAAGGGTGCTCCAGATGGAGGGGTTCTCTGGGCGGAGGGTGCTCCAAACGAAGGGTTGCTTCGGGTGGATGGGTGCTCCTGGGCGGAGGGGAGCTCCCAGGTGGAGAGAGAGGGGTGCTCCTGGGCGGAGAATGCTCTGGGTGGAGGGTGCTCCAGGTGGAGGGGTTCTCTGGGCGGAGGGTGCTCCAGGTGGAGGGAGAAGGGTGCTCCAGGCAGAGGAGTTCTCTGGGTAGAGGGGTGCTCTGGGCGGAGGGGAGCTCCAGGTGGAGGGAGAGGGGTGCTCCGGGCGGAGGGGTGCTCCGGGCGGAGGGAGAGGGGTGCTCCGGGCAGAGGGGTTCTCTGGGGGGAGGGGTGCTCCGGGCGGAGGGGTGCTCCAGGCGGAGGGAGAGGGGTGCTCCGGGCGGGGGGAGAGGGGTGCTCCGGGCAGAGGGAGAGGGGTGCCCCGGGTGGGGGGCGCTCCGCCGGCCGCTCAGCCCGCCCCGCCCCGCCCGCCCGCAGGTGCTGGAGGAGCGCATGAAGCTGGAGTGCAAGTGCCACGGCGTGTCGGGCTCCTGCACCACCAAGACCTGCTGGACGACGCTGCCCAAGTTCCGCGAGGTGGGCCACCTGCTGAAGGAGAAGTACAACGCGGCCGTGCAGGTGGAGGCCGTGCGCGCCAGCCGCCTGCGCCAGCCCACCTTCCTGCGCATCAAGCAGCTGCGCAGCTACCAGAAGCCCCTGGAGACGGACCTGGTGTACATCGAGAAGTCGCCCAACTACTGCGAGGAGGACGCGGCCACGGGCAGCGTGGGCACGCAGGGCCGCCTGTGCAACCGCACCTCGCCCGGCGCCGCCGGCTGCGACACCATGTGCTGCGGCCGCGGCTACAACACGCACCAGTACACGCGGGTCTGGCAGTGCAACTGCAAGTTCCACTGGTGCTGCTTCGTCAAGTGCAACACGTGCAGCGAGCGCACCGAGGTCTTCACCTGCAAGTGAGCCCGCGCCCGCCGCCCGCCCGCCCTCCCGGCCCCGTGCGGCCAGCGGTGGCTGCAGACGTGGGGCTCCAGACGCCCGAGGAACCCCCCGGGCCCAGCACCCTCTCCTCTGCCTGCCGCCCCGGCCGCCACTGCCCGGGGCAGAACAGTGCCCGCGGCCCGGCCCGGCCCGGCCCGGCGGCTCCTTTTCTCTCCTCCGGGAAGGCGAGCCTCGAGGACACGCGTGTCCCCGGAAAGCGAAGAGGCGGCAGGACTCTGCGTGTCCCCGCCCTGCTGGGGGTGCACACGGACAGGCACGCCGGACGCCCCACGGGAGACGCAGGCCACGCCAGTGGCGGACCCGGCCGGGCAGCGGGAACAGGTTATTTATGGCTTCGCAGCGCCAGAAGCGGACTCGGCGGGGCCAGTGGTCCTCGCCCGCACCCGGCAGCTCGTGCCCTCTGCCCCGTCCCTCTCCGAGCCCCACCCGGCTCTGCCCCGGGGCGGGTGGTGGTGTGCGCTGGATCCCCTGGCAGCGGGCAGGGGCTCGGTGACCAGCACGGGCCCCGGGCACCCCTGAGGGCGGCCCTCCCAGGGACCCCTGCTCCCTTCTCCTGGAAAGGTTTAGACACCCCATCACACCGACCACACTGTCCCCGATCAGGTGCAGGCTGCCCCTCCCCAGGGCTGTGCCCGCAGCCCTGACCAGCCTGGTACCTCGCCGCAGTTTACAGAGCCCCTCGCACCCCGGAGCCAGCGGGACCCCAGGCCAGCGCTGAGCGGGGTGTGGGGGGCCGGGAGTCTTCAGGGTGTTGGCCTCATTGGACAGAGGGGGACCCCGAGGCCCAGCACTAGCCAGCGGCCCCAGGACCTGAGTAGGGGTGCCTGCCGTGGGTGTCCTGACCCCCAGCCTATGGCTCGGGCCCCAGAGGACAAGCCCCCACGCCTTGAGAAATGCATTGCGCTCCTCCCCGCTGCCTCACTGGGCTCTGCACCCCCAGAGATGCCTCTGAGGGTATGTCCTTGCCCATCCTGGCCTTGCACCCTGACCCTGACGTGGAGAGAGCTCGGGTCCCGGCGACCCTGTGCTAGGGCCCCACCTGACACCCCCCCCCGTTTCCCGACCCCACACCATGCAGGCCCTCCCTTGAATTCCTTGCACCCCAAAACCTGAGAGATGGGGTCTGCTCATTCTAATCCACATGGGGGACGGGAGAGGTGAGAAACTGGGGTCTCGGGCAGGCGTGTCCTCTGCTGACGCCCCCACCACCCCCCCAGGGAGACCAAGCCGCAGGGGTGACTGCTGGGAAGCCTGTGTGGGGTGACCGCTGGTGCCCCCCACTGCCCACACCCCCCGCCCCGGACTTAGGGTCCTTCCTCGTCGACACCCGTGGAAGTGCGCCCTCAGGCGGCTGACCGGCCACGTGGGCTGGACACTAGCCTGGGGCGAGGGTCACTGTCCACCCCGCGTGCCCCCAGCGATGCCAGGACACCCCCTGCGCTGCTGTCCTGGGACCCTCCGGGCTCACGTCCCTCCCGCCCCGCCCCCTGGGCCCCGGGCTCCCCATCCAGGGCCGCCGCCCGCCGCCGAGGCGCCTGGTTAACTTATGTTGTGATATAGTGTTGAGATGTCTATAGTGTCTTAAATTATTGTGACCTACACTGGGTACGGGGGGCTGCCGCCCCGGGACAGGCTCCTCCTCCTGCTCGAAACGGACTCTCGGGCGCGGCCCCGGGCTCCCCCCGCTGTCAGCGGGCCCCCCACGGGGGTCTGGGGTCCGGGGGGTGGCCCGGGGGGCTGCGTGTCCCCGCAGGGCCCGCTCCGCAGAGCCGGGGGCTTCTGACGGGCTGCGTCCGCCTCCCCGAGGGGAGCAGCGGCTCCAATAAAGCTGGGATCAAAGACGATGTGCGTGTGGCCTCCGCGTCGACCTTGGGGCGCCGGCCGCTGCCCTCCCGGCCGGCCCCCCGCTCCGCGGCGCCGCCTCTGTCTCACCCCCTTCCCCTCCCCGCACCTGGCCCGGCTCCCAGGTGAGACCTTGAGTCACACCTTCCAGGTGCCTCTGGCCTGCCCCACCCAGCGAGGGCCACGGGGCCCCCCACGGCGAGCTGACTCAGGGGAGGGGTGGGGCATTCTCAGGAGAATGGGGAGCCTGGGGGTGGGGGGCCCCAGCCAGGTGCCCCTGGCCCCACTTCCTTCTCCGCTGACCCTGGGGGCTGCCGGCGGTCCATCCCGCTGTGTCTGGCGGGTCTGGGCTCCTGTGCCCCCCGGGGTGCCCTGCCCTCTGGGGCCCGGGCAGCCTCAGCCTCTCCTCCTCTCCCCGGAGGCCGGCCTCGCCCGCGGTAACCATGCCCAGGAGGGTGAATGGCATTCCTGCCGAGGGCGGGAGGCATGCGGCCTGGCCGGTTTGGCCACTGCCCGCAGTCCCCGCGGCCTGGCATCGGCGGAACCGCTGATCAAACAGCCCGTCTGCCCTCTGCCCACCGGGCACCCGGGGGGCCTGGCCCAAGCCCCGGGGAGGTGCCACGGGTGGGCGTCCCGAGGGGTCGGCCCCTCCGGTGTGCACAGGGCAGGGGCAGGTGGGCCAGAGCCCGTCCAGAGCGGGCTGCCAGGTGGCCCCCCACCCCGGTCTGTGGCCTCAGTCTCCCCCTCTGAGCGCGGGGGGCCCGGGGGACCGGGGAGTTGGCAGGCGGCCCCGGTTCCCCGTGAGACGGTAAGCAGATCCGAGGTGGCGGCCGGTGGAACGCGGGCCCGTCCTCCCACGAGGCCAGGAATGAGGAAAGAGCCGCGGAGGCCGCCCGGTGCCCAGACTGTACTTACTTCTTGGCCACGGTTCAACCCGCCCGGCCTCCCCGCTGCGGGCACCTCCCCGCGGCCCTGCCCCCGGCCGAGCCCACACCGCCCGCCCGCCCGCCCGCCAGGCCTGCGCCCCGGACCCCAGCCCCTCCTGCCCGGAGCCTTCCTCAGGTGGCCGGGCGCACCCCCTGCTCTCAGCTCTCGCGCCCCGGGAACGAGGGCCTCCGGCCTCGGAGTGGCTGGGCTTGTGCCTGGACAGTGGGAGGGTGTGGGGATACCAGCGAGAAAGAGGGGGGTGCACCTCACTGCCACCCATTCACCCATTCATTCCTGTGCTCACGGCCTGGGCAGCCCCGCTGGGGGCCAGGCCCTGGGGTGACCTCACGGGCTTCCGCTCCTCACCCCGCTCTCCTGCCCATTCTGGGGGTGCATCCCCTGCCCTGAGCGGCGGCCCATTCTGGGGGTGCATCTGCGGACCGAGGAGGCCTGCGGGACAGGAAAGGCGGGGGCTGGCTGCCGACTCTCCCTCCTTCCTCATTCCAGATGTGCGCAGGGGTTCAGCTTTAGCACCAGGCCTCCCGCACTGCCCCCCGCCCAGGGCTGTCCCCCAGCAGGGCCTGTGGCCCCGGGGGCAGAGGCTGCTCCTGGGGTGGCCCGAGAAGTTCTTCCGGACCCTCTGCCTCCTCTGCGGCTCCCCCCCAAAAGATCCCCCAAGCCCCGCCCCTCAAAAAGCCCCGCCCTGCCAGCGAGCCCCTTCCCCCACCGTGCTCCTGCCCCATGCACCCCTCGCCCCAGCCCTGCCCTCTGCCCGGGGGCCTTCCTTCTGCCCCGCCCGCACCTCCCCTCTCTTCCCACGCTCACCAGGCTCCTGCTCTCCCCTCCCTCACCCCCCTCCCCTGTTCTGAGGGGGCTCTCATTGCCATCTGCCCACCACCCCTGCCCTAGAGTAGGCTGAGGACCCTGGAACACTGGACAGCCCCGTCCTGCCGGTCACTGGGCCTGGCCCACAGGTGCCCGCCACCTTCCCCACGCCCTCTCCCCAATGAGGTCAGTGCCGGCTCCTTTTGTAGCCGGGAAAACAGGCGCAGAATGAAGGACTCTCTGTGCAGGGTCACCGCGCCGGCGAGCGGCAGACCCGGGATTTGAACTCAGGCCCCTGGGTTCTTCCTTCCACACAACCCAGCGCCTCCCCCTGGAGTCTCGGTGAGAGCTGCGATCGTCCCCGCTCGCACAGAACAGGAAAGACCGGGTCACAGGGCCGCGATCTGGGTTAGACATCTGGGTGAACTTCGGCGGGTGCGCCCCAGCCAGGGGAAGGGTCAGGAGGGCAGGGGTGGGGTGAGGGGAGGACGAGAGGCGCCCTGGGCTGAGGGGGTCGGGGACAGGCGGGGCTGTGGCCTGGGGGCCGGGGCCGCGGAGGGAGGAGAGGTGAGTGGAGGCCGGAGCTCTGGGGAGCGGGTGACGTGGGAGCTCCTGGGGGCGGGCAGCTGGGAGCAGGGCAGCCCAGAGCAGAATCCACACGGAGGTCTTCCTCTAAGAGCTCTTCCTCCGGGTCAGCGTGCGCCCACCCGCCTCTCGGGGTGCCCCGTGCCCGCATGCAGGTTCTGAGTCTGGCGGAGCTGGGCTCTCAGAACCTCTGGGCCTGGGCGTCCCCGGGCCTGTGCGTCCCGGGCAGCGGCAGGCCGGGCGCCCGGCAGCGGCCCGCGGAGTGGACGGTGGTCAGCCAAGTGCCCGAGCCAGGCCCGGGACGAGCAGTGCTCTGGTCGCACCTGCCTGGCCCGCTCCCCTGGCTGCCGGCTCCCTGCCTCTGGGCTCAGCTGGCACCGCCGCCACCTGGACGCTGGGAGGGCTGCTCGCCGGGAGCAGGGAGTGGCCAGCGCGGCCGCCAGGCCACCGAGGCCCTCTGCCTCCACCTGCAGGCTGAGGCCGCGGCCACGGGGCAGGGCAGGCCCAGCCGGGTCTGGGCAGGTGTCCTTCCCGCAGCCTGGCTGCCCTCCTGGTCTCCCACCAGAAGCCCGAGGTGGCCCTCAGGACTCAGCGCTGACTGGGCGGGGGGTCCCGGCCGCCCACGGAGGCAGGACCCCGAGGACACGCTCTCTCGGGAAGCTGCTGGGCCGTCCTGCCGGGTCTGCCTTGGACTCCCCTCGAGGGGCTGGGGCTCTCTGCTCAGGGTCCTTCCCTGGCTCCTGGCCCAGTTCTGGCTCCTGAGCCTCTGTTTTCCCACCAGCAGGACGGGATCGGCCTCGGTTCATTCCCACATCCCTCCGCTCACCCGTCCGACACTGAGCTCGGCTGGGGAGGCCGGGGTCCCAGAGCAGAATCCACAGGGAGGTCTTTCTCTAAGAGCCCAGGCGAGGACGGGGACAGAAGGAAGGACAAATGGGCCCTTTGCCCCAGCCTCCCTCTCAGTACCTGAGGCCGGGAGAGCAGAGGGGCATGCAACCGGCCTGGGGCGTGGGTGGTCAGGGAGGGCTTCCTGGAGGAGTTGGCACTAGGCTGGGCCAAGGAGGACAGGGCAGGAGAGGGCGGCTGGGAGGGAGGCAGGAGGCAGAGAGGCTTCCAGCCTGAGAATGGCAGCCAGCGAGGACCTGGGGTGACCTGAAGGGATGGGGGGTATGTGGGGTGCAGGGGGCCGGGCAGGAGGACAGTGCATCCTGAAGCACCGCCCCGCCCCGCCGCTGACCAAGATCCAGAAGGTTCCAGACGGGGGGGGCGCCTTGCGCTTGAGTCCCAGGCTTTGCAGCATCTGGCAGGCACGCTCGCTGCCCCCTCCCCCACCCCACGGCCAAGGGCAGCCATTCCTCCCGCCGGGCAGAGGCTGGGCGCCAGCTGGCTGTGCCCGCACCGGCTGCTGCCGAGAGCGCTCGGTTTTCAGCAGAAAAGTCCTCGAATAAGAGTCCCGGGCTGTGGGGGGCGGGGAGCCAGGGCTGGGGGCCACCAAGGCTGCTCCTGGCCCTTCTCCCCCCAACCCCCGCTGGGCCTTGGGACAAGGTATGGGAGGGCTGTTTCGTGAGGTCCCCCCAGCCCAGTGCACACGCTCGAGTGGGGCCTCCAGGATCTGGGCCTCCACCATCCCATGGGCCGCTGCCTGAGCCCTGTCAGAGTCGGGTAGCCCAGGCCGAGGGGCGCCACAGGCCCCCCGATCCCCATGCCGCCTGTGAGCAGGCCACACCAGGCCTTCGGGCTTCTCCCGACACCCAGCCACGGGGCGGGGCTGCTGGGGGAGACTGGGGTGCCGTGGGGTGACCAGCGCCTGCTCCCCGCCTGTTCCCAGGGAGGAGAGCACCGTGAACCCCCAGTGTGGAGGGCAGCCAGCGGCAAAGACCCGAGCAGCCAGGACTGTCCCCAGGCTGGGGTGCCCGCTGCAGGGCGGGGGCCGCCATCGCAGCACCCGCTGAGGCCAGGCGTCTGCCAGCGCCCTCCTCCCCCAGTGCAGCAGGGACACCTGGGAGGGCAGCGGGGACATGGGGAGGCGAGCTGCTCCGGCCGCCGTGAGGGCAGAGGTGGCCCCGGCTCTGGCGCCACAGCCCCATGCCTGGCTGTGCACCTGCAGCGGGAGTCCCGGCTCTGCGGGTGGGGGGCGTGGCCTGTGGGTGGAGGGCGTGGCCTGCTGAGAGCAGGGGCTCCTGCCTGTGTGACCCTCGGTTTCCCCTCTAAGATG
>JAAGEH010000445.1:326773-341845 GCA_011751065.1 Lasiurus cinereus | reverse complement strand
TTTATTCTTAAAAGGGCTTGGGGTGCCGGCTGGGCCTGCCGCACACGCCCGGCTGAGCGCTGGCTCGGAGGGAGCCCGCCTGTCCCCGCACGCCCCACCCGCGCCCTCCTGCGCCCCACCCTGCCCCTCCCTCCCGGAGCCTCCCGCTCCCCACCCGCCCGCGTCCTCCTCTGTGGAACTGGCCGGGCAGCTTCCCACTCCCGTCCGACAGGCGTGACCCCCCCACCCCACTCCTGAACCCGCAGCGACCCCGAGGGCTCCTCCTCCTCGTCCTTCTCCGCTGAGACTTCCCTCCAGGCCCACCGGGGACCGGCCCGCCTTCGATGTGGGGGGCAGAGGTCCTTATCAGGGTGCCCTTTCGACGGCTCCGTGTCAGCGCCTGAGCTTCATCCTGCAGAAGCAGACCTGACAAAGGTACCCCAAAGTGCCCCGGCTCTCGGGGTGCGGGGTGGGGGGGCGGGCTCTCCTGGGGAGAACATGACTGTGACAGCCCCGGGGCTTTAAAGGGGGGCCGTTCCCGCCCTCACGGCTCGGAGGCCCCAGCCCCGGGCCAGGTGTCAGCTGGCGCCTCCCTCCCAGGCTCCAGGCAGATCCTTCCGCTCCTGGGGTCTGCCGTGGTCCTTGGCTCGTGGCCTCATCTCTCCCTCCTGTAAGGCCACCTTCCAGTCTTCTGGTCACATCCGCCCTTCCCACCCCTGGCCCCTTCTCCCCAAAGCCCCCTCCTCCCCACCCCTGACCCCTCCTTCTAATCACTGGCGCTCATCCCACTAGACCCCCAGGCTTCTGGGTGGAGGGGCCTGCGGGTGACAGGCCTGCGGGTGGGGTGTTGGCGGCGCCTGGCTCAACGAGAAATGCCGTAAAGTTTGAGAACAGACACCAAACGGCCGGTCCGCCCGGCCTCCAGGACCGGCCACATCCCGCCCCTCCCGGCCCGGGTCCCGGTGCGGGTGGCCCGAGCCCCGGTCCGGTTCGCAGCTGGAAGACCAGGAGCTCGGCGAGGCCTCACCCGGCGGGCACAGTGACAGGGCGCCCCGGTGTGCCAGGGTGCTCCCTGCCAGGGCCCAGCCACCCTCAGGCCCGGGCCCCTGAGGAGGAGGGGAGGGCGCCGGACCTGTCTCTCTCTGCCAGGGGTCCTGCCGCCGGGCTCGCCGGCTCCGGGGACTCTTCCGAGCCGAACTGAACGAGGAGCGAGAGGAGGGATGTGCCTGGCTGGCCGGCAGCAGTTATTAGGGTTCTCCATTCGGCCAGTCGGAACCCGCTCCACTGCAGACTAAAAGAGAGGGGCTTGGACCCCAAATCACAGTCTGGGGTGACCCGGGGTGGCCACAGGCCCTGGTGCTCATCCAGGGAGGGTGCCGGGCGGGGCCAGTACGGGGTGTCCTCAGAGGGTGCCCGGACCTAGGGCAAGTGGGCAGGGCGCTGGCCTGGGGACCCCCTCCTCCTCTTCCCCACAGCAGCTCTGCTGTGACCTGGTCCAAGTGGGGTTCCCCAGAGGGGCTAGTGTGACCACGGGCGCTGCTGCTGGACACGTTTGAAGACCACAGAGCGAGTTCACTCCCACCCCTTCCCGAGGACCGGCCTGTGGGGGTCACGGCCCCGCGACCTGCAGGGGGGGAGGCCTCAGCTCGGCCCGGCTGCCTCTGCCGCTGCGGCATCTCGCCCACCACCGGGCGCTGGGAGGTGCCCCCTCCACGCGGGTGGGGGGGCTGGAGGCGACCCCGGTTTTCACATCACACGGCCCCGGGGTAATGGAGAAGGCGGCTTCCTTTTAATTAACGATCCGGCGGCCGGGCCGGGCGGGCGGGGAGGGCGGGGGGCGGATCGTTAGCCGGACAAAAGGCAAATCCGCTTAGCCCCTCGCGGCCCCGGCGGGGTAATTGGCCGGCGCTCCGGCCCGGCAGGTCTGGCCCAGACCCCCGGCTCTCCCCGGCCCCCCGCCGCGCGCTGACCCCGAGGCCGCACCTGCCCTGCCGGCCGGCGTGGGAACCCAGCGGGGCTCCCGTGCCCTCTGATCTGCCCCCTGCCCTGCCAGCCCTCCGCTCGGCCCGGCCCCGCCTCTCCCAGAGCGAGCAGCCCGGCCCCGCTGCTGGCCTGGACGCCGGGGGCCCGCGCAGGTGCCTGGGACACCCCCAAGGCACGCTCTCCTGTGGCTATGGCTGGGCCTGTGCCCCTCACACCCCTAACCCCGCGTCCAGGGAGACGGGCTCCAGGGACAGGGCTCTCCGGAGAGGTCCCCGCCCGCAGGACACACAGCAGGTCGCAGAGGTGGCCACAGCTCCCAGCTCCCTGGGCTGTCCGGTCCTTACTGTCCCCAGGCAGAGACAGGGCCCCCGGCCAAAGGCAGGTGGGGGCTAAGGGGTTGGGGGGCCCAGTGCTCTCAGCGCCCTCAGCAGGGCGCTCACTGTCCATGGGAGGGAGGAAGGAAGGAGCCCCCCACCTGGCACCTTCAGGGCGTCAGGCAGGCAGTCCTGGGGCGATGCTCCCGGCCCAGGTCCCTGCAATTGGTTAAAACCCTCTGGCCCGCCGAGACCGGTGTGGCTCCGTGGATAGAGCGGCGGCTTGCGGACTGAAAGGTCCCGGGTTCGATTCCGGTAGGGGGCGTGTGCCTTGCTGGCGGGCACATCTCCACTGTGGGGCATGCAGGAGGCAGCTAATTGATGTCTCTCTCTCTCATCGATGTTTCTGACTTGCTATCTCTCTCCCTTCCTCTCTGTAAAAAAAATCAATAAAATATATTTAAAAATAAACACAAAACTGTCCGGCCCATCCTCCTTCCCGCCCACCCCGGGGTCTTCCACCCGGTGGCCCCCGAGGGGCGGCCATCCCTCCCTCCGAGGCGGCCCCTGCCGTCAGAGCGGAGGCCTCAGGGACGAGGCCAGGAGGCGGAGAGGCCAGGCGGCGGTCACCGGCCACCGCCGAACGAGGGGACAGCGGCTGCAGCGGGACGGGAGCCCCCAGCCCTCCTGGCCCAGGCAGGGCGGGCGGGCGGGGCCTGGGTCACCGCGGGGCAGCGGGCCCCTCTTGCCGCCCTGCCAGCGGGTGAGTCAGCCCGGCCGGCCGGGCAGAGGCGGGCGGCGCGCTCCCAGTCGCAGGAGGACAGCTGTTTGTTTTTCTTGCCGTGGAGGGGGCGGGGGGGCGGGGACAGCGGGAGCTGACCGCTGGTTCTCACACTGGCACCGGCTCCCTGGAGCCGCGCAGGGAAGGGGCCTCGCTCCGGGCCGGGCGGGCGGGGGAGGGAGAGGAGAGCCTGGGGCCTCCCTGCCTCGCTCTCTCCTGGGGCAGCCGGCCAAAGCCCCGGCCGCAGACCAGTTCCTGGAGCGGGATGTTGGGGTTTCCGAGGTCGGGCAGGAACTGGCAGCTCGCCTCATGATGTCACCGCCCGGCCCCAGCCCGGCCCGGCCCTGGCCTCACTGCTGCCGCCTCCTCGCCGGGAGAGGGGCGCCCCGGGGCTGCTGGGGGCCGGGGGCAGGGGTGCCCAGGACCCGGGTGCCCGTCCCAGAGTGGCCCTGGGCATCCTGTCCCTCCAGGCCCCGGATCCCGACACTGGGCCACCCGCCTGGGGCCCTCGGAGCGGAACAGGCCTGGCCTCGATGGCCTCCGACCCCAGAGGGCACCCTGCCCCGGAGGCCATCCAGCCCGAGGCTCCTGAGGACGCGACCCGACCCTCCTCCATCCCGCGGCCGCCCCTTCCCGGGCCTCTCGATGTGGGGGGACCCCCCTCCCCCGGTGGGAAGCGTGTGGATCAGAGAAACCACCTTCCTCCTCCTCTTCTGGGATTTCCAGTTTTCGGCCGCAAACACTGTTTTTCCTGGAGCCTCTAGCGAAGCCCAGCCCGCAGGGGGGCGGATGCAGAAGCGCCCGGCGGCAGATTCCCAGCCCCAGCCCTGCGCGGCGTGGATCCGGGGGGCCCGCGCTGCCCCGGGCGACGACGGGTCCCACAGCCCGTCCCCGCCGCCCGGCCCGGCCCCTTGGCCGGCACTGTGTGCCCCGAGGGGGAAACCGCGGGGGAGCGAGGGACGTGCTAACCAGTGCCCCTTCCCGCGCTCCGTCACTGCTCCCCGGTCCGTCTTAAAGGTGCCCCCCACCCCCCACGTGTCCACCGCACCTCAGCCAAGCTGGGGGAGCGCACTGAAGCTCCAACACCGAGCCCGTCTGTGGGAGGCGCCCCCACGGCTGCGTGTGGCTGTAATTCGCGTAAAACTTTTTTTTTTTAAATATTTTATTGATTTTTTACAGAGAGGAAAGGAGAGGGAGAGAGTTAAGAAACATCGATGAGAGAGAGACATTGATCAGCTGCCTCCTGCACGCCCCCCACTGGGGATGTGCCCGCCAGCAAGGTACATGCCCTTGACCGGAATCGAACCTGGGACCCTTCAGTCCTCAGGCCGACGCTCTATCCGCTGAGCCACACCGGTCTCGGCTCGCGTAAAACTCTTAAACAAAGACTCCTGGGAGCAGTTTGGGTTCACAAAACAGTCGTGGGGGGAGCAGGGTTCCCATGGACAGCAGACCCCCCTCTGCTATCTGGCTCCGAGCGGCTCCCGTCCAATCCGCCACAGCGGCGTCCAGGCCACAGGGGAAGGGGTCGTGCGTGTGCCGGACGAGCTCTCGGTTTGGGTGAACGTAAGCCTGTCCTCACCGCGTCACACACACGGGGGTCCCACTGCCCGAACCCTCTGGTCCAGCTGCGCCCCCTCCTCCCACCCTAGTCCTTCTCGCAGCCGGGCCTTCTCGCGGTCCCCGGAGTTTGGCGGCTTCCAGATGGTCAGGCCGGCTTCTCTGACGGAGGGACCTGCCTTTAAGGTCCCCACCTCCGTGTCCGTGGCTGGACGGCTGTTGCTTCTCGGAGACACAGCTGTCTGGCCCGGCCGGCATGGCTCCGGGGTTGAGCGTCGATCTGGGAACCCAGAGGCTGAGGATCGATGATGCCCCGTCAGGGCACAGGCCTGGGTTGTGGGCGTGCAGGAGGCGGCTGATCCAGGAGTCTCTCTCATCCTGGCTGTTTCTGTCTCTCCCTCTCCCTTCCTCTCTGTCGTCAATAAAAATATTCAACAAACAAACAGATCCCACCGCCTGGTGCACTGAGTTTGCCCACCACGTGCGTGCGGAGGGCGTCCTGGCTGCCCCCCACCCCCTCCCCGTGTTGTCATTTGCGAAGGAAGTTGCTGTCGAGGCCCACGCGCAGGGTTTTGGTGGGAACCGGTCTCGGCTCTCGGGATCTGCGGAAAGAGGACGCTTCGTTCGGTCGGAAAGCGCCGGCTGTCTCCCCGGCGTCGGCGCCATCGGATCCCACCGGCGGGACCCAGGCTGCCGCCCACCCCGTCCACGCCGGCCTCCCCGTCCCCGGTGTCCATGCCGGCACCTCCTAAGGGAAGGCGGGGCCTCGCTGTCTGCACGTGCGCCTCCCGATGGCGTCGCAGGTGGAGTGTTTCCACGGGAACCGCCCCGGCACAGGCTTGCTCACCAGGGCGAGGGCTCTGCCAGCCCGTGCCCGCTGTTCGGAGGGCTGCGGGCTGTCTCCTCGCCGAGGACGAGGCGTTCTTCCTGCGTTTGAGGCCTGCCCTCCCGACCCCACCTCCCAGGGCTTTTTTTTTTTATTGATTTTTCACAGAGAGGAAGGGAGAGCGATAGAGAGTCAGAAACATCAATGAGAGAGAGAGACATTGATCAGCCGCCTCCTGCACGCCCCACAGTGGAGATGTGCCCGCAAGCAAGGTACATGCCCCCGACCAGAATCGAACCTGGGACCTTTCAGTCCGCAGGCCGACGCTCTATCCACTGAGCCACACCGTTCTCAGCATCCAAGGGCTTTTTAAGGACCTGCTCCCTGTGGCTGGTCTCGGTGCCCCCTGACCTTTGTGCCTCCAGCGCTACCTGCTTGGCCGCACCCTCGCAAGCCGTGTCTGAAACGTCACCGCTGCTCATGGCCACCGGGCCTCCTCCTGGCTGGCCTGGCCTCACCTCGCCGGGAGAGGGGCGCCTGGGGCTGCTCAGGGCCTGTGGGAAGGGGGGCTCAGGACTGGGATGGTCGACGGCTTGTCTTCCATTTGGCCCGGGACCCACGCGGGTTCCCTCTGGCGACGGGCGTGCGGTCTGTGCCGTCCGCTGCCCCCGCGCCGCCGCAGGAGGAGGGGCTCCCCAATCGCGCCCTCTCCTTTGTCCGGGGTCACTGAGGGTTCGCGAGGTCCACCTCTGGGCAGCGGAGAGGCTGCTGTGGTCCTGGGGAGAGCCAGGCTGGGCGGGGGCTGCCCCGTGTCTCAGGCAGGGCCCCGGCCTCCCCGTTCCGACTTCCGCTGGCCCCGCCCCTGCCTCAGTTTCCCTAGCTGCACAATGCGGTGACTGACCTGCAGGATGCCCATCTCACGTCTCAGGAGCTGATCCCCAGGGTCCTGGGTGCCCAGGTCAGAAGGAGGCCCCGGGCGGGGCCTGGGGGGTGGGGAGGGTCTGCTGAGCACCTGATTCCTGTCAGCCCCTCTCCCCCATGGAGCCCCCCAGTTCTGTCACTGCAGCCCCCAAACCCCGGCTGTCCAGGCCCAGGCCCAGACAGGAGCCGGAGCCGGCAGGAGCCCCCGCCCCTGAGAAGAGGCAGCCCCGCGGTTAGCGCCAGGCGGCAGAGGCACCCCGAGGCCGGCTGCAGGGACCCTGGGTGGGGGGTCAGGTATTGGGGCCCCAGGCCAGGTCTTCCCTCTGGGGGCCTGAGTCTCTCCTTCGGGAAACAGGGTTCCGAGGGTGGGACAGACACCCCTGGGCTCTGGCTGGGGACGGGGAGGGCTGCAAACGCCCCCCACAGTGGTCTTTGTTCTGATGGGATTTTGGGGGGCTCAGCCTCTGGGCCAGCAGGGTCCTCTCTGCCTCTGTGGCGGCCTGATTCCCCCACGCCCCCAGCACTCCTCCTCCCCTGCCTCTGTGCCTGCAGCTGCGCTGACCACCGCACAGAGGCCCTGTGTGTGTGCGTGTGTGTGTGTGGGGGGGGGGGGGGTGTGTGGGGTGTGGGGTGTGTGCGTGGTGTGTGTGTGTGTGTGTGTCCCACGTGCTTTGGGCACCACGTGTGGGGGTCGGGGCTAGTTTGGGGTGCACATATGCCTCAGCGCCCGGTTTGCAGATTAGAACCTGGGCCGAGGGGGCCACTTGCCCAGTCCCCCGGGAGCACAGCCCGGCCAGACGGCGGAAGCCGGGGGCGGGGGAGCTGGGAGCCTGTAGCCTCCGGCCACGGGGGGCAGGGAGGAAGTGGACGGGGTGCCGGGGTGCCGAGGCCGCCCCGGGGGCGGTGGGAATTTCCCAGGGCGCCCGGAGAGGAGGGCGGTGTGCGTGCAGCCGATGGGGCGAGAGGCCGGCCCTTTGTGGGCGAATTATCCCCACCCCGGCCGCCACGGCGGCTGCGAGCCCGCCGCTTTGTCCGCGCAGACAAAGGCGGTGCTGACGCGGCTTTTCCATGGTCCCCGAGAGAAAGGCCGGACAAAGCCCGGCCGGGGGCGGCTCGGTGGCCGGGGGCACCCCCGCAGAGCGCCCGCCTGTCCCCGCTCAGAGGGACGGGACGGAGCCTCTGCCCTGGCCCCTCCGTCCCTGACGGCTCTGGGTTGCGAGGTCCGCCGTCCTCCCCGCCGTCCCCACCGCCGTCCCCACCAACGGGCCTCACAGGGACCCTGGAGACCCTCAGGGTCCACGGCCACCAGCACCCCCGCCCCGTCTGCCCCAAGGCCGGGCCACGGGAGAGACACCTCCCATCGGTGTGGGTGAGGCCTCCCAGCCAGCAGCCCAGCAGCCCCCGGGAGAGCCCCCCCTAGCAGAGAGCCAGAAAAGGGGTGACATGGGCGCTTGGGAGGGAGGGGTCGGCTGCAGCCCGTGGGGCAGGGAGACAGCCCCCTGCCCCCGGCCAGAACTGTAGCCCCCTTCTCCCAGGAACTGAGGAGAGAACTCGAGGCCTGAGATGCAGGGGCGGGGGTGGGGGTGCCCAGAAGAGGAGGAGGCCCCGTGGGAAGCAGGGAGCTGGGGCGCCTGAGAGTTGGAGAATCAGCCCCCCACTCCCCGTGCCAGTGGGTCCTCTGCAGCCTCGGCAGCGGCCTCTGGGCTCTGAGGGAGGGAGGAGGGGCCGGGGAGGGGCGGGAAGGAGGGTCTTCGGAGGCGGATCTGCGTGGACTGGGGCCTGGGGTGTGGGCGCCCCACGGCACTGAGGTCACAGAAGGGCCCACGGAAGCGGGGGTCGGGCTCATTCCGGCGCTTTAGGGAACCTGGAGGCACTGGAGCGGAGCACGAGGGAGCCCAGCCACGCAGGCGCCATGGGCGTGGGGAGGGGACAGCAGGTGCCCTGGGTCGGCCTGAAGGACAGTCAGGCCGCGGGTCGGTCCTCAGGGCCCACACGCCAGAGGCCACGCCGGGAGCAGGGTCTGAGCAGCAGCCCGGAGCGGCTCCTTCCGGCTGCCACCCATCATTCAACCCTCAGAACTGCAGGGAGGGGGTCATCTCAGCTACCCCCCCGCCCTCGGAAACTGAGGCTCAAAGGCCTGGGAGGGTCCATCACCAGGCCGGGGGCCACAGCTCACCCCAAGACCTGCGCCATCCTGAGGGGGGAGGCGGTGCACCCACGTGGTGCCCGGTGGCCGCCGGGCTGAGCAGGCCTCCATGCCTGCAGCCCTCTGCCCCTGCCCGGCCCCTGGGTGCTGCAGCCTCTGCCCAGGAGGCAGGAGCTGCCTCATGGGCGTGAGCAGCAGCCGCAGGGACGCGCAGGCGCAGTACGCCCGCACACGCACACACACAGGCAAACACACTTGCACACGTGCACACACAGAGACACAGCATGCCCGCACACGTGCACACACAGAGACACAGCATGCCCGCACACATGCACATACACAGGCAAACACACTTGCACACACACAGGCAAGCACGCCCGCGTACACAGCAGACACGGGGGAGGCTGCTTCTGATGGGGAGCTACTTGCTGATCCACCCCATCAGGTGGGGCCCGAGGCCGCCCAGCCCTCTGGCCGCCCCCAGCTCTGGCCGGGCTGCTGCCAGGATGGCTTCCGCCAGGCCCCGAGCTTCCGTGGGTGGCCGGGAGGGCAGCCGGGGGGTCCGAGGGCAGAGTGCATGGGTGTGAGTGCGAGCACGTGTGCGGGTGTTTGAGTGTGAGCATGTGTGCAGGTGTTTGAGTGTGAGCATGTGTGCGGGTGTGCCTGCCTGTGGGTGTGAGCACGTGTGCGGGTGTTTGAGTGTGAGCAGTGTGCGGGTGTTTGAGTGTGAGCACATGTGTGGGTGTGCTTGCCGGGGTGGCCACGGGCCTTCCTGGGAGGCAGAGGCAGGTGGGGCCCTGGAGGGGGTGGCCCTATGTTGGGCCGCCCGCCCGCTCTGGGGACTGGCCCGCCACCCGGACCGCAGCGGCCGCCGGGAACGGCCTGGGTGCGGGTGGGGGGGGGGGGGGGACGGGGCGGGAGCTGCAGAAGCCTCCGGTGGGTGTGGAGAGAGCAGCGAGCGCCCAGATGCCGGTCACCGGTCACTGCCGGCCCCCGCTGCGCCTGGCCCCTGGGCCCCGGCCCCGAGGTGAGGGAGGGGCACCCTGGCAGCCCCCCGGGGAACCTCACTTTTCCTCCCTCCTCCCTCCCCCCTCCCTCCGACGCCCCATGGCTCCCGCTGCCCCCGGGCGCCGTCTGCTGCCCACCGCCCGCATACGCGTGGCTGTGGCGTGGGGCCTTCCACGTGTCCCCGCCTGGACCCCGAGTCCCTCCGAGGCGCAGCTCGGGCCCAGGCCCCCCCGGCCGCCAGCCATGGGCTCCCCTAGCTCACGCCTGGGAGGGTGGGGCTCGGCTGGGGCCCCCTGCTCGGGAGGGACTCCCCGACCAGAAGGCACAGGGCACCTCCTCCCGCCACGCCTGGGGGACCGTCCCGGCCAGTGACCGGGCGCCTGGGCCTCGGGGTACCCGTGGACCCGCGGCGCAGGACGGGCAGGCCGAGGGCGGGCGTCGCTCTCGGAGTTCCTCCCGACGGCCGGCTGGGTGGGCAGTGGTCACCGCCGAGGACCCAGAGGGACAACGGTCGCGGTCGGTCGCCGCTCGCCCATCTGCCCGAGGGACGCCTCCAAGCTGGGAATTATGGTTCCCAAACAGGCACTTACTGGGTTTGCTGTGAAAAGGCTGGGATTTAAGTGTCGCCCGATAACACACGCGGGCCGGCGACATGGAAATTACAGAGCGGCCGCCGGGCCTGGCGCGCGCCCTCGGCTCCCCGAGGAAGGGCCGGGGCTGGGCCCCCCACCTGGTACAGCGCCGGGCCCTCGGCACCCTCCTGCCCGTCCTCAGGGCGCCCGGAGACCTTCCTTCGCCTGGGGAGCCCCCAGAGCCCCCGCTGATGGCCCAGCCGTGGGGGGCTCTGAGGGGGAGCGCTGGGGTGAGAGCAGGGGTCAGAGGGGCCCCTCCCTCGTCTGGGGAGCAGGGTCCCCCCATCCTGCTGCTGGAAAACCAGCCGAGGGCCGGGCGTGGGGTCCAGGCGCTCCCTCCTCTCGCTGTGTGGCTTCGGGGAGGTGAGCTTGCCTCTCTGTTCCTGGTTCCTCGGTCAATAACAGGGATGCTGCCAACCACCACCACCCCCAACCCCGCGGGGTGCAGCCTCGGCCCACAAGCGCTGGCACAGCGGGCACTGAGCCCGGCTGGAGTGGGGCCGCTGACCGCCCCCAGGCCCCGGGCTGGCGTGGCCACCTCACTTCCTGCCGTGGCTCCGGCTCAGGGCGCGGACTCGGCCGCCCAGGTGGGAATGGCAGCGGGAGGCGGCGCCAGCCCAGGGCGTGGGGGCTGCCCAGCTGGTTCCCGTCGGTCGGCGAGACCGGCTGCGGGCAGTGAGCGGTGGGGAACAGACCCGGGCGGGTGGGCGGGCATCGTGCTGTAGGCTGCCCGGTGTGGGCCTTATGGAGGCCATTTCCTCAGCTCGCGCCCCGGTCCTGAGCAACTGGTCACAGACGGTCTTCGGTGGATGGTCCTGGGGACACCCCAACAGACCCCAGAGACACCCCAATACACCCCCGAGACACCCCGACAGACCCCCAGAGACACCTTGATAGACATCCAGAGACACCCCGACAGACCCCCAGAGACACCCCAACAGACCCCAGAGACACCCCGATGCCGGCCACCCTGACAGACCCCCAGAAACACCGCAACAGACCCCAGAGACACCCCAATACACCCCGACAGACCCCCAGAGACACCTCGATAGACAGCCCGGGTGCGAGTGCCAGCCCTGCCCGAGGAGCTGTGCCAGGTGGAGGCCAGAGGCTGGGCCTCAGTCTCTCAGCCACAGGGACGGGAGCGGCTGTGACTGGGAGGGGGCAGGAGGGGGGTAAGGGGGCTGGTGTGGCCGTCACCCCATCGGCTTCTTCCCGGGACGCTGGCTGGCATCTTCCTAGCCCAGAGGTCACCCACCCAAAGCAGCTGAGACCCGCTGGGCCAGGGGAAGGTCTGTGGGAGGCTGGGTGGAGGGTGGGGGTGGGGGTGGTGTGTGGGGGAGGGTGTGTAGGTGGCAGGGGGTCTGGCAGGGCGTCTGTGCCTCAGTGGCTCAGATTCAGGACCCACCAGCAGCCCCGTGCCGTGTCTGGGAGGGTCCAGGGCCGGTGCCCGCTGGGCTGCGCTGGCAGGAGACGCGAAGATCAGGCCGGGCAGCCCCCTCCCTCCCGGTGGTCCCAGCCCCGCCCCGCCCGGCCCGCCCTGGAGGACGCGGGGCCTGTGGATTGTGCTGACGGACGGCCGGGGGGGGGCGGGGGGGGGGGGGGGGGGCCAGGGTCGCCGCGCACTCGGGGTCACGCCGCTGCCGCTCATTCACATTCACAGCCTGAAAGAAGCTGCCGCCGCCCTCCCTCCTCCTGGGAGCTGCGGGGGGAGGGGGTGGGCCCGGCGAACAGAGCGGTTCTGTTCTCTGCCTCAAACAGAATCCATTCGGAAGAAGACCCCCCGCCCGGGCGCGGGGCCGAGGGGCGCCCCTCCGCCTCCTCTGAGTCAGCGAGGCGCAGGCTCCGGGGTGCCGCCCCAGACTCGGGGTCCAGCCCCCCCTCTCCTGCACCCTCAGGGGCGGGCGCTAGGGGATCCCCTGAATACAGATCAGTTCACTCCAGTCCGGCCCGCTCCCACTCCCTACCCCCAGGGGTGTGCAAGCAGCAGCTGCCCCTGAAGGGGGGACGTAGACAGTGGGTCAGGGTGTCACTGGGCCCACCCCTGCCCCTGGGAAAGAGAGGAAGAAGGGGGTCCCCGTGCCCAGTCACCCCTGCTTCCTCTGTGTCGTGGCCACTGCCCCGCCCGGCCTGGGCCTGGTCCGCAGGCCCTCGGGCTGTTCCCAGCGGCCATGCCCCCCACCGGCCTGCGGGAGGGGGCAGCGCAGCCGGGTGGGCCCGGAGCCGCCACCTCCCCGAGCTGAGCCTGCACCTGCGCCTGCTCCGCGCTCCCCGGACGCGCCTGCTGCCCTGGCCGGTGCCCCTGAGCCACCTGCTCCCAGAACATGGGCCTGAACCAGAGGAGCGGTGTCCCCCGCTCCAGCCCCCCCCCCCCCAAGCTGTGAGCTCCGGGCACCCCCTCAGCCCCGCACACAGCGGCCCAGGGAGGGAGGTGGGCCTCTTGCCCCCGCAGCCCTGCCCCCTGGCCGCGTGGTGAGCGTCCTCTGCTGGGACCCCGCTGCCCGCTGGGCGAGGGGTGCCCCGTGTTCCGGGGAGTCCTCCGGGGAGTCCTCCGAGGACAGGCAGCTGCCCCCCAGCACACCTGGCCGGTGGCACCCAGCGCCCCCTCCATTCCCGCCCACTGTGGGGGAGCGGCCGGGCTGCCCGGGGCCGGGGCAGAGCCTTGGGGTCTGCGGGTGGGAGGGGGCGGCCCTCTCTGAGGTTCGGAGCCTCGGGGGATGGCCGGCCCCGGGCCTGGCCGCAGGTGGCCGGACAGTTATTGGTGCTCAGTAGGGTCCGGTGGCCTCGCAGGCTGTCGGTCCGGGGCAGGTGAGATCCCGGGGCGCACGGGACCCCAAGGGGTGGAGCCGTCTATGCAGAAAGGTTCGTGGGCACCGGGGAGTGGGGGTGGTGGAGGGGTGTCTGCACCTCTGCCTCTGGGTGACTCTGTTATCGGGTTCACGCATCGGGGGAGGAAGGAGGGACGGGGGGGGGGGCCCTAGGTGTCACCTCCATCCTTTCCTGCAGAGCCACCCAGCAGGGTTACCATGGCAACCTGCTCTGATTGGAGAGGAAGGCGACACCAAATCTCCCCTCCCCCCTCCCTCCCTCGTCCCACTGGGACCCGCTCCAGATCCCTGGCCGTGGGCACCCTCCGGGCCCTGGCGAGTGGGGGGAGAGGAGACTCGGGCCTGGTCTCTGCAGAGGGCAAAGGTCAGGGGCGGGCTCAGCCTCCAGCTGGTGCGGCCACTGTGCCCGGCGATGGCACGCACACTTCCCGCCACCTCCGGGGTCTGGGAGGCCCAGCTGCCGCCTCCTCCCGCCAGAACGGGCCCCGGGGTCGGAGAAGGTGCTCAGGGTCTCAGCGGGCGAGGAGGGGCCACCGGCGACAGGCCACTACGGGCACGCGAGTGCCCCCGGCCCGAGTGCCCCCCTGTCCCCCCAGCAGGGGGACCCCAGCTTTGCACAGTCAGTCAGCACGGCCGCCTCCGCCCCCAGGTCTGTGCTCGCAGCCCCGGCGGGAGCCCTGGACCCCTGGACCACGGTCCCCAGCTCCCCCCGCGTCAGTCAGGGCGCAGGCTGCGGGCCCACGCATGTGCGGCTGCCCGTGCCCTGCCTGTGGGTCTGTGTCTGCGGACGACCCTCAGCCGTTCCCACGCCATCTCCAGGGAGCGCCCTCGCCGTCTGTCCAACCCGAGGTGCCCCTGAGGTGCGGGTCCACAGCCAGACGCCCCATCTCGGCCCACAGAGCTGCTGGGCCCTTGTCACCCTGAGACTGCCCTCCGCACCCCAGCAGTAGTGTACGCAGTGCGGCCCGCCAGCTTTGCTTGTGACACCTGCGCTGGGGCCCTCCACGCCCGCGGCCCGGCCTCTGGTCCCGGCCCTTCCCCATGCTGGGCAGGGCAGGGAGCAGAGCCAGGACGCTGGGAGCAGGGGGCAAGGAGACGAGGGAGGGGAGAGAGAGAGGGAGAGAGGGGAGGGAAGGGAGGAGAGGGAAGAGCAGAGAGGGAGAGGGAGCAGCTGGCGGGGGTGGGGGGAGTGGCCTGGCAGGCCTGGCGATGATTCTTCACACGTTGATTCGGGAACTCCCAGTGGCGGGAGCCCTCAGAGCGCCAGCTGATGTCTCGGGGACCCCACGGAGCGGGACTGGGAACAGAGCCCCACTCGAGTGGCTGCGGGGGAGGGGGCGGGGGTCCCCGACTCAGGCCTCACACCCACCAGGAGAGCGACACCTCGAGCTGCAGGCTCTCAGGCGGGCGCTCCCCGGGCTGCGAGGCCAAGGCGCCCAGGACCACCGGTCACCCCAGGGCGACACCCACCGCTGCCATCCACCCTGAAACCCGAGACCCTGCCAGCTGGGCCGGGGGAGGGGCCTGCCAAGCAGCCTCCTGGCAGAGCCGGCCACACAGCACCAGCCGCCAGGCCAGCCCGGTGTGGTCCGCTGCCCAGGGGGCCCGGCCTCACGGCCAGGCTCTGACGCCCACAGACGGGCGGCCCCCGAGAGGCAAGGGATCGGGGCGGCGGGGGGGGGGGGGGGGAAGTGGGGGGCCACAGCCCGGTCAGCTTGAGGCACCTGCACCTGGGACGCCACAGTCCCAGCCACCGGGAGTGACCTGCTGGCCCCTTTGGTTGATGACCGAGTTCAGGTGCAGGGCTGGGATCACTCCACCGGCTATGGCAGCACCTGCCGCCATGCTGGCTCTTCCCATGGACTGGCCGCCTCGGTCACCCTGCGGGCCTGCGGCGCACGCACGCACATGCATACACACATGCACGCACACACTTACACACAACTGTGCGCACTTTGTCTGCAGAGCCTTGGCACAGCAGGATGGGAGCTGGGAGTGGAGCTGGGAGCTGGGAGTGGAGCTGGGAGTGGAGCTGGGAGTGGAGCTGGGAGCTGGGAGTGGAGCTGGGAGTGGAGCTGGGAGTGGAGCTGGGAG
>JAAGEH010000445.1:259144-308617 GCA_011751065.1 Lasiurus cinereus | reverse complement strand
TCGGACTACGAAGAAAAGAGTTTGCTCATTATTCCCACCAACCGTTACATTGCTGCGTGCATGCGAATCTTACAACGGAGGTATTTCCATACAAACAAACAAAAAAGGTAAAGAAAAAAGGAAGGAAAAGGAAGAAAGAAAAGAAGCGAAAAACCAAAACCCTGTTTGGACTCTCCTATCCCTGCCCCTCCCCCTCCAATAAAAACAACATTCAAAAAGCCACATCAAGGATGCTGATCAGAACAGATCAAAACAGAATGAAAGAAAACATTTCAAATGAAGTTCAGCTGTTTCTCTCTGGAAACAACAACAAAAGGCCCGCTCGCCACAATAACCTGACACACAGAGCGGCCGCGAGCTGGAACTTTCCGATGGCACCGCTCCTGTGTCATTACTGCGGGGCCGCAGTGCGCGGCGAGCGAACAGCTGGGCCGCTGGCTCGTGTCGCGAAGCAGCAGCGGCCCAGGGCTCCCCACCCGCCAGCCCCCCCGGAGACGATGTCTTCCCGACACTGGCAATCCCACAGGCCTCCGGACCTGGCCCGAGGCGGGGCGTCACCGGCCCCCCAGCCTGTCCCCACCGGGACAGCCTCTCTGACATGCGCCTGGAGCTCCTGGTCCCCACGGTGGCAGTCAGTCCCCGTGGGGTGTCAGAGGCCGCACAAACCCTGCCCTCCCAGGGAGGAGACTGCCGGCCACGGCCGGTGACCCGAGGACGGAGGGGCTGGTGTTCAAAGCCAGAACTGCTCCCAGCCTAAGCACCCCAACACCACCTACTGCTTTTTAACCAACTACTGAAGTTAACATTCACCAGAGCCTGCCCGCTGTGCATCATCTTTAGAGGCTAAAGCAGACAGGTCTGAAATAATCTCACTCCAAGCTGAGCCTGATGAATGAACAAAAGCAACGGCTCTCGGGAGAAACTTCTTTAGGCCGAACGCACACTCGCACCCGTCACCACGCCACCGCGCTCCCGCACAGTCCTCCTTCCTCTCCCTCGGCAGCAACAGCACGGTGAGTGGCTCCAGGCTTCGGGCCGTGGCCACTGGCCGATGGCGGGGTCCCCGCTGACCAGGGCAGGGCTGGCAGGGGAGGAAGTCTCACCGGGACGGGTGAGGCAGGGACATGGGTAAGACACAGCCAAGTAACGGGGAGCTGGGTCCCGCTGACACTCAGCAGAGAAGCCTGCCTGGAGGCTGTGTGCAGGTGACGCTGTGCAAAGCCATGAGAGTGCTCTGACCCGCCTCCCCATCGCAGGTTCCCAGGGGCTCAGCCACGGCCACTTCCTGCCGGATGAGGGCACAGCGCCCTGCAGACTCCGCCACTCACGGTCCGGAGAGCGCCCGGAGCCAGCCCCTGCGGCCTGCCTGCGCCTGTGCCCGCCCAGGGGCTGTGAGGCAGTATAGCCAGTGACGGGAAGCGGGCACAGGGCCCACCTAGTCAAACCCGGCCTGACCGTTAGTTAGGGCAAGAGGCCGGGCTGCAGTGCACTGCTCCTCTGCGAGGGGCAGGGAGACACGGGCTGCCTCGGGCGCTGCAGGAGGGAGGGAGGGAGGGAGGGAGGGTAGTTTGTAAACGCACAGCAGGACCTGCTGAGGCTCCTGAGAGAGCTGAGGGAGGGAGGGTGGGAGGGAGGAGAATCTGGGGGAGCTGGCGGAGACCTCCGCAGGAGCCCCATACGCTGGCGTGCTGTGGGCACCAGCTCCCAGTCGTGGGGTCTTCGCTAAAGGCCGCAGACCGTGGAACGAAGCTTGGCTCATGAGAAGGAAGTCGAGGGCACGGGACTGGACCTGGTGGATTTCTTTCCTAAGAAGCCACTTCCCTGGCAACTGCTCGCTCCCCGCTCTCCTGGGCAGAAAGTGCCCCTCTCTCTGCCCGGCCTTGGCCTTGGAGCTGAGCCGAGCGCAGCCCGAGCCCCAATCACGATGGACGGAGCCAGCTGCTCGCCCCTGAGCGGGAGGCTCGAGGCCTGTGTCCCTGCCCAGCTCTGGCTCCGTGCTCTCTGAGCGGAGACAGCGCTCTGCTCACCAGACAAATGACAGCTTCTTTGGCACAAATAGCATTTTCCGTCCCCTTACTCCGAAACACGTGATTTCCACCAGCTCCTTTTCTGTTCTTTTTAAAAATATATTCTTACTGATTTTAGAGAGGAAGGGAAAGGGAGAGAGAATCCATGATGAGAGAGAATCACTGATTGGCTGCCTCCTCATGCCCCCTACTGGGGGTGGAGTCCACAACCTGGGCAGGTGCCCTTGACCGGAATCAAACCCGGACCCCGGACCCGTCAGTCCATAGGTCGACGCTATATCCACTGAGCCACACCAGCTAGGGCTCCTTTTCTGTTCTTGACAGAAGCCACAGAGAGGGGATTTACTTTAAAATGCACGCCCCACCCCCATCTCCTCCATCCTAGGACCCTCCTCCTTGTCCCCACGGGGTTCTACTCTCCAAGTCCCGGCAGCGGCCGCTGCCCTCTCCACCGCACTCAGCGCCAGGCCGCGGAGAGGGCCAGGATGGGGCGGGCTGAGAGCGGCCCTCCCTCACCAGGGAAGCTCCAGAAACCAGTTTCTCTCTCCAACCGAAGCGGGCGGCAGGTTCTGGGTTTCCTCGTCATTGCATAGAGCGCCACTCTTTGGGGACACGAGTGCCAGACACCCCGGAACACACCTGGGCTTCAGGTGAGGACAGAGCCAGAGCCGCAGCTCAGGCAGAGGGTCACAGGGACAGGACTTGCCAAAGCGAGAGCTCGGTGCCACGGCCACGGTCTCCCGGTAGCTCCGGGCCACGGGGAAGCTGGCCACTACCTGCGCAGGTGCACGGGGCCAGGCCAGCCGCCACGAGAGGGGCCTCCTTCTTAGGAGCGAGCCCCGGGAGCGCAGGCAGCTCAGCTCCTCCGCGAAGGAGCGCAGGGCGGGTGGGCGGGCGGGCTGCAGTGGGGTCCCCACTTAAGGATACAGGGGTTGCTGTCGTCCGGGGTGCAGCTGTCCAGGATCAGGGGGATGGCGTCCAGCTCGTTGACCTGCGAAGAGAGAGCGGCAGTTAGGCAGCAGTTAGGCCGGGGTCCCGGCATCCGTCTCTCCGTGTTCTTTCCCTCCTCGTCGCTCTCCTGTCCGTGCACCTCTGAACCCAGGAACACTGAACACGGGCATGTGACGGGAAGTGACACTTTTCCTTCCCTTCCTCAAAAATGCGGCGGCCGGCAGCCCCGCAAACAGGAATAAAGCAGCCCGCTTTCGCCAGCATGGCCTCCCGCTGGGCTGAGGCGACAGTCACCCGCAGAGCCCGTGCGGCCTTCCCTAAGCGCGGGCAGGAAGAGCTTCTGGAACTGGACTCAAACCCAGAAGCAACAGGGCACGGGTCTGACTGGGTTTTTAACAGGCAAAGGAAAACTGGAGAAATGATTCGGAAGATACCGCAGGCAAAGGCTCATTATTCTGATAAAGAACCTCTGAAAACTGAGCAAAGACCAACAGTCCAGGAGAAAAATGGGTGAAAGACACGAACAGAGCGACACCGACAAAAGGAGAAACGCAGGCGGACCGGGAAGACAGCAGGATGCTGACTGTGCGCACAGAGGAAAGCAGGTCCCCGCCACACGGGGACCCCGCAGCGTCAGTGGCCCCACCGGCTCTGACACCCACTGCAGGAGGGACGGGGAGGGTCAGGCACAAGGAGCGGCACGGGTCACTGCAGGTAAAATACACACCGTGGTCATGCGAAATCATGTCTGCACAGGTGACTCGTCACAGCACAACGCATGTTTCTGTAAGTTTTATTGCATCATGATCCCCATACCAGAAACGCACCCTTTTAGTTCCGAGGATTAGTCTACTCAGAGTGTGTCGCTGTCACCTCTCTCTGATTTTAGAACCTTCTCATCCAGACCTTCAGCAGCCACCCCTCCCGCTCCAGTCCTGCCTCCAGGGAGGTGCGGGACCTGGGGGTTCACGTTGTTGGAATCACAGCACCCGGCCTCCCTGTCCCTCCCACTGAGCACAGCATCCGAGTCCCGGGAGGTGCGGGTGGAGGGCTCCAGCCCGTGTGGCCGAACCACATGCCACTGGTGGTGTGGATGCACCCACCCACCTATCCGCTCCTCTGGCGACGTGCCTGTGAACACCCGTGTGCGTGTGTCTGAGTGGACCTGTGCGTTCCGTTTCCTTGGCGATGCACTGGCAGCAGCAGCATGACGAGGTTTTGGGGGGCTCAGTAGGGAAGGTTCTGAGGAGCTGCCAGACTCTTTCAGAGCGGCTGTCCCTTTTCCATGCCCCCCCAGCCGCTGTGGGGCTCCCCCTCCCCCCCTCTTCAGGAACAGCTGCTGTGACGCCAGGTGAGCCGTCCCGGTATGTCACTGCGGTCCATCCGCACGTCCCTGATGGCCACGGGATGGTCTGGCGCGCCGGCAACATGGTAACACGAGGGTGTGACGCCGAAGACTCCTGGGGTCACGCGTGCTGCGGAGGCCACACACGAGAGCACGCGAGAGCCAGGTGCGGGTGGGAAGGGCGAGCCGCTGCTGTCACCCGGAGGCAAATAAACCGATCTTCCTGTGTCCCAGCCACCACAGCAGCAGCTGACGGAAACGGGGCTTCCCGGGGCAGAGCGGAGGGCGGCGTGGAAGACAAGGACGGGCGCCAGCGCTCCGTGCACGCACCTGCGGGGCAAATCTGGCCTGGGAACCCCGCGGATGTTTTACAGGTTTTTTTTTTTTTAAATATTTTATTGATTTTTTACAGAGAGGAAGGGAGAGGGATAGAAAGTCAGAAACATCGATGAGAGAGAGACATCAATCAGCCGCCTCCTGCACACCCCCCACTGGAGATGTGCCCGCAAGCAAGGTACATGCCTCCAACCGGAATCGAACCTGGGACCTATCAGTCTGCAAGCCGACGCTCCATCCACTGAGCCACACCGGCCTCGGCTTACACAGTTTTTTAAAAATTAAACTTAGAGCTATAAAAACAAGTTAATCTGATGACAGAGAGAAGGAAGAAAACTCATGTCACAGGAATAGACCGGCGTTGTGACGTCACATCTGGGGGGATGCGCCTGAGCTCAGAGACCCACGGGCCGCCCACCACTGGCCTCTGAGCAGGCCGCGGTGCACTGCGGTCGCTCAGGCTAACGCAGCGGCAGCTCATTAGGAGCTAAGCTCTTCGGTATGAAAAAGCCAATTTTCCGTTTCAATCAGAAACCGTGAGCGTGCGTTCATGACAGATTTTTCTTTTGCTAAAGCACGTGCTCTGAGCTGTCACTCCCTTCGGGAAAGGCCCGGAATCTGCGACAAGAGCAGGATGGTCGCCCGCACCAGCTGCGCTGTCAGAGCCCACATCCCGGAGGCCAGCTCTCCAGTCCTGAGCGCCACCTGCCAGGCGCGACCTGCGGGCAGGGAGGGGACACAGGCCTTCCTGCGGCTCCTGGAGCACCGAGGCGGAGGGGGGGACGAGAGTCTGCCGCAGGCCCTGCAGGTGCTGGGGATGACGGCGCTGGGCAGAGCCTGAGTGGGCCTCCGGGGCCAGCGCTCCCCGGCCACGCCCCGACACGTGTGATCAGGCGCGTCAGTCAGCGGACCCCTCAGACGCAGAGTCTTGGCCGGGTCCTGACATGGTTCAGGAGCCAGACACATATTCTCTTTCGACGGCCTCTTCCAGATGAACAACAATGAAGATGCCTGGGATCGTCAATTCAATCTTCTTCAAATGTGCTGTGTGCGTATGTAAGTGGTATTCAGCGGATACTGGAAGAACGTACCACCATTCACCCACACCTGGGCAGGAGCTGAATTCTCCAGAGCACAGAGCTCAGTCAAATGCAACCACAAACAGGTTACTGAAGGTGTTTAAGATAAAATTCCTCCTGGTTCCTCTTCCTCTTAAATGTAAGTGCCTGTGTGACTTTACCTGTTACTTTTGTTTAATGAAGTTGGTATGTTGAAAAAAAATTTCATTTAATGTTATAAGCTGAGTGACCTATGACAAGCAGGTCATTTAAGAATGACACAGGGCAGCCCTAGCTGGTGTGGCTCAGTGGCTAGAGCCTCGGCCTACAGACTGAAGGGTCCTGGGTTCGATTCTGGTCAAGGGCACATGCCTGCCTGCGGGCTCAGTCCCCAGTGGGGTGTGTGCAAGAGGCAGCCAATCAATGATTCTCTCTCATCATCGATGTTTCTATCTCCCTCTCCCTTCCTCTCTGACGTCATTAAAAGAAAAAAGAACGAACGAACGACGCAGGGCCAGGTCCCGAGGGGAGCAGGGCAGAGCGGAACCCCTCGCAGCGATGGGCGGCGGGGATCACGGCTCAGGTTCACTGCCGGCGGAGCTCACGTGGGGGGCAGGGGAGCAATTAGGGAATTAACACTCTCCCTCTGTTCGCACTTCATAAAACAGGCCGTGTTCGCACCCGCGCCGGGAGCGGGTGCCAGCCGCGAGGTGAGTCATGGCTGAGCTCACACCGGAGCGAGCTCGGCCGGGTCTCCCGGCGGCGCATCCAGCAAGACACCCGCCGCTCAGCAAGCCAGCGCTCCGCCCGGAGGCCAGGCGGGAACAGGACGCTGACTGCTCTGCTACCCGTCCTCTCCCGCCTCGGCCAGACCTCAGAGCGCACCGAACGGGGCTGGGCTCCACCCGTGTGCGCAGAGATTGGAGCCCGCGGCGAGGGGCGCCTCTCTCCGGGTTCGGTTTTACCCTGCGCACACACGGATGGAGTTGACCCTGTTTGGAACACATCTGCACACCAACAGTCTGCACATGGCGCCTCCAGCAGTCAGTCTGCACAGGGCGCCTCTAACAGTCTGCACACGGCGCCTCCTATAGGCATAGGAAGGGCCCCGGCGTCCTTGTGCTGACGGGGACAGGGGGTGTGGCAGGGCAAGCTTCTCTGGCGTCCTCAGACATGCCCACCCTGGGTGCTGCTGGACCTCTCGGGGCATCACCCCGACTCCTCTGCACCTGCCCGGTGACTCCTGATGGAGCCTGTTTTCAGGGCACGGGGGCCACCCCACCGCTTGCACGGTGCTCTCCCAGCATCCTGCCCCGGTTATTCTGACGGAGCAGCGAGTCCTCAGATAAGAGGACACGCGTCCCTGGCGGACACCGGAGGGTGAGGACTTCCTCCCGCGGTGGCCTTTCCGGTTACTTTCTCAGCAGAGAGTTTCCCAAGCGCCAACTTTCCACTGAGACGAAGAACAGTCTTCCCGTTTCCCCCACGCTCAGTGCGGGGTGCGTCTGGCGGGGGCCGAGCCCTCTCTCTGCGGCCGGGCCTTACCAAGCCGAGGGCGCTCCTGTCTCCTCCTCACTCGCTGCCAGTCTGTATTGTGAAAGTGAAATGTTGACAAACGCTTTCCCTCCACTTACTGAGATAACCCCATCTCTTTCCCCTTTTCCTCCGTGAATATGTGGTCACTGGTGTTTGATTTTGTTTTTTTGTTTTTGTTTTTTAAAAATATATTTTATTGATTTTTTACAGAGAGGAAAGGAGAGGAATAGAGAGCTAGAAACATCGATGAGAGACATCCCCATCAGTTGCCTCCTACACGCCCCCTCACTGGGGATGTGCCCGCAACCAAGGAACGTGCCCTTGACCGGAATCGAACCTGGGACCCTTCAGTCCGCAGGCCGACGCTCTATCCACAGAGTCACACCAGTTTTGGCTGGTGTTTGATTTTGTCATGGTGACTCACAGCGCCATCATTATTAGCAATGCACTTCATTTCATGGAGTGCACACATTTATTGGTTAATGTTTTGAAAACACTGTTTTGCTCATGACTCTGGTCATGTGTCTGATTCTGAGGCTTGCCTTTCCTGTAAGGCTCTGTGTGGAACACACACAAACGCACCGCGGGCTTCATAAACCGGGTCGGAAGTATCCCCGCTCCTTTATTTCTTAAAGGGGAAGACCGGGTGTTTTCCTGCTCAGGCGGTTCATAGTCTCACCACGGAGGCCACTTGTGCCTGGCGAGTTGGTGGCGGGAGAAGTTTTCATTACAAACCGTTTTCTAAAGTGTCGCCATGGAGACTGCCTGTTCACTCTTGATTTGGTGTCGACGCTGTGACGCGGGGACTCACCGGAGACACCACGCGCGGCTGACAGCTGGCCCCCGCCGCCCTCATGCGCTTACACACCGTAAGCCTCAGCACACGTTCCCGCTATAAACGCGTCGAAGCGCCATCAGATTTAACCACCCAGAGGGCGGGGGAAGGCATTTACTTTTACCACGAATTTGATTCCTTCGTCTGCGTCAGCTCACCTTGCTCGCCCTGCCCCTCTACTGCAGCACAGTGCTGACAAATTCTCTCCCTGTGGCGGCCGGGTCTCCTTATTCTGCCCTGGTCTTTGGAAAACGACCCTAGCTGCTGGCTCTCGAACGGCCGTTGTCATCTATCGTCTTAAAGCTGTCGCTCCAGTGACCCGTTTTGCACTGTTTCTGAAAGAAGCCTGCTATGGCTGCTTCTTTGTCCTTCTAGTCCAGACGGTGGTTCTCAACCTCCCTAATGCCGCGGCCCTTTAACACAGTTCCTCGTGTTGTGGAGACCCCAACCATAAAAGGTCGGGGGCCGCAAGGGGGCGCCATCTGGAGGCGACCACCCTGCCTGGCCTTTTCCAAACAAGGCTGAGCCGGGGTCTGTGGGAACCGGGATGCGGGGTCCTGAGTCGTCCTCGCTTAAAGGCACTGCAGACACACGTCTCCCACGGTGCGTGCCCGCTGAGCGCGCCCGGAAGTGCATTCAGCTCAGGCTGCCGTTACAGGGGAGGCTGAGAAGGCGGGCGATCGGCCGTTTGGGTTCTCCAGCCGGGAGGCCCCTTAGCCTCTCCCTCTGAACCGTGTGCCAGGCCTCGTTCAGCCGCCCTCGGGTGTGCTGGTGGCCCGGCAGCTGAATTCCAGAGGGCTGTTTCCCGAACACGGCCACGAGCGGCCCCCGGAGCACACGTCGCGCTCAGAGGAGGGGCAGGCGGCCCCCGGAGCAGAGCCTGGGACAGGCGGCTTTCACGGGGCGCTGCGCCCGCGGAGCCCGCGGTGTCGGAGGGCTTCGTTCAGAGCTAAGTGGGAGCTGTTCACGCGGAGGGCCGTCCCGCCGAGCTGCCCTGGGAACGCGGGCTCGAACCCACAGGAGCCGCCGGGCGAGCCAGTGCGGGTGTGGCTGTCAGAGCGCAGCGAGGAGCCCCGAGGAGCAGCAGCTGGAGTCTTGGGGGACAGGCACTCGGTGTGAACAGGAAATGCCGAAACTGCCAGAGGGAACCGCCCAGAGGGGAGGTGCCAAGGGCGCTGAGACTAAGAGCTTGTGCAATGACTGGAGAGAAGGCGCCCCTGTTTTAGTTGGGGTGTCACTAGAGCTCAGCTGCGAGCAGGCCTCCAACACCCAGGAGGGAAGGGAAGCCTGGTGGCTCCTGGAACACCCCCGCCAAGGAGAGCGAGGCCCAAGGCCACAGGCCACACTTGCCATGGCCACACCTGCCACCGGCTCCACCTGCCACAGGCCACTGCCTGCCACAGCCACACCTGCCACCGGCTCCACCTGCCACAGGCCACTGCCACAGGCCCCACCTGCCACAGCCCCACCTGCCACGGGCCACCTCCTGCCACAGGCCCCACCTGCCACGGGCCACCTCCTGCCACAGGCCCCACCTGCCACAGGCGAGCTGCAGTCCCGGAAGCCGGAGCCAGACCCTCCCCGCCGCTCAGAAGACGAAGCAAGCTGCGGTCCTCTTGCTGCCGGAGCCTTCGCTGTTCGCGGCCCCTCCCCCGGCCCCCGGCAGAAGACCTGGGATGGCTCGGCGCCTAACTGGTGGGGTCGGGCTTCGGAAGGGCGGGCCAGCTCTTACACCCCCCGTGCCTAGCTCCCCGGCGTCAATCTTAGGAAGGGAGGCGCATCAGTGACTTGGTCCCAGGCTCCTGGAACCCCGACCGGCTGCAGCTGCTCCAAGGACCCGGCCCGAGCGCGCCCAGAGCCCCCCTGCTTGTGACTGAGCAGAATGAAGGTCGGGAGAGCAATTCCTGTGAATTTCAGCTCACACGGGCAGAGCGCTTGACTTTAATTTAAAATGAAATGTCATCTTTGGATTTTCATATTTCCCTGGGAATTTGATTAATGAGATAGGATTAATATTCAAATATAGGGTGTCTCTTGTGGCCGTTTTATTGCTGCAGTGAATCCAGGCCTTCCACGGCAGTGTCTTAATATGGAATGAGTTTCTGCCTGCAGGTCAAAGCGATCTGGGGGTTCATTTGATTCATGTGTTCGTCTGACCCACTTAAGAGTCTCCGGGGACACAGTCTTGCCTCCGCTGCGTGCCAGAAGGAAGCGCGTGGCTGGCAGGGGGAGGGTGGCTCCTAAAGGCGCGGCCGCCGTCCCAGTGACCGAGCTCCTCCCCTAACAGGAAAGCATGCGGGGCCGAAGCCGCCCCCCCCCCCCGCTCCCCCGTTACCCATGGACGGAGCTGAGGAACACGCCGCTCCTGGGCTTTCGCCAGGGATGCCTTGGCCCCATCTCGTGGATCTTGGGGCGATGGTCCAGGCACACACATATGTGCGTGTATGTACTGTAAAGCTCCGTAGTGACCCGGAAGGGTAGACTATAACCCTGAAGTCAGGGAAATAATTTAATTTTTTCCTCAGTGTAAAATGAGCCGCAAGATGTTCTGCAGGTGGATGACGTCAGTCTGGCTCTTTAAGAAGATGCCGGCGTCCAGCAGAGTGGCTGCAGGAGGGGCTGTGGCACGAGGCCTGCCAGGAGGCACCGCGGTCCGAGCCGCGGGTGACAGGGCCAGGCCCGCGGGTGGCTGGGGGCCGGAAGCAGCCGCCGCGGGATGCAGGGACGGCAATCGGAGGACGGCTTCTGGCCTGGGGGCGGGAAGAGAAGGGGACGAGGCGATCCAGCAGCTGGACGAGGCGGCCTCACCTGCAGAGAGGCAGGAGCGAAAGGCTGGGTGACGCGGGGCCTCAGGAGCCTGGCTGTGGACTGTGAGGGGGACACGCACGGAGACACCCGGGTGGACGCCAGCCGTTCTGTCTTCTGTGCCACATGAGAGACTGGGAGCAGATCTGTCCCTGGGCTCGAGAGCTGCTCTGGAAGGCACCTGCACACAGGGTCTCCCAGCCCAGGAGGGAGGTCTCCCAGGGGCGGGCGGAGACAGCAGGGCTCAGACAAGGCCCGAGGCACTGAACCCCCAGAGGTCTGGAGAGAACCGGGCTCCTCTGCACCGCCCCGTGTTCCCGAGTCAAAAGGTGGGACCGGGACAGGTACCCTGGTTTCCGAGCAAATCAGGGGGAGCGTCTCCCGAGTATGTAACGGAGTCCCGCTGGGCGGGGAGCCACCCGCTCCTGTCTGTGCAGAGCCCTTCTTTTATATACACTCCCCTCCCCCTTTTTCTTCTCTTTCTTTTCTTCCATTTTTTCCTTTTCTCCATATCATTTTTACACTCTTTTCTCTCCCCCAATTCTCTGGGGGTCGCCTTCATTTGGGGTTATTAGTATTGTGAATACATTTGTCAGAGAAAAAATTCAGAGCAATGGTCATAAGGTCGCTGAAAAAAAATGGAGAACAAATTGAACAACATGTGTAAGAACCAAGAGAAAATGAAGAACCAAGAAGTAATGAAAAATGACATCACTGCAATGAAGAACTCAATAGGAAGCATCAACTGTAGACATCAAAGAGAGAGAGAGAGAGAGAGAGAGAGATAACTACAGGCCAATATCTTTTATGAACATAGATACTAAAATCCTCAACAAAATTCTAGCAAATTGCATTCAGCATTACATTAGAAAGATCATACACCATGACTAAGTGGGATTTATTCCAGGGACGCAAGGATGGTACAATATCTGCAAGTCAATAAATGTGATACATCACATAAACAAACTGAGACAAAAATCACATATTCATATCAATCAATCCAGAGAAAGCATTTGACAAAATTCAACATCCTTTCTTGATAAAAACCCTCAGCAAATCAGGAATAGAGGGATCATACCTCAACATAATAAAAGCCTTATATGACAAACCTACAGCCAACATCATACTCAATGGGCAAAAACTAAACTCATTTCCCCTAAGAACAGAAATAAGACAGGGATGCCTGCTTTCACCACTCCTGTTCAACATAGTATTGGAAGTACTAGCCATAGCAATCAGACAAGAAGAAATAAAAGGCATCCAAATTGGAAAAGAAGTAAAACTGTCCTTATTCGCAGATGACGTGACACTATACATAGAAAACCCCAAAAACTCCATCAAAACACTACTAGACCTAATAAATGAATTTGGCAATGTAGCAAGATACAAAATTAATACCCAGAAATCTATGGTCTTTTTATACACCAATAATGAACTCACAAAAAGAGAAATGAAAGAAACAATTCCATTTACCATTGCACCAAAAAAACTAACATACCTAGGAATAAACTTAACTAAGGATGTAAAAGACCTGTTCTCAGAAAACTACCGAGAACCCAGAAATTGACCCAAGCCATTATTATGCTCAATTAATAGCTGACAAAGGAGGCAAGAGCATACAATGGAGTCAAGGCAGTCTCCTCAGTAAGTGGTGCTGGGAAATTTGGTCAGATACGTGCAAAAAATGAAACTAGACCACCAACTTACACCACACCCAAAAATAAACTCAAAATGGATACAGGACTTAAATGTAGACAGGAAATCATAAAAATCCTACAAGACTCCATAGGCAACAAAATAGCAGACATAAGTCATAGCAATATCTTTACCCACACAGCTCCTAGGGCAGTGGAGACTAAGGAGGAAAATAAACAAATGGGACTACATCAAAATAAAAACGTCTGCACAGCAAAAGAAACCATCAACAAAAGAACAAGAAAGCCCATCGCATGGGAGAACATATCTGCCAATAATATTTCCAATAAGAGTTTAATCTCCAAAATTTACAGAGAACTCAGACAACTTAACAAAAGGAAGATAAATGATCCAATCAAAAAACGAGCAAAGGACCTAAATAGACACTTTTCAAAAGAGGACATACAGAAGACCCAGAGACACATGAAAATATGCTCAGAGTCACTAATCATCTGAGAGATGCAAATCGAAACAATGAGGTACCACCTCACACCTGTCAGAATGGCTGTCATCAACAAATCAACAAACGACAAGTGCTGGCGAGGATCCTGAGAAAAAGAATCCTCGTGCATGGCTGGTGGGAATGCAGACTCATGCAGCCACTGTGGGAGGAGACCCATGGCATTTCCTCAAAAGGTTGAGAATGAAACTCCCATTTGACACAGAAATCCCACTTCTAGGACTATATCCCAAGAAACCAGAAACACCCATCAGAAAGGACATATGCACCCCTATGTTCACAGCAGCACCATTTACAACAGCTAAGATCTGGAAACAGCCTAGGTGCCCGACAGCAGAGGAGTGGATCAGAAAACTGTGGTCCATCTACACCATGGAATACTACGCTGCCATAAAAAAGAAGGAACTTTTACCATTTGCAACAGCATGGATGGAACTGGAGAGCATTATACTAAGCGAAATAAACCAGTCAGAGGAAGATAAATACCACATGCTCTCACTCATAGGGGGGATATAATGATCAACATAATTTGATGAATAAGAATAGATCCAGAGACAAATGGCAGGGGGGGGGGTATGAGAGCAACCAAAGGACTTGTATGCACGCATTATTGGCATCACCAATGGACACAGACACTGGGCGGTGGGGGCTTCCCCGGGGTGGGAATGGCTGGGGGGGGGGTGAGGAGAAATGGGGAAAAAGGAGACCCATGTAAAACTTTAGAAAATAAAAAAATAACACCACCACCAAAACCACACCGAGTTCCCGCTGGCCCCTCACTCTATGGCTCTGGCACAGCCGCTTCCTCCAGCTCAGCTTCCGTGCCAGGAGCAGCTGACAGCTTGGGGCTCCGGCCTCCCACCATCGAACTTCTTCTTACACCTGTCCCCCGAGCGGTGAAGTCCTCTCGCCTCCCCAGACAGAAAGAACATTAACATCTGTACATCTTCTGTAAGAAAAATAAAACTCACTTGTGCTTAAAAAAAAAAGTTTGAAGTTTGGATACTCCGACACTCGATACCGCAGAGGAGAGTAAGCGCTCATTCCCAGTGGATTATTTGTGAGCGATACGGGTATTCGCTTTGCACCGGGAAGGAGCCACTGGTAAGTGGAAAGGCAGCGACAAGGTTTCTCTAACAGATACACGGTCACCCTGGCCCGTGGCTCAGTGGGCCGGAGCATCATCCGTAAATCAGAAGGCTGCGGGCACAATCCCCGGGCGGGGTGTGTACAGGAGGCAACTGCTGGATGTTTCTCTCTCAGTTTCTTTTTTCTCTAAAGATCAGTCACAAATCATATCCTCAGGTGAGGGTTTAAAAAGATTTAAAAGTTACAGTGCTCCTCGGCTTTGTCCCCGAATCATTTTTCAGGGCCACTTCTTTTAGAAGCTTATTACTGAAACGGAATTATACTGTGGGCTGTGAACTATGCCAGTTTCTTATCTTGCTCTGCTAAAAATAGACAGCAAGAACACAAGATACACACACAAACACACCCCACTGAGCTGAGGAAGAAATATTTTTATTCCAGCCGACGCATTTGTCCCAGCCCAGGCCGCAAGAGCAAAAATGACTGGATGGCAAGTTCAACTTCAGAAGGACTGACGGACAGTGCTCCCTCCCATGGGTAAAAGGATGCTGGACTTGGGGACTGAGAGGGAGCGAAACACCAGCTCCCTCTGGGGGACTGAGAGGGAGCAAAACACCAGACTCCCCATCCCCCGAGTCCTCTGGCCCTCTACGTTCCTGGCTCAGGGCGGCAGCTTCGGGCCGATGGGAATTAGAGTTCATTTCGTAGAGGATCCGGGGCCCGAAACCTCGCCGAGCGCAGGCTGGGGCTCCCTAGGATCTGACCCCTTTCTTTTGAGGCCACTCCTCCCCCTTGAAGCAGGGACAGCTCTAACCACACACACCTCTTTTCCTCAGACCCGATTATACACTCACATGCTTTAAAAACATGGGAACATTGTCCAATGTACACTATCTCCCATCTTTCCATAGCATAAAAATCCGTTGAAAAAGTGGGTTTTTAAATGGCCTATAAACAATGCTATTCCAATCCATTGTAATTTATTAATTTATTTAACCTTCACCTTCCCAGGACATTTGAATCACTCTTTAAGTTTCAGCCAACAATCTAATGAACATCCTCACCGAATGTTTTCACTCCGTCACTGATGACTTATTTGGAGAAATTCCCAGCAGCCCCGCCAGCTGAAAACCGTTAGCTTATTCGCCGCACGTGCCGAGCCACCCGCCCCCCAATGGACTCCCCCAACTCTCTCCACCAGAACTGCTACCCTCGCCCTGCCGCCCGGCGCTCTTCAAAAGCAGCATGTGGAGTTGGGGCGCACTGCCCACCTGCCCACGGTGCAGCGGGGGTTTGGGGATCAGGCCGTCTGTAAAGCTTGCCAAGCTGCTCTCAGAGGGAGAAGCCAGGACCGGGAAGAGCCGGCCATCGGCCAGGCGGACAGTCGTGCAGGCAGGAAAGCCGTCGCCCAGCCTCCAGGACCAGACTCCGCAGCACGCCGGCGCCCCCATCGGCCCCGGGCCGACAGCGTCACTGCAGGGACCAGTGCGAGCCGGGACAGCAGGCTGGTTCTCGTCCCCTGCCTTCCAGTCGCCGCTGCCCAGCAGGCGGAGGAGGCGGCCGGAGCAGGAAGGACAGAGGAGCGGGTCGGTTCCTCGTTCAGCGGAGACTGTGCATTGGGATCGCGGGTTGGAACTGCGCACGGGAAGCACAGGTTTTCCAGAACAGCAGGCCGAGGCTGCCAGGTCCCCGCAGGCCAGGACGGTGTGATTGAGACAAACGTTTTAGTTCAACTACTTGTTCCAGGATGAGCCGCCCATCCTCCAGGAGCTTCTGCATCGGGACTCGGTGCAATTCCCCAGGATTCTTTGCGCAGCAGTAAGATCTGTTGACATGCGTGACGGGAGATGGTTTTGTTTTTTTTAAAATATATTTTATTGATTTTTTTACAGAGAGGAAGGGAGAGGGATAGAAAGTCAGAAACATGGATGAGAGAGACACACCGATCAGCTGCCTCCTGCATGCCCCCCACTGGGGATGTGCCCGCAACCCAGGTGCATGCCCTTGACCGGAATCGAACCTGGGACCTTTCAGTCCGCAGGACGATGCTCTATCCACTGAGCCACACCGGTCTCGGCGTGAGATGGTTTTGAACACCGGGACGTTCTGCTCTCGGGCTGGGAAAAGACGGGCGCCACGGGAGGAGGAAAGGCCCCCTACGGGCGGTGAGTGGGCGCCGCGGAGTCACCCTCGCAACGCACACCCCTGCTTCCGCAGGCCCCAGGCCGGCACCCAGGTGTTCCCCCGCTGGAATGTGCAACAGCCCCAGGAGCCGCCCCGAGGCAGCTCAGAGGCGGCCGAGCGTGTCCCTCCTCTCGGGCGCCACACCCTGTGCGGCCCGGCCCGGCTCCCGCCTCAGCTGCTGCGGAGCTGCCCGCCGGGGTGCCAGGAGCCGGAGCGGGCCGGCTCGGCCTCAGCCACGTGGACGCAGAGCCACCGGCCTCCGCCACGGGGCAGAAAGCGGGCACGGCAGAGGCCTCCGGAGGACACGGCGGCACACTGCCCCCGGCCAGAGCTTGGGGAAACGGCCAGCGCGCACCCCGCCCTGTCCCCGCCCTGCCCTCCGGCATCTGCGGCATTCTCTGTGAAAACTCGAAACTCGCTGAACCCCGAGAAACAGCAGGAGCACAGAGGCCCTGTCCCGCCGCTGCCTGTCTGCAGTTTAGTTGAGCGGAAGTGCACGCTGCAGCGCCGGGAGGAGCGGGAGGGAGGCCTCTTTAAAAAGAGGGAAAAGGCGGGTCTGACAGCGCGCTTACTGCGAATGCGCTCGCGTGCGGTGACTTGAAGCCGCCCCGAGGCCCACGAGGCCTGCAGGAGCCCCAAAACCCGCGTCCGCGGGGAAAACGCAGGTGCTCCGAGAGGGGTGTTGGCACATCTGTGCCCAACGCAGAGCTCCGCGCAGACAGAACAGCCACCGGCAGCTCACAACCACGTCCGCCCCAGCCCGGGAGCCACCCCACCCCCGGTCACACGCCAGCGCCCGAGCGAACAGCTCTGCCGGCCCCTCCGTGCCCCATGTCTGACCCGGCGGCAGGGTCTCGGGAGCCGCTGGGGTCCGAGGAGCCGGGCCGCTGATGCCCACAGCCCGGGCCCAGCCCTGGCCGCCGAGTGGACAGCCTGCCCTGTGTGCGTGCGCCCGGTGGGCATCACGGGGCGGACAAGGAGCATCTCAAACCGGTGAGCCAGCGGCAGGAGGGCCCGGCCTCCACGTGGTCCGCAGGTGACCCAGGGGGCGGGGGTCCCAACAGCCCATCCTCCGTCCCCGCCCTGCCTTCCAGGAACCGACCGCCGCTGCGCCACACCGCGGCCCCCCTGTCCCCACTGTCCCCCCGGCCCCACTGTCCGGGCGCAGGTCACCAGGAGGGGACCGTGTCTGTGCACAGACGCATGCCAGCCACGCGCCCCGCTGTCAGAGCGCCACTCCGCTGGAGCATGGGGCACAGACAAGAGGAAGGAAACACCCCTTAGAGGCCAACATGTCACACGCGTGCTGGGTGCTCAGAGCAGCTGTGCACGGCGGGAAGGGGCGCTCCGTCCTGACAGGCGAGGGGGAGGCCGGTCGGGGTCCTGCAACTGGGCAGCGATCGAAGATAGCGGAGAGCCCAGGTCTGACCCGTTTACGGGTTCGCGCCTCGTAAAGCTCGCACCGCACAGGCAGGAGGTGTCCGGTCTCCAGAGGCAACGGCTGAAACAGCGTGAGATGCGCGCAAACCTCGGCGTGCAGCTGAGGGGCGCGGCCTTGAAGGGGAGCCAGAGGCCCCGGCGGTGACAGGCGGAGGTGGCCTCCAGCGACTGACGGTGTCAGACACATTCCTGCTCCCACAAAACCAGGGTGTGGGAGGGCGGGGAGAGGTGAGGCGCAGAGAGCTAAAAGCGTCAGGAGCCCGAGGGGGGAAAGGGGTCCACGCTCTCAGAAATAGCGAGGAGCACACCTAACCCAGCTGAGTGCCGGGGGTCCGTTCTGTCCTGAAGGCGGCAGGAAGGCCTCCCGCACACAGCGGGCTCCCGGGCCCCCGCGCTGGATGAGAAGCGAGTTACAGGCCAAGTGCACAGCGGGCAGGCGCCACGCAGGGAAGTTAATACGCAGGACCCCCAGCACCCGGGCTCGGGGCCACCAGCCGGCTCGCCCGCGGGGAACCAGCACCCGCACCTCCGCTGGCTCAGGGCACCGCGGCCTCTTCTGCAACCCGGGCGGGTGGAGGCACACGCACACCTTGTGCGCGGCCCCCTCGCACACGGCTGCGTGTCGCAGCGCGTCCTCTCATCGCTGCCCCCGCTGCAGGGACCCCCGTGGCCACTCAGCCATTCCAGCAACACGCTCTCCAGCTGCTGGCGGGTGTGGATCAGGCTGCTATGAACACCCGTGAACGTGACTTCTGCTGAATATGAGCCAATTTCTGGCGTGTACCCAGGTAACTGCTGGGTTAGGAAAACAGGATACATAACAAAAGATTACCTTTTCACCATTTTATTAAAAACTAGTGACCGAAATTCCTGCACATTAAAAGGGGATTAATTGGAGGAAATAATTGAATGTTGCTATTTGCCCTTTCTCTATAATAGAAGTGTCAGAGATGAAAATTAGTAAAATGTATATGAAAACCTTCCTCCTGTCAGTCTGGGGTGCACCACGGGAACCAGAGTCAAGTCCCCGCCCACCCACATGCACCTCAAAATTGCATGAGACCCAGACCCAGCTGCTCCCCCCCACCCCATGGGCTAGATCCAGACCCGGTCGGTCCCACCCTTGCCAAGCCCTGCCAGGCAGGGGGCGTAGCCTCAGGTCCCCCGGCCCAGACCAGGGTGGGGGCGTGCCCTGAGGTCGTCCATCAAGCTGCACCAGGTGGGGGACATGGCCTGAGAGCCCTGTCAAGCCCGCCAGATTGCTCGTTAAGGCTCCTTAAGGGAACCTGGCCCAGCTGTGGGTGCAGCCATCTTTGTGACGGCCAATGAGCATATTCCCTCTATTAGGATGCTGGCTGATGTGACCTGGACTAAGAAAAGGCAGCGGTCTGAGCCTTGTTTAACAAAGGCTAAAACCAACACCCCTTTCCTCCCAGGGAGAAGGGCTAACAGGTCAGAAACATGTCCAGAGGCGTGCGTTTACCAAGGAAACGTGACCCGTCTGCACCCTCCTAAATCTGTACTTCTGTTTTTTGCCAAATTTGGGACCCTGCTTTTTTGAAGAATTTCCTGGCCGCATCCTCTTTCCCGTCTCCTCTGGGAGTCTGGTGACAACCCACCTATCAGCCCTAGTGTCCCAGGGCCCTGCCACTCTCCGCACTGTGCCGCGCCAGCAAGGCCAGGGTGAACCTGAGGGGGAGGGTGGTGAAGGGTAAAGCAGACAGACAAGAGGAAAAAGCTGGGGCTGGGTGGGACCTGCCCTCTGATTAGAGAGACGCGGCCTGCAAGCCGAGTCTGTTTCATAGCCAGACTGCACGAGGCAAAGTCAGGGCGTGGCCGAGGTGTTTACCACGTTCTCACGGGTTTCCAATCCACTCAGTTACATGCACCTGAACTCTACCACGCCCACATCTCGCAGCCTCGTGGGCCGCAGGTTCGGATCGTAAGGTCCAGCTGACAACCACAGCCTTTGGCTGTAACGGCACTGGGACTTGCACGTGGCTTTGCCACGAGGGTCGTGCCCTCCCCTGAGCCCGAGGCTTGAACCTGTCCCAGATGCTCCCCCCCACTGTGGCCACTCTCCACACCCCGCCGCCCGCTTTCTGTCTCGGAGGCGGGGTCCTCTCCCCTCTGCCCGCGCTCCCCACCTCCTTCCTGGCCTCTCGCCGGGCTGCAGAGCCTGCGGACAATTTTAAATGTTCACTCGGGTTCCCACATTGTTCAGCCCTAACATGTCCATTCGGCTTTCCTTCCCGTCTTCTGTTTCTCTGCTTAGGCTCCCTGTTTCATAGCTGCTCCCCGAAACACCTCTGAGAGCTGCTACCCCTGCAGACGGTCCCGTGTCTGTGCGTCCGGGTGCGGCACGTCGACTGCCTCCGTCATTCGGGTGGAGATCTCCCGGGGTCTTGGTCTAACACCGGATTCAAATCGCACCCCGGCATTCTGGGGGTGACGCAGGAGGCTGGACCGGGCGCGTCTCCTGCCTGGGCCAGGGTGGGGGAGCAGCACCCTGTCCTGCCACAAGGGGTGAGGGTCCGGGCCCTCCACCAGCCGCCTCTGACCCCCGAGGTGAGCGGCCGGCCAGGAGCTCCTGGCCGCCGGGAAGTAGTTTACATCCATCTTCTCGCACAGAGGGCCTCCCAGTGTCCCAGTGCCTCCCCAACAACTGGGAGGGAGGGGGGGCTCCTGGTAACGAAGGGATGCAAGTCCCGGCTCCCCACCCAGCGGGGTGAGAGGCGCCTCGCTGTTTCGGGGTGAAGGTTAGTCTACGCTTCCTCTGCCTCTGGAGGCGGTGAGGCTCCGTCTCCCAGGTGTTTGCTAAAAAGGGGGGTTGGGGGGGCGGGGACTGTCCACAAGTCTGCCTCACTCAGTTGTCTCTTTCTCAGTCTGGACCAGCTTCTGATGCTGCTTCCTGCCACCCCATGGTGCTCGGAGTCAACAGCTTCTGGAACATCCGCCCGAGAGGAAACTGCCCTCAGGCTGCTGCTCATTCCCAGGCCCGAGGCAGGCTGCCCCGCCTGGCCCCCCTCGGGCTCCTGTCTGCCTGACAGCAGCGGTCAGGGCTGTGGCTGGCGCACTGGGCAGCGGCGTCCGGAGAGGCGCATCTGTGCCGCCTCACTCCGGAGCCAGAGGGCCATTGTCAATGTGCAGTCTCAGACGCCACCGGACTGGCACCCGGAGAGAGAGGAGTCGGCGATGCAGGTTTAGATCGCAGAAGGAAGACCAGAACGCACGTGCGCAAACAGAAATGACGGCAGTTAATGTTTACTACGGCTTCACCGCTGCTCACTCCCCATGAACCGCCTGGCTTACCCCCCGAAGCTCTGAGGCAGGACCGCCCTTGCCCTGTTTGTCTGGGGCCACGGGCTCGCTCGGGCCCACAGCAGGGCCAGGTTTGGATCTAGGTCACTGCCCCGGCTCCTGACCTCCACCTACAGAGGCGCGTGCGCACAGCAAGTCCAGCCTCTCCCAGCTCTGGGGGTTCCCTCTCCCACCTTAAACAGCCAACCAACACACGGACAGCCCTCTGCCTTGCAGCCCGTCTCCAGTCTCCGGCTCGTGACTCTGAGCTCTGGCTGAAGATGGGGTGCCCATGGCCTAGCAAACCGCCCCTGCCCGCAAACCGGTCCCCTCGGAAGCCACGCTGAGCGGGGAGAGGATGGGCCTGCTCTCCATGCATTGTGCTCTGGACTTGGCACATGGAGGCCCACAGGCGGCCGCCACCGGGAGGAGGAGGTGGCGATTCTAGCAGAAGAGAAAACAATGCAAGGCTTTCTACGTGGGGGCACCTGGTCCAAGAGAAAAGTCACAAGTCCCACCATCAGAGCTGACAGGACCTGGCAGAGTCGGTCCAGTCTCCTCACCTCACAAAAGAGCAAACCAACAATTCCGCCCCCGCGTCAGACATCGGGGCGGGGGGCCTCTGCACTGTGGTCCCTCCTCAAGCTGTAGCTCTTCCTGCACCACACACGGCCGAGCGCCAAGCTGTAAGCACGCGGGTGCTAGGGCCTGTGTGCAGACACCAACTTACCGTATTTTCCAGCGTATAAGACGACTTTTTAACCCAGGAAAATCTTCTCAAAAGTCGGGGGTCATCTTATAGGGTGAGTATATCCCATACTTTATATTTTAACGGGAAAAGTTGGGGGCCGTCTTATACACAAATGTCTTCTACTCGGGAAAATACGGTAATTATCAACAGTCACTGTCTATGAACAGGCACAGCCCTCGTCCATTCACGTCAGGCTCCAGAATCAATACAACCGCCGACGGCCGCTCCTTCACTCCCGGCTCCCGCACCAGCCAGAGCGCCTGGGTCCAAGGCTCTGATGTCTAAAGGGGATTTAAAGTACGGGAAACTCCAGGAGCTAAGTCCAAGTTGTGTAAATGAATATTATATCCAATTTTTACTTTTTTTGTTCTGTTCTCCATCTGAGCAGACCTCTGCACCAAGAGCAACTTGTGGCCTTCCCCTTGCTGTGACCCGGCCCGCGTGACGCTATTTCCGTCATGGAGACCGCACACAGCTCCGCATGGCTGTTCTCTGGGGCTCGGGCTCCGGCACAGTCCTTAACTCTGGCTGCTCATTCGGTCAGTCAAACCTCAGGGACAGTCAACAGGGCAACCACACGGCTCCCAACCCAGATCCGAGGTTCCGCTCTGTCTACACATGGAGCGAGCACACAGTCCACTCAGGATCGCTGTGCCCAGGTGTCTACCCGGCTGTGCCCACAGGCACTCCTCCACGCCCCGCGGAGCGGGCACTATCTGCCCTTTGAACGTGCGTCACTGGAATGTGAGCCGAGGGCAGCACTGGCGTCCAGTTGGTGCACTGCTGCACCTCCTGAGCCTAGAACAGCGCCTGACCCACAGCAAGCCCGTGACCTTCACCAGCTGGGTGGAAAAGTGACGTCTGCGGAGAAGAAATGAAGGCACAAAGAGGCCACACATTCTGATCAAGGTCCCAGGTACCGAGCGGCAGAGCTAAGATTCGGCCACTGTTTTTTGAATGCATTATATCAAGGGCCAGCAAGCTTTTTCTAGAAAGGGGCAGGGAATCAATACTTTGGGCTTGTTAAGCCAGTGGCTGTCTCTGTCACAACCACCACCTGTGCTGGCAGCATGTGCAGCCACTGAGAAAAGACTAAAGGACCGGCCGGGACTGGGTCTCAATACAGTACACTCCACTTTCAAAAGCAGGCCCGTCTGTTTTCTGCCAGCGCGCACTGAGCCCTCCTCATAGTCGAGCAAAGCAGACCAAGCAGACGCAGAGACTCAGCTATTAAGGCTCCATCCACGGTCACACACACTGTCCACGAAGCCTCCTGGTCACTCAGAGAAGCTGCCTTTGCATTTTTATGCGGCGAAGCTGAGCCTCCCCCTCCGGCCTGGAAATGAGAGGCTGCGGGCGCGGAGGGGACAGGCAGGTGTGAGGGTGCGAGAGAGCGCAGCGTGGTTAATCCAAAATCTGCCTCCGCCGGGGCAGCTGACCTGCCGTTAAGCACCGTGATCTGGAAACAAGGCCGGCCCCCGCCTGAGAGCCGCAGCCTGCCATTGGCCGCTCCGCTCTCGCAGGACGCAGGCCGAGCGCAGCTAAACACTAACCTGGTTAAACGTGAGGCTGAACAGAGCCGAGCGCATTAATCATCACACAGGGTAAGAAAGGCAAATATGCAAGCTCGCTCCCAACTGTTTACCAGCGGTATTTTTCTTGGAACAGAAGTGCATTTTATATATTAGATGAACCTGTAAGAAGCACATACCTGGTAAAATATTTGAGCACATGCTCTGCACCAAGAATATTAAACGTGAAATAGGCCATCATCGCAAAGGAATTCTGAGGTCACAAAAGTTTAAGCACCCACCCGACCCCAGCCGCGGTAACCTCTACATAACCAAACGGAAGTGCAGGGGATGGTACCTGGGTGATGACCTTGATAATCACGGGCTGTTCCACATGGAACGCAGCATGAGAAACGTCTCCTTTTAAATAAAGCACTTAGGAATAACAGTACAATTTAACAGTAACAGAACTTAAAAATCCAAATCAATAATATTTCAAAATAGAAAAGTAGGTTTTGGGATTATTTAAAGTTACACACATGCGCGCACCCACAATCATTCTAGTTCAATGGTGTCCGTTATCTGGGCTAATAAACATTACTTGGCTCACGAAACTCAAGAGATTACTGAGAAATTATGTGCAAATGATGTGGGAAAACAGAGCTGAGGAAGGCCCAGTCTTCTGTTGATTCTGCTGTCCTTTGTTTTATTTCCCACACGAACTGTCAGCTACTTCCGCCCCACTCTGTGCTTTAAAAATGCGAGCAATTTCAGGTACCGCTCGTTCTGCACGACCGAGCTGCACTCTCCCATAAGGTGGCCCTCTCCCACCCTCGATCGCCCTCACGTACAGCTCCAACTTGAAGGGAGGGAAACTGCTGGATTCCTCCCTTATCAACGTCCAGGGTAATGCTCGGTGTCTCTGTAGTCCTCACACTGACGACAGTGAACCGTACGTTTCGGCGCCAGTGTGGGCAGGATTGGGTGTATCTGACGTGTTTTCATCCACGCACTCCCAGCTTTTTCTTCTTCCAATCACCCAGTCGTTCCCCAGTGGCCCACCCTGCACCTGGCGTGGGCCCTGTTGCGTAGGGCAGCCCCCAGTCCCCACACGCGCTTGCACACCCATGTCCCAGCACACCTCCCCCACTTCCTGCCCTGCCGATAGCCAGCCCTTCTCTACTGAGCCCAGTTCTTTTTCTTTTTCTTTATTTACTAGTGGCCCGGTGCACAAAATTCATGCACATTAAAAGATTAGAGGCAATAATTTAATACTGCCATTTGCCCTTTCTCTATAATAGAAGTGTCAGAGATGAAAGGAAATTAGTAAAATGTATATGAAAACCTTCCTCCTGTCAGAGACTGAGGCTCACCACAGGACCCAGAGTAAAGTCCCCATCCACCCACGTGCACCTCAAAATCGTGCGTGACCCAGACCCAGCCAGCCCTCTCCCATTGGGCTAGATCCAGACCCAGCCAGTCCCACCCTTGTCAAGCCCCGCTGGGAAGAGGCGTGGCCTCAGGTACCCTGGACAGTGCCAGGATGGGGAGACACGGCCTGAGACCCCCTGTCAAGCCCTGCTGAGTTGGGGGGGGTATGGCCTGAGGCCCCCCGGCCCAGCACCGGGAGGGGGGGTGCAGCCTCAGTCCGCTGTCAAGCCCCACTGGCAGGGTGGCATAGCCTCAGTGGCCTGAGTTCCCCCAACCCAGCACTGGGGGTGCACCTTGAGGTCCCCTGTCAAGCCCCACCAGGCAGGGGGGTGCAGCCTCAGGACCCCTAGCCCAGTGCTGAGGACAAAGGTATGGCCTGAGGTCCCCTGGCCTGGTGCCGGGGTTGGGAACACAGATGGAGGTCCCCGACCCAGTGCCCTGCCGGGTGGGGGCACAGCCTGAGGTCCCGTCAAGCCCTATGGGGATGAGGGAGGGTGTAGGCTCAGGTCCCTGCTGATTGCTTGTTAAGGCTCCTTAAGGGAACTTGGCCTCAGCTGTGGGTGTAGCCATTTTGTGACAGTGATGGTCAATGAGCATATCCCCTCTTTAGTAGGTAGGAATTTTTAACCCTCACCCAAGGATATTTTTCCACTGGGTTTTAGAAAAGGTGGAAGGGAGGGGGAGAGACAGAGAGAAACATTGATGTGAGAGACACATTGATCGATTGCCTGCCGCACACGCCCCACAGGCTGATGCTCTATCCACTGAGCCGAACCGGCCAGGGCAGCCGGTTCTTTGTAGAGAAATGGTACTGAAAGCACAACTTTGATGCCACAAACGCTGGTTTTTAGTCTTTTCGGCGAACCAGGAAACATGTCCTCTGTGGGAGGAAAAACGTTGCTTCCTCTCTAACTTCCCACCGAGGGTCTAACTCCTCTTGGCCATCGCAGTACCGCGTGCGGGCTGAACAGCTTGCTCCTAACAGCATCACCCCGACTGCTATTTTCTTTTCCGCCCTGTGCAGGACTGACACCAAGTGTGGAAACACATATGTGCTGTGCGCGTTTCTAGGGGAACGGACTTCCGTTCATGTGCTTTCCTGTCGCAGGCTCTCCCAATCAATTCCTCGCAGGGATGTTTTTCCTTAGAGAACGCAACGTGTAAAAAGCAGCTGGTAGAATGGACTGGCCAATGAGCCCCACGCGAAGGCCCAGACTGGCACAGAGTCAGGTTTAAACTGGATGGAACCTTGGTGGCTGTCGCCCTAGCCGTTTGACACGGAGAACAGAACGTGTGAGCAGCAGAAGCGGGTGCATTTCGGGAGCTGAGCAGCTTACTAAATATATCTGTGGTTCTGGGGTTCTGTTATTTGTTCCATCCAGCAAGTCTCCTTTTAGCAGTTCTGAAGAAAGTCTTTGCTTTTTAGAAGCTTGTTTAGCTCCTCTTCTCCAAAGCAGGCCGGGGTTTGATACCCAAAAAGAGAAAGCCCTCTCTTAGCTTAAACCTACCCTCCAAGGGCGATGGGGAAAGTCACGAAACGGCCACTGCTAAAGCAAAGGCTAGTGAACGGCGAGGCCAGTTTGGAGTCGGAAGAGACGAGGCAGGCAGACCTGGACCAGCCAGGTGCCACCAGGTGCCTCGGCGAGTTCCGGCCCCCGGTGGAGGCGGCGGGGGGGTCTGGCTGAGAAACCCGCCCCCCAAACCCTCACTTTGCCCCGACCAGTGGAGAGGCCCCGGAGTGGGGTGGCTGCGGCGTTTGCACGGGTTCAAGCCGCGGACTGAGGAGAGGGCAGTCCTCTCGTGGCCACGTGCCCGTCCCCGCGTGGAGGGCAGAGCCTCCCGCACCATGAAAGCCCGCAGCTGGGCTGTCAGCCGGAGCCCGTGGTCCAGACACGAGGCCCCCGGGCTGAGCGAGCCGGGCGGCCGGTAAACAAGGCCGCGCCAGGTGCCTGCAATGGAGCGGACGGAGACCAGGGAGCCGGAAACAGCGGGCCCCGCCGCCCTGCCCCCCCCCCCCCCCGTGCCATCGGCTATAAAACACGCGCGGCTGGGGGCGCGGGCTCTCAGGAAGCAGCGTCCGCGGGACCCAGCTCTCACTCTCTCCTCGTCTTCCCTAAGCCTCCCCCTCTCAGGTCACCCTTGGCCGTGCCGGTGCGGGGCACCCCCCGGCTCTGCAGAGCAGCCGGCCCAGGCTGGGGAGCGGGGGGAGTGGCTGCAGAGCTGGGGAGGCCGCTGCACGGAGTGGGGTGCTCCCAGCCCACGGGGGACGCTGCTGGAAGGGATGGCAACGAGCCCAGGGGAAGCCACGCAGCCCCCCTCACGGGGCCTGGAGCGCGGGGCGGAGGGACGCTGCCTGCCCGGGCTCAGGAGGCGAGGTGAGGCCGGGTGAAGTCGGTGGGAACGGAGGAGGAGGACTGCGGAGAGGAGGCAGGAGGAGGGCGGGCGGAGGGCGGCGCGGCTGCGGCCTGCAGACCCGGGCAGCGCTGTGCCCGCTGGCGTGGCCAAGGCCTGGGGCCGGCAGCGCCTGCCTGAGGCTCGCGGGCAGTGAGTGTAACTAGTCGAGAAGGCGGGAAACTAGTCGAGTGTACAGACACGTCGGAAGTGTGTGTGCACGCGCAGGTGGAATGAGCAGCGCTAAGCACAGAACATGCAGAGGACACATGAGAAGGAGTCTGTGCTCACAGCCTGTGCTGCTGCCGGAGCCGATCTCCCGCAGCTGTCACTGTCACCAGATGGACAGCAGCCGCCGCCTCTCGCTCCAGCAGGGGCAGCACGGCGACGCCAGGCCTCGGGGAGACGCACAGAAGCAGCTCCAGGATGCACAGCGCAAGCCGGTGCGGGAGGCAATTGCCTCCTGTTTACCTCCACGTGGCGCCGGGCACCCTGGCAGCTGGTGTGAGCATAATGCTCCCCTTTGTGGGTAAGTCCTGTTGTTCAGCTCACTTACAGCATAAACTGAAGGAAGAACGTATGTTTAAATAGGGCCGTTTTTTTTAAAATGAGGAAAACCTGGGAGTCAGAAGACTCTTAAAGGCTTACCTGGTCCTCCACCTGCTTAAAACCGGGACCACACCTACTTCATCCAGACAGATGTGGTTTTGGAAAAAGCCCGATTAGACTTTAATCCACTTAAGTACAGTTTCAACCTGACGCCGCTTAATCAGCTTCTGTTTTAGACGGCGTTTGAAAAATATCTCCATCATCGGGCCTCCATTTCCCCCAACTTTAATTAAAGACCACTTAGACAAGCGACCAACTCCTGATACTCCCTGGGGTGTAGCTTAAAACACTTTTATGTAATTATAATGACTGGGCGAAAGCAGGAAGAGGTAGGTATATGATAAAAAAAAAAGAGCAACGAATTACATAAAACATCCTACGCCCTGGGTCCTGAAGGTTCACAAAAGGGGACGTATTTCCTAGCACCACGCATCCCAACGCGTCACTACATTAACTTTTACCCTCTGAAAGGCGTTTTTAGCTTTTACATGGCATTATCACTTCATCAATGGCCATTTCTGTGCCGACGCTGCCCCACAGGTTACGGGGAGGAAAAGCAGCAGCTGGGCGTTCCAGAAGAGCTCGGGGTAACTGAAAAGAGGATTCTGGGGAGGACACTCCGTCCTTCCTAGAGCCCCCGCCCGGGGCCAGGCGCTCGCTAGGGCTGAGGAGAGCAAGAGGCGGAAAAGCAGAGCCTGCGGCCTCGTTGTATGTGAGATGGTATTTAATCTCTGCTCACAGCCCCCAAAGTAGCCCAAACCGGTTTGGCTCGGGGGATAGAGCGTTAGCCTGCGGACAGAAGGGTCCCGGGTTCGATGCCAGTCAAGGGCACGTACTTTGGTTGCGGGCGTGTCCCAGGTGGGGAGTGTGCAGGAGGCAGCTGATCCGTGTTTCTAACTCTCTCCCTCTCTGTAAGAATTCAATAAAACGAAAACCCACCAACATAAATACACTAAAGTAGTAAGGCAGTCCTTGAAACACTAAGACAACAATGAAGAGCTAACTTTGCCATAGGTAACCATCGAGTACAACAGCCCACCCCGAAGTCCCAAAGAGAAAGTGCTCCTGGATTCCTGTCTCCTCAGTCTCTCCCCCTCTCCCACCTCCTCACCACGGGGCCCTCCTCCATGCTGAATGGTCCCCTCCTGGGGAGTCCCCCATCCCTCCCACACCGTGCTCTCAGTCAGGATAGGCCATGCTGCAGTAACCACGAAACTGTCAGTGGCTGAAGGAGGCTGGCTGCTTGCTCGGGCCACATAACCGTGTGCGCCTGGGCACATGATTTGCCGTCTCTGGCCCTCAGTTTCCCCGTCTGCAACATGGAGGCAGTACCAAGAGGACCTCGCGAGCGGGGACCCGGCCTCCGCTGCTCTCCCGGAGGCTCCGCCGGCCTGTCTCCGTGAGCAGCCGCCCGGCTTTCCCTCCCGTGGGGCCGCGCCACGCTGACCGGCCGGAGCTGCCTCACTGTCACTGTCTCAGCGTGGAAGCTGCCCGAGCGGAAGGAGAGCTGCTGACTGCATTGTCGAACCCAGAGCTTAACAGTCTGCAAATACAGACGTAAGGGGCGTCTGTAAGCTACGGGAGGTGTGGAATGACCACTGTTGCTTGAAAAAAACCCCGGAGCTGGGTCTCCACTCACTCGCTCCACTGGCGCTCAGAGGCGCCGCCCTGCGAGGAGACGGACAGAGCAGTGACTGCGGTGGGACGGCACCTGCCGATGGCCGGGCCTCGCTGTGACCTGAAGGCCCCGCGTCAGGCCTCAGCGGAGCCAGGACCTCGGGACCCGCCCGCTGCCAGGGAGTCGACAGAGGAATGCGGTGTCAGCCAGCCGCCGCCTCCCCGCCTCGGGGAAGAATGTGACGGCTCCGCCCTGTTCCTCATTCCCAAGCCCCGGCTGCATGGGGTGTGCGGGGGCAGCCCCGAGGGCGCAGCTGGCGGGGGGACGGAACTGGGCTGCAGCCCTGGGCTGGGCCACAGGCACTCAGGTACTCAGGTACGTGCACATGTTGGAACTTTCCAAACAGCAAGGATCTGTGCGTTTTATCGTACACTGGTGACCCGGTGCACGAAATCCGTGCACGGTGGGGTGTCCCCTCGGCCCAGCCTGCCCCCTCACAGACTGAGCCCTCAGGGGATGTCCTACTGAGGGCTGGGGAGCGGGCCTCAGCCACAGCCACAGCCTGTCCACCCTCTGTGGGAGGCGACCGGGCCGATAAGGGGAAGGCATCAGCCCCGTCACCCGCTGCTGCAGCCACTGCAGCCACCAAGGTAGTCTCATCAGCACGGACCCCAGTCCCCCCGCTGTGAGAAAATGACAACTTCAGGCATTTTCAAGATGTTTTCCATAGGATATGACATTTTAATCCTCACCTGAGGATATGTTTCATTGATTTCAGAGTGTGGAAGAGAGGAGAGACAGAGAAACATTAATGGAGAGGGACACTTTGATTGGTTGCCTCCTGCATGGGCCCTGACCTGGGCCCCAGCCAGGGAGGAGCCTGTAACCAGGTACGTGCCCTTGATCAGAATCGGACCCTGCAGTCAGCAGGCGGAGGCTCTATCCCCGGAGCCAAACCGGCTCGGGCAGGATATGGCATTTCTCAGCCCTCCAGCAGCGGACCTTTGTTTTTTTCCTCCAGGAGGGAGGTGGGAAACCCTACGTCACCTTCTTGGATTCTTATCACCCAAGTCACCAAGAACAGGGCGAGTGGCGGCGTACAGGAGCCCAGCCAACGAGGTCAGAAAAGGTGTTTGCGCTCGAACTGGCTTGGCTCAGTGGATAGACCGTGGCCTGCAGGCCAAAGGGTCCCAGGTTTGATTCCTGTTCAGGGCATGGACCTTGGCTGGAGGCGCATCCCCAGTGGGGAGTGTGCAGGAGGCAGCCGATCGATGTTTCTTTCACTGATGTTTCCCTGTAAAAAAACCATTAATATATATTTTTGCATCTCGTCCGGCACTCGGCACACTGCCCACAGGTGTGGCAGGTTTTGTCATGCACCCCTGCCCAGGGCTCAGGGCATGGTTTCTGGCATCGGCCCTCGTGTGTTGGTGGGGTCCCTGGGAAGGCCCAGGAGGCCGCATGGCTGCCAGGACACCAACCGGTCAGGCGGCCACAGGGCTGGCCCGGCTCTCCTGAGCGCTGGGCCCCGGAGCGGCTCACAGACCACACCACTGGCCCCGGCACCGCTCCCGCACTCTGCTCGCGTGAGGGCCGCGTGCATGAGCCAATGCCTGTCTGCACGAGCACTCGGAGCCCCCAAACATCTCGCAGGCCGCTCCGAGCAGGCCACGGCCGTGGGTAACCTGAAGCTCATGTTGGGAGCAGGAACCCTGACGCACAGCCCGCATGGCGACGCCTCCGGCCGCAGCATGTGAGCTCAGTAAGCGAGGCTGGCGGACCAAGGCCTGAAATGGCCGGAGCCTGCAGCTCGGCCTGAGGCCCCGGCCGGCGTGTGGCCGTGCTGCCACTGGGTGGTGGGGTACCCCTCTGGCAGCCTGGCTGGGACCGGGTGGACCCACTTGCAGATGAGGGAGCCAAGGCCAGGCAGGAGCGCCGGCAGCTCAGGGAAGGAGTGTGTGTGGGGAGTGGGGAGGGGGGAGGGTTGGGGACAGGACGCCTCACTGCACGCGCCCCCCCCCCTGCCACCCTCGGCCACAGCAGCTCAGCCGCACGGTCTCTGGTGCCTCTGTGCGTCCACCACACGGCTCACCTGTGTGTCATCTTTTTACAAATTTAGATAAAGTCACTAACAGTACCACAGCCAGCCAATAACTGCCCAGTTAATAAGTGTGGCCTCCATGCGTACGACTGATCGGAGAGAGTGGACCAGCGCTTAATTTTCTAACAAGCCCAAGCTGAACTGTTCACAAAAGCTACAAAAGATGGTAATGCATAAAAACAAAACACCAGCTCCTTCCTGAGAACCTAAGCACCGTCTGACCGCAGGCCGCAGAGGGGCCCTGCGACCGCTGGCGCGCCTTCTCACGACTCCACCCGGCTCTGCTGGAGGGGAGGGCACGCCTCCCGCTGGGACACAGTCTCCAAGGACCCCCAGGGCACGGCGGGCAAACTCAGTCCACAGAGCCAAAGGTCTATAGGACAACAACTGAAATTTCTCTTGAGAGCAAATTTTTAAAGCTTGAACTTCTTCTAACGCCACTTCTTCAAAATAGACTCGCCCAGGCCGTGGTCTTTTGTGGAAGAGCCACACTCTAGGGGCCGAAGAGCTGCACGTGGCTCGAGAGCCGCAGTTTGCCGACCACTGCTCCACGGGAACACAGTTCTAAATCTGACGACACAAGGGCCCTGCCCGCCCCAGCCCCGGCCTCAGCCCAGCTCCCGGCTTCGAGCTGCGGGGGAAACGGAGGCAGCAGCCCAGCGGGCAGCGGCGGGCTGGCCCCAGCGCCCGGGCAGGGAGCGGAGCAGCTGGCACTGCCGGCGGGCCCCGGGCTCGGAGAGGCGGGGTGGGGGCTGCGAGCTGCCAGGGCTGAAATTCCAGCGGCAAGACACGCCCGCAGCAGCCTCGCTCCCGGCCTGCCAGGCTGACTCTTCCTGTCAACACCCCCATCACCTGCTCAGCCGCCAGCCTCCCCCCGCACCCCCGCCCCCGGCTGTCCGCTGCCGGCGCAGGTGGAGACCAGAGCCATTCCTCAGAGCGCCCGCAGCGCGTTCGTCTCCGGGTGGCCCTCGCCCCGCTCTCAGGCTCTGACGGGGGTGGGGGGTGGAGGGGGAGGGTGAAAAGGAGGAAACTCGGCCCCACCGCTGCCAGCCCCCACCTCTGCCACAGAAATGATTTCTTAAGTCACCTGCTGGCTTTTCCAGGGGGTGAATTCACGGCCCTGAACCTTAGAGTCAATGGCGATGACTCAGCCCAGAAACTGGTCTCACGTTCGACCCATTATTCTAGCGCCGGAGAAACCCGAGCTCAGAGCCACCGGGAAGGATTTGTAACGCAAGAGGCACAGCACACAGCTCAGCCACAGGGACAACTGTCCCCCCTCTGCACGGTCGCTGCTGATATCGCTCCGTGGCCGCCTGCGGGCCTGGCAGAGGGCCCCCCCGGAATGCGGCCCAAAGGCTCCCCGGAAATTTCCAGTCGCACAAACCCGGGAAAGAGCCTTTAAGAAGGTCCTCCCAGGTACCGTGCTGTCTTCCTTTAAAGACAACAGTTACTGGTTTTCTCTAACCGGAGAACATTAGTCTCTGCTTGTACGTGTATGCACAGTATATATTAGCAGATGCCATTTTACGAAAGGTGTCTGGAAATGTCAGTCAAGGAAGGCTGCAGGGAATGTTAATGATAAGCAGTGGGGTGAAGCAGAACTCTAAGCACCGCCTGGATGAGCACTGGAGGCCGATTCGGCCCGCCTGCGCACCCCCTCCCCCCGCCTAATGTGCAACCCGGAAACGAACCTGCGGCCCACCAGCGAGCTGGGGGGACCTTCGTGCCGTGGCTGCCGCGTCCCTGCGAGTACCGTGTGGCCCAGCAGGGGGAGAGGGGCCGGCGCTGGGAGGCTCTCCCCGTGGCTGGGTGTGACCTCGGGCAAATCATTTAAGCCCGCTGGGCCTCAGTTTACCAATCTGTACGGTGGGATGCTGACCCTGCGCACTCTAGGAAACAGAGTGACACGGAGGGCTCAGACGCCTGCCCCGTCAGCCGTGCAGTGCGGCCTCTCTGTGGCCGTTCATTTCAGATGCCCTCCAGCCCTGTGCCCCTACCTGCCCCCGGGCACCCCACCTCCCCCTGCAGGTCCCACACACAGAGGCCACTCGCCCTGCTCCCGTGCTGCGCTGTCTCCCTCCCCGCAGGGCCGGCCGCCTCCATCCTCTCAACCCTCCGCCAGAGGCTCGCTCTCCCGAAGGTCCCGAGGGAGCCACTGGCACCGGCACTTCGCGCCGCTACTGAGCACGGTTCCCGCCACCCGTTCTCCTCCACGAGACAGACGGTCCTTCTCACACCTCCTCCACCTCTCACCCCCCACCCCCACTCCCGGAGCACCCAGGGCAGCCCCTTCCACCTGCAGTGTCTGAGCGCGGCTGGCGGCGGGCGCAGGGCACAGACACCGGTCCGCTGAGCTGCACGGGGCTCTGAGCAGGGCGCCAAGCAGCAGCTCAATCCCGCGGAGGCAGGACGGTCCCGCTAGCGCTGCAGCACAGCAGCCGGTTTGAACCAGCCGAAAGCCGCGGCCTGAGACTAAGTCTCACACTGGTCCCTTAGGCTGTGCCGGGCACGACATTAAACTCTCAGCCAGAAACACAAGAGGCCGGGGGCGGGGGGGGGGATAGGAGGGGCGAGAGCCATTCTGATGCTGGTGGGTCTGTGATGGGGACGGGACTGTGATCTCATCGTGGTCGGTGCGGCCAGGGAACCACAGCGCAGCGGGCCGCGATCGGGCTTTCAGGGGCGCCGGCGGCCCGCCACGCTGTCTCGGGAGAGGAGAGACCTCTCCACGTGAGCCAGGAGCTCTCTCTTTGTTAACCAAGAAACGAGCCGGGGAGGCAGGCGGCCATCACCATGTCAACGTCAAAGCCTCAGAGGAATCTTCCAGACAAGCGCTCAGCGAACAGGGCTCCCAACTCAGACCACCTGACCGAAGGGCCGAACTCAAACTCCGTTCCTTTAGAGGGGAATAACGCTGTAACACTATTTTCTCCCTCCGAATCTCTCTCCCTTTCTCTCTCTCTCACACACACCACCACCACCGCCACCACATCACTCACCACCCCCAGCTCAGCTACTGTTCGTCAGCAATATGCTAATGTCCCAGTTTCTAAAGTCTGTCCATCAAAAACCTAATTCAAGTTGCACCTGCTAAGCCCAGGCCGTGGCCAAGGAAGGTGGACAGGATGAGGGAAAGCACAGAGTTCCTTTGGCCATTGGTGAGCCACGCGCTCTCTCCCGGCCCCGGAGGAAGCGGGATTCCAGACACGAGGGAGGCCCTTCCCGTTTAGTTGCAGCTTCCTGTTGTTAGTAAAGCGACTCCCCTTCACCAGGGAGACGGCAAAAAGCATGGGGGGACCCCAGCCCTCACCCCCCCAGCCACATAACTGCTGCCGTTCTCCCCACGCGCTCCTCCGGCCACCCTGCCAGGCTCCCCGAACTGCGGACCCTACACAAACGTGCGACACAGGCACAGGGCGGGGAAGCAGGCTCCTGGCAGCTGCGTGCCCGGCTCTGACCTCCCTCCCTGGCACCGGGAGCGTGGCAGCACGGGAAGTGCCCCTGAAGCAGGTCACTGGGCAGACCCTTCCGCCGCCACTGAGCCTGCCGGCGATGGGGACGAGGCCGAGGCGGGCTCATCTCATGGACTGGCCTGCGTGCGGGCACACCTCACCCCTCACCTCATGGACACCCCACCCACCGGCCACGGCTTTGGGTGAGTACACGGAGTCACGGAGAGGCTAATCCACTCAAGGTCACCAGCTATTGTTTAACTGAACCCAGGTTTGAACCTATGTGGGCTGATTTAAGCCCAAGTCCCCCATTTATTTATAGTCAAATCCATGATAATCCTCTATTCCTTTTTAAAATATATTGTTATTAATTTCAGAGACGGAGAGGGAGGGAAAGACAGAAACATCAGTAATGAGAGAGAATCATTGTCTCCTGCTTGCCCCCTACTGGAAATTGAGCCCGCAACCTGGGCATGTGCCCTTGACTGGAATTGAACTTGGGACCCTTCAGTCTGCAGGCCAAGGCGCTACCCATTGAGCCACACCAGCCAGGGCATCCTTATTTCTCACTTATAAACAGTCTTGCTCATCGTGAAAATGGAAGCACGGTTCCAGGTTTCAGCGTTCCACCTTCAGCATCCCGTTCGGCCTCAGCGCCGGCCTCGCTGCTCCGAGGCGGGCGTGGCGAGCTGTCCGTCCCGCGCACTTTGTGACGAGCCGTCCTCTGCTCCGGGTCCGGGGCCAGCCCGTCACGTCGGCTTCTCCGCGGACCGTTTCCCTCCACCGGCCCACACACTTCTGGGCACTGTCGACTGTTTAGCCTTAAAAAGCACTTCAATACTGTTAAAGCCGCTCCCCAATTCTTTCCATTTTCCCAGATCTCTGTGTTTTCCTTCAGTAGGTTTTGATAGGTGTAGCAACAAACGACGAGTCTGAAAACCACTAACACTTTACCAGATTCTGTACGTCCACCAGGACAGGTGCGGCGCTCAGATGCCCCCCCACCCCACCCCGAGTCCTGGGTACTCCTTGCTGTGGATCCGGGACATAATCACGTCACTGTCACTGTTAAACGCCACTGCAGCCCGTGTCCACCGCTCCCCACGGCACAGCCAAGAGCACGGAGCGTGGCTGAGAGAGGGGTTCCAGGCCTGACCACCCGCTCCGCCCGTCGCCCTGGCCCAGGGACCCCGAGTCTGCCTCTGGGCGCCGAGCATGGCACCTGTGTCTCTCAGCAACGTGCCGTCCCTGCCAGCAGGAACTGAGCTGCTCGGGGCTTTGGTTCATCAGTGAAGGGGCGCTCGCCCACCGTCCACCCCAGCGCGGGCAGGAGCTGGGCCAGACCTGTCCACCTTCACGGAGCTGACGGCTAATGAGCGAGCGGAGGTGGGGGGGGGGGAGCAGCAGTCAGAGCTTTCCCACTGAAGCCTGTCAGCAGGCAACAGAACAGCCATGACGGTTGTAACTGGTTACATGTTGTCCACGAACTGTGATCAGCACGTTCCTTCCTTTAAAACAGCTTAGCCTTCCCTGCACGAGAAGAAGCTGATGACTCCACACAGATCCAGAAAGGGTCTTTGGGTCCTTAAGAAAAATTTACAGCTGCCACAAACCCCCCCCCCTAGATGTGTCCTCCGATAGGAATTTTAATTTCATTTACTGTAACAGGAACTGCAAGTTCAGGAAGCTCCCGGTGACAGCTTGATGTATGAATTTTGACATATTTCTTGAACTGGGATTACATTACAAAAGAAAGTGGAATTCTCAGCAAGTCGGATCTTGCCTGTACACTCCATCTTCGAATCAATATGCTGACTTCCAAACAGCTCGCTCCTGACGGGGGAAAACAGCCGAGAGGCCACGGCCCCGCGACTGCGAAGCGCCCCGCGCCCCGAGAGCCGAGCGGAACCGTGGCGGCGTCCGCACAGAAACACTTCAGCCCCCGGCTCAGCCCAACAAAGGAGAACCCGCTCCGAAAGCGTTTCTGTGGGGACTGACAGGGAAAAAAACGATTCTCCCTAAAAGCGCGCTCGTGTTTGCTTTCACTGACTTCCTCCGAGAAGGCCGAGGAGGGAGCAGTGTACACACACCGGGAATGTGAGAGCTACTCCAGGCTTTGTGAAGGCCACAATCAGAGGGACATTAGTTTCCACTTAAAAAGTCTTTATTTGTATCACATCTTTGTTTGCAAATGCGGTCAAGATCTCTCAGAGTGAAATACAGACTACTTGGAGAGGGGGGGTGTCTTATGGGCTGTGTGTTTTCAGAACCGAAAACTGCGCCCTGTGTGTGCCAGACGCTCCACAAATACTTTAAAAACAGGCCCTCATTCAGGAAAATGTCCCTGGATCTTGGGGACAACACGAGAGGGAAAATATTTTTGATGGAAAACGCATCATAGATTTTTCACGAATAGAAAGGAAACCACCTTCATAGATACTTTTGGATCAAAGTGGACAAACAGTTGTGTTCACACCATGAACTTCTCACACAGCCCAGCTTATTTCTAAGATGAAGCGACGCCTGTACTGAAAGCTGTGTGTGCATGTCTGGACACATGGGGTCACACACACGTGTGCACGCGCAGAATCCTCCTATCGGGAGGAGGAGACCGGAACAGCACCCCCAGGGAACGGCTGGCGAGAGGACTCAAGCCCAGTCCCGGGCGCTCATCCGGCCACGACACCCTCTCCGGGGTGCGCCAGGCCAGCCGCTGCCCACGCGGACAGACGCAGGCAGTCTGATGAAGAAGAGAAGCTGGTTTCTTTCCCTAAGAAAGCCTCCACTCAGAGAACTGATGACAACAGCAAAGACAAGATCGGGGAAGAAAAAGTAAAACCTAACTTCCTTATCCTACCGAATGCTTCTCCGTGTGGACAGCTAACAGCCCGCAGAAGCCGGGCAGATCTCCAGTTCAGGCCCACAACGGCTTGAAGCAGTGGTCGGCAAACACGTTAGTCAACAGAGCGCCAAACCGTGGCTCTGGAGCCGCATGTGGCTCCCGAGCCGCAGTGTGCCGACCTCTGGTTTAAAGGGAAGCTAATCGCTACCGATGGGGCAGGTGACGCACTGAGAGGCGCACAGAGCAAGCGGAGAAGGGCGGTCGGCGGGAGAGGCCTGCCTGCGGGCCCCGCACCAGCTGACCTACAACCAGGACGCACCGCAGCCCCGGGTGCGGACTTCGGAACTCGAAGGAAGCGGGTGAGGCCCGCAGCGGGCACGCTCCGCCTCCGCGCCCTGGAGGACAGCCCGGCGGGGCAAACACGAGGGCGGAGCATTGCCCTGCCGAGGCCGCTGGGAGGGCTGCCCCTGGCCCAGCTGGCCCAGAGGGGGGCCTCGCCCACGGCTCCGGCCTGACAGTCTCCCAGTGCGGGGGGCAGGGCTGCTGCGTCCTGCATGAGCCGGCCTGCGGGGTGCGGTTTGCTCCGGAGCACGCGGCCCGAAGCAGCCGCCACTCAGTCATGGCAGCTGGGTTAAACCTCTGCCTGGTCTCTTCCTGTGAAGAAGGGTGAGACTTACCCTCCCAGCCTTGGCCAGAGCGGTCACATGGCTCCCTGACCCCAGAGCTGTATGGCAGGGTGCTCCCAGGTGGGCACTCCGTGCCATCAATGAACGCCCAGCACAGAGACCCGCCGGGCGTGCCATCAATGAACGCCCAGCACAGAGGCCCGCCGGGCGTGCCATCAATGAACGCCCAGCACAGAGGCCCGCCGGGCGTGCCATCAATGAACGCCCAGCACAGAGGCCCGCCGGGCTTAACTGGCTTCCGGCACACCGCGGAGCCACCAGGTAACGTGTCACAGGGAATGTGGAATCCCAGTGCAGAGGAAGGGTGGCTCCTAGTGCCAGGCTCACTGAGACACCCCCACCTCCTCCCGCCAAGGGCTGCACGCTGGGCATGCGCCCTGTGAAGAGGGAGGAACCGAGATGGAGACGTGCATGGCTGTGCCCAGCACCAGAGCGCCAGCCTTGGCCGAGATGGGACCCGAGAGGCCTGGCGGCCCAGGCACACAGCCCTCAGCTACTGCGAAGGCTAAATGACAAACGCGTCACCCAGTGACACCCGCGGGGACTAGCCAGGCCCTCGACTGCCGCCGTCCGGTGGAGGAGGAATAAACAGGACACAAACCCCTCACCACATCCCCGCTCAGAGCAGAGACCGCCCCTTTCAGGCCCCTGTGGGCAGAAGCGGGCCGTCCCTGCAGGCGGTGCCAGGAGCGTGAACAGCTGGCGGTCAGGACCGGCGAGGCGACCCTCCAAAGTCAGACGCAGAGGCACCGGCGGGCCGGGAGCTCCCTCCATGGCCTGAGCCAGCATCTGCAACAGCAGCTGACCAGGATGTGACTGCGAGAACAAAGAAGCTTCCGGCACCTTCAGAAAAGACGGTGCTGCGTGTCTGATTCTTGGGAAGGAGAGCCCCCCACCTCCCCCCCACACTGCTTTCAGCGAAGGCCTTTGTGGCCCGGTAGGAAGGGAGAAACAGAGGCATTCGGGCCTCAATGAGCCCGCTCCTTCTCAGCCTTGAGTGTTTGCTCAGAACTCGGAGCTGTTGGCAACGGCCGCGGGGAGGGCGCCGTGGTCGTCCCGCGCCCGCGCCCTCCCGGGCCGCTTGGACACTCTCCGTGTTTGCTCAGGGCGCAGCTGAGCCCGGCGCAGTGAGTCACCCCGCGAGCCTTTGAAGGGGGACTGCGTTTACTCCTCTAAGAGGCCCATCCAGAGCGGCCACAAAAGAACGGTTAAACACCAGAAAAAACCCTCCTTTGTGCTCCCCCAGAACACAGTCTCGGCCATTAGAGGCAGAGAGTCTGGTTCTGTCTGAAGTCTCTCGTGCAAACACCGGCCGGTAACTTTCCGGGGGGTTAGCCGTCTTCCGCTCACGCCTGCTCCGAGACGAGGAGTGGAAGCAGCCTGCACACCCCGTGACCGCAGCCTGCCGGCCACTGGCTCTGTGCCACGTGCTGCAGGCATCATTCTGGTTATCACACGGATCTGCACACACCTCGCCCCCAAACAGCATCTGAGCATCAAGATTTCATTTTCCATCTTTCTCTCCTCTGTTCTTTAGACTGGAAGATTTCCATTGCTGTCGGGCCATTAACCAAAGCAGAACCTACACCATTTGTTGTTGTTGTTAATCCTCACCTGAGGATATTTTCCCCCTGATTTTTAGAGAGGATGGAAGGAAGGAGGAGAGACAGAGACACATCAACGTGAGAGACACATATTGACTGGTTGCCTCCCGCACAAGCCCCAATCGGGACCGGAGATCGAGTCTGCAACCGAGGTATACGCCCTTCACAGGAATCGAACCGAGGACCCTTCAATCCATGGGTCCATGCTCCATCCACTGAGCCAAACTGGTAGGGCCCGACTCTTGACTCTGTCGTCTCTACTGAGTTGTTAAGCACATTCAGTCAACATTTTTAAGTTTTAGTTTGGCTACTCTATTTTTCAGTTTTAGAATTTCCAAGTGATTTATATCTTTATAGTTTCTATTTCTTGGAATCATGCGTTAAAAGGGGACTTTCCTTTATATCCTTGAACACAGTTTTAATTGCTTTAAACTCCTTGTCTGCTAACCCTAACATCTGTGTCATCACAGAGTGATTCTGTTAATTGCCTTTTTCTCTTGAGAATGTCCGTGAGCTAGGGAGTCTGCACCCTGGCCGCTGCGATGCTGTGCTGTGGAGACTCAGCATTCTCTGGCTCTAAATCTGCTGTGCTTGTCTCAGCCGGCAATGACCTTAGGTGGACCTTAACTGTAGAGGGTGACCGTTCAAATCTCAATGCGATTATTTCCTCCTTAGCTTCGCTGCGCGGGGCCTGACCCACACGTGTGATCCAGGCATCAGCAGGGAGGTAGCCGTTAGCACAGAGAACGTGGGGCCTGCTTTATCCGTTCCAGGATCACCTCCTTCACCTTCCAATGGCTGCGGCTGCTTCAACTGTCCTCCATTCTTTAAGCCAGGTCGCAGAGTCCAATATCAACAGGACAACGATTGACATTTCTTTGGAGAGCCACATTTTTTAAACTTAAACTTCTTCTAACACCACTTCTTCAAAATAGGCTCACCCAGGCCGTGGTATTTTGTAGAAGAGCCACATTCAAGGAGTTAAAGAGCCGCATGTGGCTCAAGAGCTGCAGTTTACCGACCATGGCTTTAAGCTAAAAGGTCTGTAGATTTCCATCAGAGTTTTAACTGCCCTGCGTGTAACACACACACACACACACACACACACACTGTGCCTTCTTCCGCGTCAATTCAGCTCAGAATCTGCTGTGTGGGTCAACTTTGAGTGTCTTCACGAAGCTGTCTTTTGTCCAGAGTTTATAATTATTATTTGTGGGAAGATCAGAATGATAGTAGCTTACAGGGCCATTAAGCAAAGCAGAACCTACAGCTTAATCCCCTCCCACCCCCCCCACCCCTGATTTTCACTTTTTCTCACAATGTTGTGGGCGGGGCATTCAGGAAGGACTTGCTGGGCAGGCTGCTCCTGATTCACCTGAGGATATTTTTAGAAATCGAAACCAGGACCCTCCAATCCTACCGGGATCGGGCCTAAACGGGCAGTTGGACATCCTTCAAGGGGTTCCAGATTGGTGAGGTTGCAGGCTGGACTGAGGGACACCCCCTCCTTCCATGCACAAATTTCATGCACCAGGCCTCTAGTACATTCAATATGTGATGAAGCAAAACAAATACTACTTGAAGAGTTAGGTAGATACAGGAGGTAGTTCAACATGAAGAATGAGGTCTAATTCTCCTGCCATCATTTTTTATCACCTTCTCAAATTATTGATGTAATTACCTCTAAGCTATTCAGCACAAGATAGGTTCCTAATGCAATCTACGGAGTTTCCAAAGATTTAATATTATATCCATTTCAAAACTCCTAGGAGAAACACTTATGTTGCTGTATTCCAAAATATAGGGCACAGACATAAATTAAAATATATCTGTTTTTTCTTAAGATAATGTCAGTAACTGCTGTTGTCTGGCCAGAGCGGCTCAGTGGCTGAGCATCGTCCCGTGAACTGAGAGGCTGCCAGTTCGATTCCCGGGTAGGGCACATGCCTGGGTTTTGGGTTTGATCCCTAGTCCGAGAGCACACGGAAGGCAAACTGATCAGTGTCTCTCTCTCCCTCCCTTCGTCTCTCTAAGTATGTCCTCGGCTGAGGGTTAAAAAAGTAAAAACCACTGTTTATTGTGTCTACTATGTATTTGACGATTTCTAGATTTTTAAATACCTATTTTATTGACTACTGTCTAAGGACATTAGGTTGTTTAAATGCATAATGCTTAGGACAAAGATCAACAATTTATAAGAAAGGAGACTGCCCCTAACACGTTAAGGACAAATACAATGCAATTACAAAAACACAAACCCTAATACAAGTAATTATGGCCTTTTACGTTTATCTGTGGGAATAGATATGCACACATATATATATCACAAGCTACTTTCTAAGCGCTGTAAGCTTTCACACAAAAAGAGTGATTTTTTCTGATTTTAAATATTACATTCTAAATGAAGTCACACACGTCTGACACACGGAAGAAACAGCCTTACCTTGTCTTGGTTATCTTTGTTCTTGTAACACATGTTTCCGATCAGACGAATGAGATGGGACCGAAAGCCCTCAACCATGCTGGCGACGTCCCCTTCCGCTCTGATGCCGGCACAGGTGGCGAAGATGTTTGTGGTATCGTTGGCAGTGACATGGATCAACCGTAAAAGATCTGTGAGGAAAACAACCAACTTCATTTCCCAAGAAAAAGGGTTAGTATGTTGTACTAAATTTCGTGCACCGGGCCTCTAGTTTTCCATAAACGAATCTAGTGTATGTTAATGGATTAAAGTCAAATGCAGGGAGAGTGCGGAAAGCGTCCTTTAAGTAATGATTAAAAGGCTCTTCTGTTTTTGCTCTAAAATGTTTCATAACCGGCTCTGAGGACACAAGCCATAGGACGACCCCAGCTTGGGCTTTCCATTTCTCATCAAGTAAAGTTATCGGAACATTTTCCACCATCTTCCTTAGAAAAAGGTCTCCAAGCTCAGCTTCTTGTGGAAGGACGCTGAGGGCCCACAGTCAGCGTCTGGGAGGAGCCACACAGCCCGGAGCACGGATGTCCCTCTGGCCAGGCAATCAGAAGGTGGCACGTGCTCTCCAGGCGCTGCTTGGCTACATTCGGAGGAAATGGTTAATACTGGTAGACGGTACGAGACGCCATAAGAGCCTGGAAAAGAAGCTGTCTTTAAAGGTCGGCACATTAGCTCATTTCTCCAGCTCGACAACCTGTTAAAGGCAGTCAGCTGTCTCTTTCCAGTTGATAATGAAGGAATGATGCTCAGAGGAGTCAGTAATTCAGAGCTGAGATGGCAGCCTGTACCCGCCCTGACTCCAAATGCATGCTTTTCCACAATGACTCGCTTCCCAGTTTGTGGGGTTTTAATTATCACCAAAAGCACTGAACTCAAAAATAAAACACCGATATGAGAGTCTAAGTGTTGTCTCCAGGTCACTGAGAACTCGTCTCCCCATCTAGATCCAAATTCATCTTTCTTGGCATCTGAGTCTCCGGAATAATTACAACCTTTTCTACAGAAACACGGAGCAGCCAGTGAAGAGCAGCAGCATAAGCCTGGCTAACCACAAGGAGCAGGCTCGACTCGAATTATTTTGCAAACAGTTTTTTGGCAAAGATGGTACTACTTCACACTCTGGCTTCTTGCTTCAAAACAACCCTATATAACAAAAGCGTAGCATGCAAATTGTCCCCTCAACCAGGGGGCGGGGCTGGCCGGGAAGGGAGGGAGGCCCAGGCCAGCGGCTGTGGTGGCAGGCAGCCAGGGGGAGGGAGGGAGGGAGGGAGTACCCGGGCAGCCGCCAGGGACCCTGCCAGTGGACGCATTTCGTGCACTGGGCCTCTAGTTGTCTGTAAACATCGAAGACACAATAACTACGTGTAGGGCACCATTCTTCACGCCCCATAAATGTTAAGTAGGAAAATTTTTACTAACAAATTTGGTAAAACTACAGTGATATTGAAAATGCTATCATCATCGAAACTGCGCCCCCTCATCATTGCAGCCCTGGTGACGAAACACCCCCGGGGCACTGCGGCAGGCGCTGGGACCCTCACACGCTGCTGGGGCAGCCGAGTTAAACAGCCTGAGCTGCTCCAAAACACCGCAATGCCTCCTAGACAAAATATCCCCCCAAATCTCAAAGCTACGACAATCTCCTGAAAACGGCAGACCCGCGTCTGGACTGACATTCCGGTCTGAGAAGTGAGGTTCCCCGGGTGAAAGCAGCGGCGGGTGCGGGGCACTCACCTACGGCTCTGTCCAGCAGGCCGGGGTAGCCCTGCAGGTAGCCGAGCAGGTCGGTGTTGGCGGTCATCTCACACAGCACGTCCAGCAGCCGAATGGTGGCGAGGGCCTCGTGAGAAGAGAAGGAAACACACGTGTCAATCAGGCCACGTGGTCTGCCTGCTTTCTACAGCGGAGAGAGCACGGACCGTCCCAGTCAGGACTGCAGAGTCAGTACTGCTCACACATCGCGAGAGGGACAACGGTCAGAACCAGGACAGAAGCCTCGGGAATGGACGGGAACGGCCATCGGGATGCAGGACCGTGTGTCTTACTGGAGCAGAGAACCAGAGAGGCCCTCATCCGAGCAAAAATGCCTTCCAGCAGCGGAATGGCTGTTCGAAATTACTGGCTATGTGCATAACGTTTATGCAGATACTTTCTGTTTAAAGCGTGCCCAGCCAGCAAGTTCTACTTTACAGCTACAAACACACCACGACCTCCATTTGTTTCTAGTCCACAGGAATCCTACAAAATGCTGTGTGGAAAGAGCATTGGCAACAAGAATCTGCATTATTTCTGGATAAATATAGACCTATATACAATATCTCGGGGTAAGCGGGAAAATATATTATTTGGAAATGCTAGTTCACATAGCTACTGAAGGGTTTATTACCAAACAGGCTACATGCCCAAGAAAATACCAGCTACCAGTGACATGGCACTAGGGAGTTAAAATAAAATCTTAAAAAAATATATATATATATATATATATTTCTATTCGTTTCAGAGAGGAGGGAGAGGGAGAGATAGAAACATCCATGGTGAGGAAGACTCATTAACGGGCTGCCTCCTACATGCCCTACACTAGGGATCAAGCCGGCAATGCAGGCATGTGCCCTGGTTCATAGGTCGATGTTTAACCACTGAACCACACCAACTGGAACAAAATAAAATCTTAAAATGCAATTTTTGTAAAGATTTTGAACCTCATATTTAAAGTATACAGTAGTTGGCAAAATGTGGCAGATGCTATAAATTTAGGTCATAAAGATAACACTCTTCAAAAGAAAAATAAATGTCTCCCTTTGGTTAATTCTAATTGCCTTTACTATTCTGTAATTCGGAGATTTAAAATATTATTTGTGTTGCAATCTCAAAATAAACAGCAAGAAACAATACATATTTTGAATTCCTTGCATTTAATTTTATTTCATAGCTTCAATTGCTGGTTAAAAAGTTGGGGGGAATATTTAGATGAGAAGGCTGCCATTACCCCCATGTTTAAAAGACTCCCGCAGACCTATTCATTGCACGGCTTCAGCGCCCTCTCTGGTAAGTGGGTAGGGGCCCACACTGGCATCACCCAGTAGCCTTTCTCCTTTAAGAAAGGGCTGCCTGGTGCTGGGTGGGGGTAGATTCACACAGGGTAACCCAGGCACCTTGTGATGCGGGGGGCAGAGGAGCTAACTGGAACTACGAGGATCAGGCCAGGAGAGACCAGAAGCAACCCAGAGGCCCGGCAGCAGGCGCGCATTAGGACATTGGGAAGAACCCGCTGCAGGTGCCAGAGAACCAATCAGGTGGGTCTAAAGCCATCTCTGTATATAAAAGCCCAGCAACCTGAATGGCGGGACCACCAGAAAGACCGAATGGCTGTGGCTACGTCGTGCATGGCAGCAGCCAACCAGCCTGATCCAGACCCCGATTGGGAACTCACTCGCACCTCCTCAAGTTCAGCTCACTGCTCCTGCGGGAACTCCCCACTCTGTCCCAGGAAGGACAGGAAGCCGGGGGTGAGGGCGTTCTCTCTCCTCTGTCCCAGCCACGCAGCGCACACACTGGCTTTCTCAGCGCGACCTGACGTGGCCGCACGCACATCTACAGCCAGAGGCCGAGGAAAGCACAGGCTCCAAGAGCGAAGCACGCCGACCGCCGAGGCAGAGGCGGTGTGAACACCCTGCCTTTCAGACGGAGCTCGCAGGCCGGCAGGACCCGTCTCCAGAAGCTCGGAGCAGTGACCAACCCCCCTTGCCATCGCAGAGAGCGGGTGCCCACCAACGGGACCCCTCACCTATTCCTCCACCTCTCTGCCCAAGTGATTCCCTCTGTTCATTACTCCTATCGGCGGAGAAAGGATCCATGACTGTGTTTCTGAACATAATGATTAAGTCAGCTTCACTGAGACAGAAGTTACAGGCAATGAAATACACGCTCTTCAGGCTCCGGCCAGAGTGAAGGCTGGGTCCTGGGTGCCCGAGGAAAACCGGTGCTGGAGGCCAAGGGCAGAAAGGTCTATTGTATGAATCTCTTTGTGCAACGGGCCTCTAGTAACTAAATAATAATCTGCACGAATAAAAGAGAAACGTGCAACTCTCCCAGATTAGAGTGTGCAGCGTGAGCTGAGGGACATACCCCCCATGCACAAATTTCGTGCACCAGGCCTCTAGTCTATATATATAAAAGGCTAACTGACAGACCGACCGGCTGGTAACTATAATGTGCACTGACTATCAGGGGGCAGACACTCAATGCAGGAGCTGCCGAGCTGTGGTGACTTGGCAGTGGCAGTTCTTGGGTGACGTAACCCAGGAACCAGAGAGAAGGGAGCCCGATTCTATGGGGCTGCGTGATTCCACCTTCTGCTGTGGCTTATGTTGTTGCTGGGGCACTGTCGGCCCCGAATCTGGTTACTGCACCCTTGTGTTTGCGTTCCACACCCTGGTTTACTGCACCCTTGTGTTTGCGTTCCACTGCCCTCTCACACTCTGAGACCCCACAGGGGATGTCGGAGGAGAGCCAGTATTGGCCTGATCCCCGCAGGCCAGGCCGAGGGACCCCACCTGGCAGAGGGATCCCGCTCATGCAGACAACCTTCAAGCTGCCCCAAGTGAATTCGGCCGGGAGGGACCATGGGAGGTTGGCTCCAGGGCGTGTCCGGCCCATCTTGCCCAGTACCGCCCCGCTGGCCACCACCTAGGAGCGCCTGCTTTAGTCCCTGCCCTGGAGCAGCACTGTGAGTTGGAAGACCCAAGCGTCAGTTTTCTTTTTCTCCTCCAACCCCCCTGTCCCACACAGACGCCCTTCAAGCCTCGGCACTGCCCCAGGAATTCTAATTAACTTCCTTTCAATGTGCACAAATCCGTGCACCGGGCCACTAGTATGACTTATAAACAAAGGCAATTTATTTCTAGCAGTCCTGGCGATTGTATGTCCAAGATCAGGTGCCGGAGTGGCTGGTTGGGGAAGGAAGTCTTGCGGGTTGCCGACTGCCAGCTTCATGCTATGCCCTCACGTGGTGGGAGGGGCGAGGGATCTTCCTGGGGCACTGACTGACCTTATTCATCAGGGCTCCATCATGACCTGATCACGTGCCAAAGCCCCACCTCCTAAATCTATAACTCTGTCATTCTGTTTCCAACATCTGTGGGGCGGAGAGCACCATTCTGGCTACTGTGATGTCACGTGATCTCTTTTCAAAGCTCGTGAGACACTGCTCATAGGGACCCGGTGGAGTGGGAAGTCTGCCTCTCACCTCGTCGTCGTCATGCTGCCCGGCCGTCAGCTTCAGCACCACCCTGCACTGGTCCACGAAGGTGCTGGCCACGAGCTCGGCGTGGCCCAGGAGCGCGGCCGTGTCGTCCTTGGTCAGAGGCTCCTCGCCCGCCAGCTTGGCTATCAGAACGTCCAAGAGGGTGACCCTGTGGAGCAAAGACTTTACAGGAACACGCAACACTGGGCGCCACAGCGCGGAATAGCCAGAGGCCACCGTGGGGACATGCCCCCTCCTCAGCCTCCGTGCTCTGCTCCTCGTGTCTGGCTGGCAGACAGGATGTGTGGGTAAAACTAACCCGCAACGAGCGTCTGTTTCTAAACATCTCCATTTCTTTGATTTGGTGAGGCTACAGAAAGAAGCGCCTTTCGTATCGTTACTTGGAGCACTAAATAAAAATAACTCCAACTTCAGAAATGCTGCCAGTTTTCTAATTCATCAACAACAATAACAGCAGCAAAGTTAAATGGGCAATATTCACTACTTATTTATTTTTTCAGGAAATGTATACTTAGTCATTCTCGAGTGATCAGAACTATAAAATCAGCATTCACTACTTACTAGAGCAGAGGTTCTCAACCTTCCTACTGCCGGGACCCTTTAAGACAGCTCCTCATGTGGTGGTGACCCCCAACCATAACATTATTTCTGCTGCTACTTCCTAACCGTCATTTTGCTGCTGTGAGGAACTGTCATGTAAATAGCTGTTTTCCGATGGTCTCAGGCTCCACGGCAGCGGTTCTCAACCTGGGGGTCTCCTAAGACCGTGAGGAGCTGCATTAAAGGGCCGCGGCATGAGGCAGGTTGAGAAGCACCGCACTAGAGCTCAGCGTGTCCACGCATTTCCCCATGTGGCGCACACAGAACTGCCAGGCAGCTGCCCCCCCCACACCACGGGTGGGAGAGAGAGGCTTACGCAGGCCCGGGCCAGGCACCCACCCTGCGGCCCGGCAGGCCCGCTCTCCGCCTCTGCTGCTCATTTTACTCTCGCTCTCGGGAAGGTTGGTATTTTGTTTGTCTCATCCTTTTTGTTTACAAAACCACAAATCTGAAACCCACGCTATGCCATTTTTCCATCAGTATTTAAATTAGCAACACATCTTTTTATCCAACAACCTTTTTCCTTTTCCTAGAAAAAACAAATCACACAGGGCAATCTATCCAGCGTAAACCAAGCATGTTCCTCAAAACCCTGTTCTGACCCGGGACTGTATGTCCAAGCCTCTATTTCCGCATAAGAAAGGGACCACGTTCCTTTAATCCGAAGTGGCCGATGTAGCACGAAGTGTGCCGGCTGGTTACCCACTTCCACAGGTGAGCATGCGCCCTCAGAGGCATGGGGAGCGAAAGACAGATCTCGCGCCAGAATATTTAAAATACGGTCGCTGTTTCTTGAAAACAGAGTGGGCAGCAGCCAGAAAGCTGGCGGAGGCCGCGGAACAAGCGTAGTGTGAGCAACAAGGCGCCTCCAGCAAACTCTGTCCGTGATGGGACGGAGGGCGCGCTGTCCTTCCGTCTCCATTCTCCACTGAACTGGGTCATGACTCCAAGCCACCAGCCTGGCCATCGGCGCTAGGGAAACGCATGGCATTCGGGAGAGGTCAGCCACCGATGGCGACCCTAACCTCCCTCCCTCCGCACCGGCCCCTAACCTCCCTCCCTCCGCACCGGCCC
>JAAGEH010000445.1:248522-259134 GCA_011751065.1 Lasiurus cinereus | reverse complement strand
CTCCCTCCGCACCGGCCCAGAACCTCTCTCCCTCCACACCGGTCACTAACTTCTCTCCCTCCGCATCGGCCCATAACCTCTCTCCCTCCGTGGGCTCTCCCGCCACGCAGGACAACAGGCGGGCCAGCCTTCGCGGCTGACAGTGACCGAGCTGCCCCTGGGTGCTGGAGACAGGGCCTGGCTCACCTAACAGGAGCTGCGTACCAACCCGTAGGAGGACAAACGGTAAATGCTTTCCCTGGTCAGAGGAAAAGCAAGGCCTGCCCACAATGCCACGTGCAGACGAGAGGGGAGGGGGCTCTTAGTGGCATTGGCAGATTCAGGCTGTGGCCAAGGAGAGGCTAAACTTCTGACCCGCCTTCTGGCATAAAATAAGCTCCCGGGAGAGCAAGGCCTCCTCCTAGCACCGCCTGGCCCCTCGCTGTGCCCGGAACCCTGTGACGCGGTATGGCTCGCAGTGACCAGCGCCGCGGACGCCAGGGTCCTCGCACCCTGACCGGCGGCTGAGAGCCCTTCGTGAAAAGGGAACCTCACTCGGTCACTCATGCTTTCGGTCCAAAGCCCGTGTTGGCACCTGTTCTGAGCCTGGCGACGTGGACAGCGCAGAAGAGGGAAGATCGAACCCTCCCCGCACACCGCGCCTCACGGAGCGCCGAAGAGCAGGCAGGCACGTGGCACGGGCCGCTGGGGGGCAGGTTGTGCCACGGGACCCGCCCATCGTCTGCCAAGTTCAGTGAGGCAGTGGCAGCCTCTCCTCGGGAAGGGAACACGCAGAAAACTGAAGGAGGGAAGCAGCGGCCACAAGCGGGTTATAGTAAAATGGAAACTGTCAGTCTGTCATCCTCACTGGCTTCCATAATGATTCGTTGAAATACGGGTCACTTGATAGCAACGCAGAAAACACAAACGTGAATATTAGATCACAATTAAACTACGTGTTCGTGTGCTTATTGTGTGTTTCTTACTGCAAAGCATGACTAACTTCTTGCAGTGCTCATCAAGTTACTTATTTTAGGTTAAAAACCAAAAAACTACAAATAATTCTCTTTCAGGAATAAACGTACATATGTGGCAACAGCAGGGGTCATGGATTTATAAACATGGCATTTCAGCTCACTTTATAAACTCACTTTTTTTTTTCTTTTTTGTTAAAGACACTAAGGAAAAGTCACTACTTAACACGCCTACAAAGGAGTGCATAAAGCTTAACGTTAGACCCAAACACACAGGCAAAATTTCAAAACCGCAGCAAGGATAAAAATTGCGACTACAATCAAAAGAGAAACATTTTTAAAGTTTGTAACCATTGTATCAGCTTCTGATCATCAGATTTCTGAGTGCGTTTTCTTTTCCTAAGACAACATTTCCAATAAGGTTGGGAAAAACACATCCTATTGGGATGGAAAGAGAGCTGTGAATCATTTTGTGTAATCCTCTAATTTTATAGTCAGGAAACCGAATCCAAACACGATAAAAACCCAACCACAGTCACACACAGGCCGGCTACGGCCCGGCAGGCAGGGGCCGGCTCGCTCTCCGGGCACTCTCCGCTTTGCCCGCTGCAACGGCGGGGAGAGGGCACGGGGCGCCAGAAACTGCCCCCCGGGGAGAGGGCATCCCGAACGTGTCAGCGAGGGGGACACACGCGCACCCCTCACCTCGCTGCGTGAATCACTCGGGTAAAACCGGCACGTCCCTGACCACGGCTCCCGGGACAATGGCGCCGACCTGGCTTCTGCAGCCCCGCGCTAACCACTGCCTGTTGTGGCCGGCTGCCATGGTACCCAGCCAATGCCAAACCATTACTGACACGGAAACATGCAGCTAGAGCTGCTGTGCCAGCGAAGAAACCACGCCGTTTGCAGTCCTGCGTACAGGATACCCTATATGGAATGCGAGCGACTCAAACCACACTGGTTTTGGGGTTACCTTTCTTGATTGCTCATTTTGGCATACATGGCCTTCACCAATTCCGGGCTTTTCAGAAAATGGTCTGTAATAATCAAGAACCTACGAGAAAAAGGGAGAAAAAAGTCTGGTTACTAAAAAACACGGTCAAACAGACATGGCCTCATCAACTGGATGGGCAGATCTTATACATAAGAGCGCTCCTTTCCATCGAATTCCTGACGATGTTTGAAGAGGTTCCCAGGCTATTTTCTATTAGCAGCTAAAGGGAAATTAAAGCTCTCAAAATATTCCTCTCCGACGTGATTTCTGAAACGCTGACCGAAACGGCTCCGCGTTCCCAGCTGGAAGAGAGGCTGCCGTCCCAGTTGTCAAAGCCGAGGAGGAGAAACACTCCCTGGGTTTGAGCGGCCGAATGGAAAGCAGCTACAAGCCCGGGAATGCGCAGAGAACACTCACTGTTTCAGCCAGAAGCTCGGTGTTAACATGAACCGAGAGACAGAACATGCTACTGTTCTTATGGAGCACATGCCAACCACAGCAGCGAACACTGGCCCGGCTATCTCCCCGGGAGAGGCTCTCGGGTTACCGAGAAAACATCCGCACTGTCGGGCAGCGCCGCATCCCAACGCAGAGATCAACGGTGCGACGCCCCAGGCACGGATTATAAGCACATTCTTCAAAGCGGCACGGTGACAGCTCCCAGACGCAGCGCCTTATTAATGAGTTGGGGATCGCCCGCTAGCGGGCAGCTGCAGGCTTCAGAGCTAAAGAGCCCGCTGTTTACGCCAAGTCCGGGGCAAGCGAAGCGGCTACTGAGCCGTCAATGTATTTAGTCACCGCTCATTCCATTGCTTCCTCACAAGTCAGAGTGTGGCTTTCAGAGGGGACAGGACGGGGCACATTAGCTACCACCGCACGCTGTCACTTCGCAGACGCCAAACCTGAAGCCTCCTCTACCTCCGCCGCCATCCACGCGCGGCCTCCGCAGCAACCGGAAAACGGTCCTGTGAGCGGCCATCGATGCTGCGGGAGGTTCTGTGTGGCAGATGCCAGACGGTTCTAAATACAACACAATCCTCTCCTCGCCGGGTGCCGCATAAATTCTCACTTTCCGTCAAAACTCACTGCGTTTTCTTACCAAACACCGACCCAAGGGGAACCGCAGGTGAAAGAAAACGCACACCACAGAGACCCCATCACGCTCCGTATTTGGTAAGTTACGCCCATTACTTGGTGATGGATGTTTCTGCAGACCTATTTCTGTAAATTCAGAGATTTGGTGGTGATTCTGGAAGAGGGGGGCAGGGTCCCACTAATCTACAGCCCACCATGTGCAAGGACATCCAGTGACTGTGGGGAACACTCGAGTCGCACTCCGAGCCTGTGCGGAGCAGGACAAACCATCGGGGGAGGGTCGAACACATCCCATCCGCGAGGCAGAAGCCAGAGCGAGGGGCCCGGAGCAATACATCTTTATTCACAGAAAGAAAAAGCTGGAATGGGTCCTGTCCGTACCCGAGTTCTCCCCTCAGTCCCGCTCAGGCGCTTTGGGGGGGCCTGGTTCCCTCCCTCCAACCACTCTCAGCCGCGGGGCACGGGAGGCGGCCACAGTTTAACGGGGATTCCTCGTTTGACGTGACCAGAGCGGCAGCGTTCACACAGCAAGCTGCCCGTGCAGAGCCGGGCCGGTTCGACACGTTCCGCTGGCCAGCGGCCAGGGGCCGGCGGTCCCTCCTCTCGGCTCTCCCCCGTTTACAACGCGCTTCGAAATTGTGAACAGCTACAAAGAGAGGAACCGCGACCCGCATCTCATGCTGACAGCACCAGGCAGAGGGTGGCCAGGCCTCTGTCCATCAGGGAGCAGGGTGACTGGCACTGGGAAGCGGGCCAGCCGAACATCGGCGTTGGAGGGGGATTTCCTAAAACCGGTCGCCTCTCGTCGCCAGTCCCGTTCACAGTCCCCCGCGCTAAGCTCGTCTGTAACCAATACCATCCGTTTCTCTGCTGCGAGCACCTCGCCAGTGTCGCCCGCTCGGTGGCTGAGTGCAGGCCCTGACCTCAGCTCGCCCTGGCCAACAATGCCACCTCCTGCCCGCTTTCACATCCGGAGCTCCCCCGCAGCGGCCACGCAGCCACCGGGCGAAGCTGCCCGCCTGGCACAGCCAGCGGCCTCCTGCCCCCCGTGACGCTTCAAGCCTCAGGCAGCACCCAGACACCCAGCAGCCCTGACCCGGGCCGTTCCCCACTGCACGCAGGGGGCTGCCGCCTCTGACAGGGCCTGGCACCGGCTGGATCCGGGTGCTGCTGGGCGAGGCCAGCGAGCTGCGCTCTTACACACACACGCACACACGCACACACACACACGCACACACACACACGAGCTCCGGCCCCGTCCTCTCCCGCGCCCCTGGAGAGAAGCGCGGACATAGTCGTAGAGAGCGCGGGGCCACGGTCTCAGTGTGACCCCCTGGCAGCGGGCACTGGGCCCAGGACCCGCCCTCCCCGCATCAGCGCCTGCCCCTCCAGCTTCCAGCAGTAACACGGACGCAGCCCCGGCCAAGGCAGAGTCAGCGACACTCACTCCGAAAGCAGCCCAGACAGTGAAAACGCCTCACTCGCCACCCAACCCTGACTGAGGCCTCGTCCATGTCTGCCCTGTCCCCCAACATCCCTCTCACCTTCTTCAAACAACAGACGCTTCCTTCCGAGGAAGCGCACACCTGCCGCACGCGCTCCGAAGCTCCCCGAGTGAACGGCCCCCCGGCCTGGGGCGGAGGCTGGGCGGCCCAGCACCCCGCCTGGCAGAGCCCCTCACGCACCCCACGGAGCCCGGGCCGGCCTCTCCCGGAGAGCGCCTCTTTCCTCCCCACACCTCTCGGGTCGGAGCTGCGTGCAGACACCGAGGAGCCCCGGGCGCCGGTGCAGCGGCGACAGCGGTCCGTGCCCGGGGCCACCCGGCCCTCCCGCGGCGCCGGAGCTTCGCCGGCCCGGCTCCCGGGAAGGCCGCCGGACCTCGGGGAGCCTCTCACCCAGAAGCAGACCGGCCTGAGGCTGCTGCAGGCCCCGGACCCCCTCACCAACTCCCCCACAAACACGCCCGCCAGGGCAGGCGCGTCACCGGCCTGGAGCTCCGGCCAGAGGTCAAGGCCAGACTGGCACATTTGGAAATACCAACGCAGAAGGGCTCTGAAGTGGGAACCTCGGGCAGTCGCCCCGGAGTGAGCAGCGACAGAAGGCGCCGAGGACGGGCCGCGGGCCATGCCACCTTCGGGCAGACGAAGCACAGGCGCCAGCACGCAGGCGGCAGCGGTGCCAAGGGCGAAGAGGAGACGCAGCGGGCCAGGAGTGAGGGGCCTGGCAGCCCGGCACCCACTGTGCCCACAAACCCCGTCACTCGGGACACTCCCGCTCACAGGCCGGAAGTTCTCCGCACACGGGCATGTGAGCGGGGCTGCCGGCCCTCAGACCCCGAAGCCTCGAGACCGGGCGCGGGCCTGCCACGTCCCGATGTCATCCTGCTGGCGCTGCCAGGACAAACAGCGCACATCCCGCCGTAAGGGCTCCCAGCCTCCCGCCCAGCGGCACACGCTAGACCAGCGGCGGGGGGGGGGGCAGTCCACCACAAAGGGAGAGACGATGACATCTATCTCCCCGAGCTTATAGCGAAGGAAAGGGTGAAATTTACAGCCACCAGGCAAGAAACGTCCCGAGAGCAACGGAGATAGCGATCTGTGAAACTCTGGCATGCAAAATAAATCAACCGGAGAGCCCGATCTGACCCCAGGGAACCCCCATCACAGAGCGAATTCAGGTGCGCAGCGACACGGGGGCCAGGCCGAAAGAGCAAGTCTCTTCCGGCAGAGGCTCAGCGCGCCCCTCCGGCTCCTCCTCCCGAAACTGCCGTTCCCACGCGCCAGACACTCAGGTGTGAGCCCACGAACGTGAGTCTCGGGCTCTCAGTGTCCACGGTGGCAGAATGCAGCCCCGGAAAACAAGACCCTCAGCACACGGCACGTGGCCACCCCACGCGCTCCCGCCCCGCCATCGCACACTGACCCCCCCACTGGGAACGCACACCTAGTGGCCGTCAGGTCAGAGACTCAGACGCCAAGCGGCCCGCCTCGGCCGCTCCCTCCAGGCGCCCTGCGAGCACACACATCTTCACACCAACAAGCAGAAGCCGGCGCCGCTGGGGGGACAGCACCCCATTCCCGGAGCAGCGCCAGCCTTCCTCCCACGCTTCCTGTGCGAGCCCAACAGAAGACCCCCACTTCCGGAAACCTTCCCAAGAAAAGACACCACGCTGTGAGTTCTAACTGAGTTGGTCCTTTTGTGCTCACTGCAAAATACTGTTATTAATATCTTATTATTAGGTATAATTTCAATACAACAACATTCATACTACAGAGGCCAAAACTGGGAAAGTTCATGCCTGCGGAACGTTCTCGCATGCTGCGAGGTGGAGGACAAAGTTTTTTCTCTTAATATTCGGGGTGGGTTCACAGTGAGCGTGAAAAGTAGCCATTTTGTCGGGCATCTCTGGGTATTTTGTTTACCAAGCACAGAGCTCTGCTCACGGAAGGCAAGCAGGCTGCAGGGAAGACAGTTAGCGACTACCTCCCCTCCTTTTTCTGTCTAAACCCTCTAGTGACCTTTCATAACTTCACCTTGAACTGTCCTGAAGTAGATCTTATACTTGGCCATTTACGATCTTTGCCCTTTATTCCATCTGCTAAAAAGTTACAGATGGTTAAAATACAGATCCGCCCGGCCGGTGGGGCTCAACTGGTCGAGTGTCATCGCATTCACCAAGGTCGCTGGTTTGATTCCGGTCAGGCCGGGTGGCAGGCTCCATCCTCCATAGGAACACGTAGGAGGGCAGCCGATCCATATTCCTCTCTCTCTCTCTCCCCCTCTCCCTTCCTCTCTCTCTATATCAATAAGAACATATTTAAAAATATTTACATAAAGTATAGATCCCAGATACTTAACAAATGAAACGGAAGTAGACTACAGAAAATGTCTCTGAATAATCTGACTAATGATTCATCTGTCGTGTAAAAACACTTGCATTGCTGAGGGAGGTTTTCTAAGTCAAGCACAACAACAATTATTTTTGTGCCAACTTCTGTTTGTGTGCAAATGGTGATTCAAATAAGACAAATGCCCGTGCACATACATTATTTTAAAATTACGTACACCTTCAATAGAACAATAACGTTCACACTAAAAGAGGCCAGAACTGGGCAAGTTCATGCCTGTGAAATGCAAGTGGGGTTCCTGGCAGCTCGAGGCTCCCAACCCAAGACAAACGGATCCACCATGTGGGAAAGGGACATAAAATAGATTTTAAAGAAAACAGGAGGACACTAAATATAAGAAAAACAACAAGCGCCTGATGAGTTTATAATGAGGAAAGAGTCAGCGCCTCAGGAGACATAGCAATTACGAACCTCTACGGCCCCACAGACTGAACTAAGGGAAGCACACCCGCCAGAACGGAGGGGGACAGAACCACTTCCAATGAGGAACTGACAGCAGACCGGCAGGCCCAGCCACTTGAACGGCACTGTCCCCAACCTACAGAGAGTTCTGGAACTCTCCATCAAAACCAGCACGCCGTTCTTCTCAACACACGGAGCATGCTCTGCCAGACCAAGTGTTGGGCCTCAATATATTTACCGAATTTTCCAGCGTATAAAACGATTGGGCCTATAAGACGACCCCCAACTTTTCCAGTTAAAATATAGAGTTTGGGATATACTCACCCTATAAGATGACACCCAGAGTGTAAGACGACCCCGGGCTTTTGAGAAGATTTTCCTGGGTTAAAAAGTCGTCTTTTACGCAGGAAAATACGGTAAATAGAATGAAATGGCATCAAGTGTGCTCATCATCCACACGTACGATAGGACAGGGCGTCTCATCGGAACGTGCCCCCAGGACCCTTACTGACCCCTGACCTTCGAGGGAGCCCCTCCTGCCGCCCACACCCTCCGCAGTTCCCCGCCTTTGCGCGGCGTGTTCCCCAGACTGAGTGCCTGCACCTCCTCACGCCTGAAACCTCTCACCTCCCAGGACCGCTCAACCCTCACTTCAGCTCGCGGAGCCTCCAGGCTGCTGAGCGGCTGGTCTTCTGTCAGCAGCGCCGCTTTAACTGTCAATTACTGTCACTGGCGCTTTTACTCAGCTCTCCGCGGGGAGAGTGACCTGTCGGAGTTCTGAAGCCACCCACTCCCCACAGTGACACTCACGGCCATTCGGACTCGGGCTGCTTCTGGTGCGTTCCTATGACGTCGATGGCGATATTGAGGTTCTCTTCCAGCTCTTTCATTCTCTCCGAATTAAGGGACGTGAACAAAATCATTGAGCAGTAGGCCACGATTTTTTTGTCTGGGTGATTTAAGCAAGACCTTCCAAATAGAGAAATGGAAGTGTTAGCCCAACTTAACGACATGGTAAGATATGACGGCAGCAAATAAACAACAACAATCCCAACAACAAATTCAGGACATACTGAATTTTTAAGAATTTAATAAAGAATTACAACATTCTGAAACAAGTACATTATTTATTGCAAAAAAGGCCCATATAAAACGAGTCACAACGTCAGTACCATTAATAGTCATAAAGGAAGGTGTCATTTAAGGGAAGGTGTCTCCTGGCAAGCAGTAAAACGTGAGTCAGGAGCCTCCCTGTAAGGCTCGTCCATCGCCGTGATCTTAGGAAGTCTCCATTTCGCTCCGGTCAGTTATGTTATGGTCATGCCTGTGGCAGAATTTTATTTTTTCATTTAAACTTCATAAGACTCTTCCGGAGAAGTTATGAGCGTTATACTTCTGTAACGTGACCCCCACAATTCTTTCCTTCCACCTACGCTCATTATCATTAATCACACAGAGGACAGGTATCTGTATGCTTCACCTCCACTTTTCTCTGAGTGACAGTGCTACTCAGGGCACTAGAAGGACATGAGAACTAGCTGAGGCAAACACGGAACTTTAGTGACCCAGAAGGATGTGCGCAGCCAGGGAGGGATTCAGGCAGCGAGGGGCTACGTTTAGCAGCGCTCAGCTCCACTCCTCATCTGCCCAACGTGGACGGCACCGCGCCCCGGGCTGGGCACAGAACAGGGCGCCTGGCAGCAAGGCCCAGCTCGGGACATCCAAGCAGCAGCTGTCCGCTCACATGTTGCTACACCAAAGGCACCCCCTTCAGTGGCGACACAGCCAGGACGGGGAAGCAGGCCTCGACTCCCCGACAAGCTTTCCTCTCCCTCCCTGTCCCCCCCGCTCCCCTCTGCACTCAGTGTGCCAATCCTTAGGCTCTGACAGAGCTGCTCACACAAAGCACATCACCACTGTCCCCGAACCAAGCTGGGGGCGCGGGTCGGTACCCACACTACCGTTCTCCACATCTGCCAGCACTGGGCCGCGCACAGGAAGTGCTCAGTACACTCATGAATGATTAAACCACTGCCCACAACTCCATGTTTTATGGCTTTTGCTTATAAATTACAGTGTCCGCTAAGGACAATATTTCTCATCTTAACCCCACTTTTAATTTCTTAAAGTGAAACCGACATACAAAAGACACAAATCAAAAATCAATGCAGTGTAGACACGAATACACCTATTCAGTCACTGCCCAGATGAGGATGTGGAACATCCCCGAACCCCAGAACGCTGGCTCGCACCCTCTCCCCGCTGGTACCGACCCAAACCACTCTTCTCGTTTCTAGGGCAAAGTTTCATTTTCCCTGTTCCTGAACTTCATGTAAATGGCATGACATAACCACAATTTTCTCAGAAATAAGAAAGACTCAGCAGTATACTCACAGGAAGAGTTCCGGGAAAGCGTGCACCCACACGATGGCCTGGGAATCTTCATTCCGCGAGGCAATGTTGCCCAAGAACTGCAGGCCACAGCGGAACGCTGGGAATTTGCAAGTAAGAGAGATGTGTGGTTTTTAACAATTTTAACACAATGAATAAATTCATCTTAATGAGAAATATCCCCAGCGTTTTTAAAAATAGGAAGTTTCTGGGAGCTTCTTTTAATGATAAAGGTCTCTGGCCACAGGACACTTAATATTCAATGTCTTACCAAAACAATTACTCTATAGCGTTAACTAGCTTCTGGAAAAGATCATAAATGTAAACACATAGACCTGAATTAAATTAACTATGGAATATGTGCTCCAATTTTTAACAAGTTACTCTTAGACTAGTTTTTATAAAGCATGGTTAAAAAAAAGATATACTAGACAAATACCATCCTAAAGAATGTCACAGACCATATAAAACCAGGCGTAATAAACCTTCAGGCTAATGCTTAAGACCAAAAGTATTACTGAAGATTTTTATAAAGTCATTTCAGAGTGAGTTAATTCACCAGGAAGATATAACAATTTTAAATCGGAAAAACCTAATAACATGACCCCAAATATATAAGTAAGAGAAAAACTGACAAAGTATAAAGAGAAAACGCCACAATTGGACAATTATAACACAAAAACAGCCACATGTTTAAAGGAACTGGGTGTGACTTATTGACAAGCTTGCTGCTGAGCTGGGAGATTCTATCAGGCGGCAGCGCGAGGCGCTCAGAAACCCGGAGGCGGCGCTGGGGCGGAGCGGCGGCCTCCTCCAGGCCGGGAGGACGCACACGCGCGGCCACTCGGGAGGACGCACACGCGCGG
>JAAGEH010000445.1:213991-248241 GCA_011751065.1 Lasiurus cinereus | reverse complement strand
CGATCTACCAGGGAATGAGCGATTTACCAGGGAATGAGCGATCTACCAGGGAATGAGCGATCTACCGGGGAATGAGCGATCTACCAGGGAATGAGCGATCTACCAGGCCGGAACAGACAGAGGAAGCGTCACCGCACGTGACTCCGTGAGGAAGCCGTCGGAGGAGGCTGCACCGTGTGTTTCTAACTGTACCGCGTCCCGGCAAAGGCCGACCGGTGGAGCCGGTGGAGCCGGTGCAGAGACCGGCGGTGCGGGGCTGGGGCGGGAGGGAGGAGCGGTGGGACCTGGAGGGTTTCAGGCGGGGACACTGTATGTATCACACCACGAAAGGCCCGAGCATGAAATTCACGCATGTGTGGGGGGGGCGGGGGGGGGGAGGCGGGGGGAACCCTTCAGCCCAAACTGCACCCTCTCCAATCCGGGACCCCTTGGGGGATGTCTGGCTGCCGGTTTAGGCCTGAACCAGCAGTCGTACATTCCTCTCACAATCCTGATCACTTGCCTGCCTGCCTGGTCACCCCTAACTGCCCCCCATTGCTGGCCTGATAGCCCCTCATTGCCTCTGCGTATCGGCCTGATTGCCCCTAACTGTACCCCCTGCCAACTTGGTTACCCCTAACTGCCCCCCTGCTGCCAGCCTGATTGCCCCCAACTGCCCCCCTGTGCCCATCTGGTTGCCCAAGACTACTCTTGCCTGCCAGCCAGGTCACCCCCAACTATACCCCCTGCTCCTGCTGGCCTGGTCATCCCTAACTGCCCGCCCCCCTGCCAGCCTGGTCACCTCTTACTGCTCCCCCCTGCTGGCCTGGTCACCTCCAACTGCCCCCCCCTACTGGCCTCGTCACCCCTCATGGCCCACCCGCCAGCCTGGTCACCCCAGGCAGTCTGCTGTTCAGTCGTTTGGTCGTCCCTCACTAACCCCCCTGCCGGCCTGGTCATGGGCAGCCATCTTGTGAGGGTATGGTGGTCAATTTGCATATTGCCTCTTTATTATATAGGATAGTGGTGAGTACATGTCATGACACATCTGTCCCACCACAGAATGTACCGCACCCACGGCGAACCGAAAGGAAACCACGGACTCCAATCTCTGGTGACACGGTATGTCTGTCGGTGGGGGCTCATCATGTAACAAATGAACTGCTCTGGTGCCGACGCGGGTGGGAAAGGCTGGGCGAGCGTGGGACAGGGAACACGTGAGAAATCCCTGCCTTCTCGATTGTGCTTGAACCTGAAACTGCTCTGAAAGATAAACTTCATTTAAAACAGGAAGAGTAACAGTAATACAGCCATGTATGCAGTGACACACAAAGACCTGGGTTCAGCTCCCAACTTTCAGTGACCCTGCACGTCACCGAACTCGAGTCAGACGCAGTGTCCCCGCCGGCGGATGGGACACGGTATCTGTTTCGCAGCTACTGCGAGCTCACTAAGTGCTGAGCGTGCAGGAGAGGACACACTAACTGCTCACCTGGCCACCCTCTCGACCAGCGCATAAGATGCGCGCGCTAAACGGCTTAAAGAGTCAGATTTACAAACTTCACATGAAAACATGTTTGGGTCTATGGTCAGACTCTCAGTGGAACTCTGGAGGACTTAATGTGTAAATCCTTGTAAGAATCTTACTACTGAGACAGGTATGTGTGTACTCACTAGAGAGGACAAGAAACCGAGACCCCCAAGTTATCAGGAACTTAACCAAGTGACAAGATTAATTATACAGAATCGCAATTCTGGATGAATCCCTGTGACTGCAGCCACCAATATGGTCTGAGTGTCACCTCAGCTTATCAGAAGCTCCTCACTACTTGGTAGTCATATATGAATTTAATTTATGAAAAGAATTTAAACATCTGCAGCATATGTAGTCTTCCCAAGGACATTTGCATGCTGTAAGACAGTATTTCAGAGGAGTATAGCAGAGGAAATGACACCCCAACAAATTTAAAGAACTAATGTATGAATAATGCTCACTGGATACTCAACATAAAGCCCCAAATGACTAAAACACCCCATAGTTTAAAACTAAGAGACATAGTTCTAAATAACCCATAGAGGCAAAAAGAAATCAATCATAATGCAAATAAAATATTTCAAACCGAATGTTAACAAAAATATTCTACACTAAAACTTTTGAGATGCAAGTAACATGGACCACAGGGAAATCTGTAGCTTTAAAAAGCATATGCTGGGAAAGATAAGCAATGAAAATAAGTCAGCATTCTGTTCCAGAAACTAGAAAACAGCAAAGTAACACCCCAAAATGAAGAAAATTAAAGAGGAAGAGCAAGAAATCACTAAAATTGAGAATATCAACAAACCCAAAACTGATTTCATCAAGAAGCTCAATACTGCCAAAACCGGTGTGGCTCAGTGGATAGAGCGTCAGCCTGCGGGCTGAAGGGTCCCAGGTTCGATTCCGGTCAAGGGCATGTGCCTTAATTTCGGGCACATCCCCAGTGGGTGATTGATGTCTCTCTCTCATCGGTTTCTAACTCTCTATTCCTCTCCCTTCCTGTCTGTAACAAATCAATAAAATATATTAAAAAAAAAAAAAGAAGAAGAAGCTCAACACTGACCAAGAGAGAAAGAGCACCGAGAACAAAGAAAACTTTCAGAAACGAAAAGGAGGCCCTAGAGATCGCGCAGCATAAAAGCAAACACGCCACAGATATTACCAATAACATCCGAGTGTCTCAAGTGATATTAGCCAAAGCCTGGGAAAATGTAAGTAAAATGACCCAGCCCGAGAACATAGCTCACAAGAACTGACTCTGTAAAAACCCGTACAGTAGCCAGGAAAAACCTGAAGAGTCAGTCCTCTACCCACGAAGGAAATGGAATCAGGAGTCAAATATTTTCCCAACGAGAAAACCCCAGACCAGATGTGGCCAGTCCACATTCAAGGACGCAGCAATTCCAGTGCACACCGCTCTTCAGAGAATCTTACAGAAAGGGGGAGACTCCTCGCCAGCAGCACTGCGACCCCCAGAGAAAGGCCGGCTCCAAAAGGGAGCTGACGCCCCTGTATGAACGACCGCTACCACCTGAGAGTTCACGTGCACCTGCCTTCAGAGCTGCTTCACCCTCAGAAACCCGTATGTCAGCATGGAGGGCAGAACCATCCCGTCACCTCCAATGCTGCAGAGGAGAGATTTGATGAAATTCAACACCCGCTCACAATGTGAAACAAAACAAACAAGCTCCTGGTCTCAAAGCCAGCAGGGGCCTCCTGCAACCTAAAATAGGCACCACCAGAAAGCTGGCACACCTGGTAATTATCTGCGCCTGCAGACCGACAGTGTCCTTTTGGGGGGAGCGAGTCCACAGGCCTGTGTTCCCTTCCTGTCAACACGGCCCTGAAGACCTGGCAGCAAGGCCGAGACATGAGGGCCGGGAGCGGGAAGGAGGACCAGAACTGTCCCCTGCCCCCGAGATGAATGTCACTTCCAATCCACGCGGAGAATATTCAAGTAGAACGCACTGCGAAGTATGCCACGTTCACAGAGTCTGCAATCCAGAGATGCAATGCCACTCCAGGCTGAATCAGAACAGTGTGTGTGTGTGTGTGTGTGTGTGTGTGTGTGTGTGTGTGTGTCTATGTAATCTGACAAGACCGTTTTAAAAGGGCCACGCACAGCTGCGGTGTGTGCCAAGCCGGGAGAGCAGGTGTCTCACAGGACAGCGAGCCAGGGGGAGACCGTGCGGTCCGGGGCAGGAGGAGAGACTGGACAGACAGGGTCAGACAGGACAGACAGGGTCAGGAAGACGCACCCTGCGCTGACGTGAGAGTAACAGCGGGCATGTGACAGCAGTAACTGAGGAAGAGACAGTCTTCAGACAGGACCCGGGACACCTGGGCATCGGGGCGAAAACGGACTGGTGCTCACCCAGCACCGGCCATCCCACTCCACGCGCTAACCGACATGCAAACGTCCGAACAGGAAGGCTTTAAAGCAGGAGTCTGTTAGGAAGATGTGAAAACCAAACATAAAGTGGTATCGGCAAAGGGAAATAGCAATAACCTATATCATATTAATGGCCGACCACAAACAACACAGAGCACTAGCCCTGAGATAACGAGACCCGGGACACAGAACTGGAGCAGCTTCGCGTACAGAGCCGTTAGGAGTCCTAGAAACCATCAAACGCCAAAATCCAGAGGAAAACGGGCCCCAAACCCAGAGCTCAAACAGTCAAGCAGGAGAGCCCCCGGGCACACACACACCACCCGTGACCAGTGCTCGCCCGGGGAAGCATGCTCTCCCACCTCCCACGGCCGGGACACACAGGAACCCGCCGGGTCGGGAGGATGTGGCAGACAGGAGCCACGGCGCTTTCCGGCTCTGCACCCCAGCTTCCAGGAGCCTGCTCCCCGACAGCGTGCACCGTGTTTTTGCGGGGACACCAGTTCCCAGCGCCCCTCGGCTCCAAAGAACCCTGCAGGGCCGCTCTGCAGAAGAAAGGCTGGGCCCCCCACCTCTCCACTGGCCGGGCACGGCCAGCCTTGGCGGCAGAGGCGCAGAGGAAGGGGGGTGGGGGCAGAATTTCCTCCCGGGGCTCCTGATAACCAGCCCTGTCAACACCGGGCCGGCCCGGGAGCACTTAGAGGCACGGCGGAGCCGGGCCCCTCCTCACCGACAACGGACAGCAAGGGAGGCTTAGATCCCCCCCTTATCCAGAGGAGCCCAAAGGTCCGCGGTCACGGGCCCACTCGGGACATGAAGTGGTAGGTGGCGTCAGGGCAGCTGGCCAACAGCGGTGCCTCCGGGACAGGAGCTAGGCCGGTGATGGAGGCAAAGGCCGCAGGGACTGGGGGTGGGGGTGGGGGGGACGGGAGACTCTGCTCCACGGAAGGAACGGCCCGGCAGCCGCCCGGAGAGCCGCGGGGCCTGACCTCCCGCCCTTTTCCCGGCCGCTGCGTGGCTGGGAGCGAGCTGCCGCCCTCCCGCCCCAGAGCTGCGGCCGCTGACCCGGGCCTCCCCTCCCAACCCTGCTGCCCGCACCCGGCTCAGCGCCTGGCCGCTGACATGACGAAAGGCAGGCGGGTACCAGGCCACACTCCCCCTTCCTCACTCACCCCCTCCGGTGCAAAGAGAATTGCAAAACCGTGGCCAAAACTCCACACACTGAAATGTAAAAAGTGTCCCATGAAAAGCCGAGTGAAGCTACTATCACTCTCTGAACCAGGATGCAGGGTACGAAGCTGAGCATACCCATCCCTACCTACCCCTACCCGTCCCTACCCGTCCCCTACCCGTCCTTACCCACTCCTACATCCCTACCCACCCCTACCCATCCCTACCCGACCCCTACCCGTCCCTACCCACGCCTACATCCCTACCCACCCCTACCCACTCCTACATCCCTACCCACCCCTACCCACTCCTACATCCCTACCTACCCCTACACATCCCTACCCACCCCTACCCTCCCCTACCCGTCCCTACCCACTCCTACATCCCTACCTGCCCCTACACATCCCTACCCACCCCTATACATCCCTACACATCCCTATCCACCCTATACATCCCTACCCACCCCTACACATCCCTACACATCCCTACCCACCCTACAGGTGCTGAAAAATGACTGGGAAACTAGTTGTTTGTTTAATGCCGTCTGCATAATGATGATCATTTTTCTTTTGGTTTGGGGGAATTTTAAAAAATTACTCTATAATAAAACTATAAAATGCTTACAATAAAAAACTCTTCCGCTTTAACCTTAAGCTAAGGCCTAACTGAAATGACATACGCCTGCGGAGTGTTGGAGAACACTGACACTCACTCTGTGGAAGTGAGCACATGGAGCAGCAACATGTAAGCTGGTCCCAGAGCCGACTGACCGGCGAGTCAGCGGGCACCGGACGTGGCGCTGTGAATCAGAGCCAGTTCTGGGAAGGCGAGGTTAGAGATGTCCCAGAAACAACAGAAGCGCCAGACCCGGACAAATGACAGTCTGCCCTTACCGACAGCTTATCGAGCGATCTTTATGTAAATACTGCCAATGCTCCCCGGCCCCTCAAAAATCCCAACACTGCCTTCACAGATTAGCAGAGAATAAGAGCCAAAAATAACACCAATAACTCAATTAAAATAACTCATGCTGGTGTTTACACAAAATTTGATGAGCATAATATATTCGTCACACCACTGTAATTATTCTCTGAAAATAATACTCTAAATATTATTTTGACAATGTAATTATAGTTCTTACCTCAAACGTGGTTACAAAGCTGGCACAGATACGCTGCCAGAATTCTACCGCGCGCAAGGTTCTCACAGAGAAATAGGCACAAAACAGTCTAAGAACTTTATTAGGAACCAGCGCACCTTTTAAAAGGTTTGCTTTAGGTTTGAGCTAACACACTGTAAATACTTTCCAAGCTTCATTGTTGAATACAAACTTCATTCGCGAGTGAAATTACTTGAAATAAATGCAGTAACTTGGTGGCTGCTGTTCTCAGGAAGGTGGCGGGACACAGAGCCGGCTTGCCTCCTTGCCTTCAGCAGCCTTGCAACGTTAAGCTGTCTATGGAAATGGACACAACTACCAGATTAAAGACCTAAAACAACACACGTCCTCTACTCGCAGGCTGGAAGACACTATCACTAACATGGCAATTCTCCCCAAAGGACCTATAAATCCCACGCAATGTCTACTGTCCATAATATATAGGCAACTCCTATAATCTGACAAGAAAAGGCAAACAAGTCAGTAAAAACTGGGCCAAGGACTTGAATAGACACTTCCCCGAAGACTGACAATGAGCAAGCACATAACATATTCAACCTCATTCATCATTAGAGAAATGCACATCAGAACTACAACGAGAGACCATGTCACACCCCAGGAGGAGTATAATCTAAAGAAAGGCTGCCCAGGATGTGGAGAAACCGCACCTTGAGCCTCGCCGGAGAAAACGGAAAATGCTCAGCGCTGCAGGAAAGCCTGGCAGTTCCTTACACATCCTATAGAATAAAAGCCTGATATGCAAATCGGCCGAACAGAATAACCAGTTGCTATGACGCGCACTGACCCCCAGGGGGCAGGCACTCCACACAGGAGCTACGCCCAGCCCGCAGGCCCCAAGCTGGGGTAAGGGGTGGGGCTGGCGGGCAGGCGGCTCCAGGCCGACCACAGCGGGTGCCAGCGGGGACCCCTGATGGCCCCACAGGTAGAGCCCTGACCGCTGGCCGGGTCTAGGGATCCTACGTGTCATGAATTTCGTGCACCGGGCCTCCAGTTTAAACATAAAATCAACCCAGCCATTCCACTCCTAAGTATATACCCAGAGGAATTAGAGGCAGGTCCTCAGACAAGTGCATGTGCACGCCAAGTGCATGTGCACGGCACAACGTGAAATGGTGGAAACCCAGTCACCAATGCGTGCACGGCTGAAGAAAACGTGATGAGCACTCAATGGCGTTCTGCAGGCATACACAGGTAAGGGCTGGTGCATGCTACCCTCTGAATGAACCTCCAAAAAATTATGCTAAGAAAAAAGGCCAGGCCCAAAAGGTCCCATAATTGTAGGATTCCATTTATGGGGAACATCCAGAACAGGTACATCCACAGACAAAATGCAGGATGGTGGCTGCCAGGGGCTCCGGGGGGAGGAAATGGAACACAGCTGCTCGGAGGGCCCAGGGCTGCCTTCGGGGTCCTAAAAATAAGTCAGTGCGTGTACAGCCCTGCGACGCACAAAATGCCGCGAAGTTCCGAATGCTGATTTTCCTCTTAGGCCGTGTCAATAAAAATGCTCACTCGGATACACGGCAGCTCCCCAAACGGTGGACAACTCCCATTCACACGCCTCGCAGAAAGCGGGTCTGTAAGATCCAGCCTCTCTGCCCCGTGGGCATCAGCCAGCAGCCACGCCCCAAACCAACCAACCAAGGTACTCATCGATTCAAACAAGTTCACAGAACATGTCAGAAATCGCCTCCTTTAACCGTGTTGATAGGTCATTCGCTCGCTTCAGTGAAGAGAAAATGAATCTTGCGAGAAGCAATCATCTCTCGCCATTTATCATAAACAAGAAAAGCACATCTCTGCAGCAGACGGGGGAGCAGAGGAAAGGGGTAGGACTGCGGAACATGGGGAGGGTCTGGAGATGGCACACAGGCGAGCACATCGCACTGTGATGGAAAGGAGCAACCGGGACGGCTGAGAGGCGGCGAGAAGGGGATAATTTCAGGGCAGAGATCTGCGTGCGGGAGGGAGGCGCTGGGTCGGCTGATGGCTGTTTAATCGCAGGGCACTTCCTGCGGTGCCTTATTTTGGGGCCCACCATCCGGGGAGAAAACTGCCGCTCACCACAGCTCGCGGATGCCAGGGTCACACGACCTACCTCGCTTGTATGTTCCAGCCGTTAAGAGCACAGCTCCTCCTGAACTCTCTCTGAACCACACGCCACACAGACTTCAAAAGCAGCTGCCTTCCCAGGCGAGAGAGATCCGCCTCTTACTGCCCATGTCAATCCCCCACGAGCACGGGGCCTCCGTTTTAGGAAAACAGAGCAACAAACAGAACTCTGCAACGTCTCACAGGCAATTCACAGCTAGATCGACAGCCTACCGATTTCTGGACGATATTTCAAAAAGTAGTGTTCCAAAAAACTGCAAAACCACTTTGTAAATTCTTAAGTTAACCTCATTCAAAACCTAATTCCCTGCCCAAAGGAAGAATTCTAAATCAAATAGGAAAATACGGGAATTTTAACAAAAGAGCTTTAAATAAAAACACTAAGAAATCACCGAACAGAATGAAACGTAAACAAGCCAGCAGCATTTCTAACAGCGAATTCAGCTATTTCCCTCCGGGCCTCGGTCTCCCTGCCTGTGGAGAGACTAGGACCTCAGTTCTCCACCCACCGGGCCACACCGGCATGCAAATGCACACAGAGGTAAGGATGCCTCACTTTGTATCAGTATAGGCATTAAGGTCTGTATATAAATAAATTTATAAATCAGGTCATCTTAAACATAGCTGGAGACTTTTCACTTAAAGAAGTATTTGTTGAATTATGTTATACTTTCTTTGCTAAAAAAGAATTTTAATTACAGTTTTTTAAAAGCCAGATATTTACATTGGGATTTTCTTATTAAGTGACTTGGGTTTACCCATCACGTATTTTAATTCTCTGGGTAAATACGTCATATATTAAAATTCTGTGTTTTTTCAGCATGAGGTTAAGATAATAACCCTCGCTCCAAGACAAGTGGTGATGCTAGTAGTTCAAGAACCAAAAGCATTTTAAAAACCTACAAAAGCTTCCTGGCCTTCAATGGAAGAGGCCTGGTTCTCCTCTGCTCCCACATCAGCCGCCACCGCCACCAGAGCTGACCTGCCACTCTGTCCCCCTTTCTTTCTCTGTCTACCACGCTCACATCTGGCTCTCCTCCGTGGAAGGTGGCACCCTGAGGGCAGGGGGTGGGCCACTCTTAGGCTCACACCAACCCAGACGGGGGCTTACACAGCCACATGCCCGTCTCGCAGCTCGGAGGCCGGCAGGGAGAGGAAGGATGGGCAGGACTGGTCCTTCTGAGGCCCCGCTCCCTGGCTTAGAGACAGCCGTTCTCTCCGTGTCCTCACCCGGACATCCCTGTGGGTGTCTGTGTCCTGGTGTCCTCTTCTTATAAGGATAGGTCACTCTGGATTAGGGCTACACACATGAACTCGCTTTACCGCCGTTAACCTTTTCAAAGGCTCTGTCTCCAAACACAGTCACATGTGAGATACTAGGGTGAGGACTCAGCCACAGTGGTAAGAAAGGAAGTGGCTGCGACTCTAAAATGAGAATTCTCTAATACCACTAATGAAGCTTCTCTGCCTCGTCACCGAACATTCGCTTTAATGAACGATTAATACTCGGCGCTGAGTTTTGAAACCCCTTTCAAACCCATAAATAACTCAGGATCGTCTGCACGCACCTGTCAGCAGGGCGTCCTGTTCCACCCGGAGTTCCCGGAAGAGAAGAATCAAGTCAACAGCGACGCCGATCGTATCCAGGTTCCTGTGTGGGGACGTGAAAAGGGACAGTTAGCCGCCTGCATTTCGCCTGCATTTCCCCGCATCCAGACGCTGCGCCGAGCCTGCTGGGCAGGGCCTGTGGCACAGAGCGACAACGGTCTCCGAAGAAAGCTCAGCATGTTCTGCCTTCTGTACTGCCGACTATCAGCCCCGTCAGCGCCCCAAACCTGTGAATGGGACCACTCAGGCAAAGGGGGCTCCCAGCCAGGTGTATTAAGGACCCTGAGGTGGGAAGGGTGTCCTGGAGTATGGGGGTTGGGGGCCAATGGAATCACAGGGAGCTTATCAGAGGAAGAGAGAGGGTCAGGGTCAGGGTCAGGGAGGGAGCCAGGAGCCAGACGCAGGCAGCCTCTCAGAGCTGGAAAACGTTCCCCCCAGAGCGTCCAGAAGGGGCCTCCGTGTCGCCTCCGGCACCTCAGCACGCACAGCAGAGACGGCGTCACCCAGGAAAGGTCCCTGGCAGCCCCTCCCGTCAGTGGGAACCTATGACACGCGTGGGAGGCCCGGCCGGACCTGAGAAGGTCACACCAGGAGAAACCCGGCAGCTGATCGGCGCGCCCGGAGGAAGGGTGCAAGGGAGGAGGCAGACGCCCACATTCTGCAGGAGGAGGCAGGCTGCAAACTGCTCGCCGCAGCCCGCTGTCCCTGCAGACAGGAAGGCTGACTCTAAGGGCGGGGCCACGGAGCCTTAATGCCCAGCTGAGTTTGCCCACTGGGTTTTGAAACCGCCTAGGACAGCGACACCCCTCCCCTTCCCGTTTCTCCCCTTTAAGGGGCAACGTCTACCACCGCTACCCCGTGCCTGCCCACCGCTGCATGCTGGAATCAGAAAACTCACTTTCTGCCGAAACCGGTTTGGCTCAGTGGATAGAGCGTCAGCCTGCGGACTGAAAGGTCCCAGGTTCGATTCAGGTCAAGGGCATGCACCTTGGTTGTGGGCACATCTCCAGTAGGAGTGTGCAGGAGGCAGCTGATCGATGTCTCTCTCTCATCGAGGTTTCTAGCTCTCTATCCCTCTCCCTTCCTCTCTGTAAAAAATCAATAAAATATATTTAAAAAAAAAACAAAACTCATTTTCTAATTTCCCGGGTCATGGGACAGAGCCAGGCTCTCACTTGCCTGTTGTCTGTGGTGCCTTCACACGACCAGGGGAAGGGAGCAATCTGACAGAGGCCACCGAGCCTCGCCTTCTTCCTCTCTGCTCTTTACGAAGAAGCACAGTGGTCTCTGCAATCGGGGGCATTACATTTAGGCCTAACACTCCCCGCAGTGAGCTGTGAGCACCTCCTGAAATTCCATGACCGATCGTCTGCTCCGCCGTACAGGCCCCGGTCCCACATCCGAGAGAAAGGGCGGCCACGTTCACGCCACGCACAGGCCTCCTCAGATGAGGGGGGAGATCTCAGCCTCAGTAGCATCACCCCTTCTGGCGGACTCTTTAAAACGTAAAGTAAAACACCAGCAAATACACGCTGGTTGTGATCTGAATCTGGACGCGTTCAGAACTGGCTTCTGTTAGGATTAGCCTTGAAGGCCTTATCGAATCGTTGTTGTATTTCTAACTCGAAAATGTTTTATTCTGAGCCGATACCCTAAATGGCTGGAATTTCCCTTTAAAATCAACAGTAAATAAATATAAATCTAGAAGGTAAAAGGCAGGAAAACTAACAAAATTCTACCGTGGTGTCTTTATTTCGTGCAACTTAACGGTCGTGTTGACATGAAGCCGAACATTTCCACCTCTCTGTAAGCTGCAAGAAATAGACACCAGCCAAAGCCGGTTTGGCTCAGTGGATAGAGCAGACTGAAAGATCCCAGGTTCGATTACAGTCAAGGGCATGTACCTTGATTGCGGGCACATCCCCAGTAGGGGGCGTGCAGGAGGCGGCTGATCGATGTCTCTCTCTCATCGATGTTTCTAGCTCTCTATTCCTCTCCCTTCCTCTCTGTAAAAAATCAATAAAATATATTTTGAAAAGAAAGAAATAGACACCACAATCACGGAGCACCCCCTGGCCAAGAGACCGCGGGTGCTTTATGTGCCATAGTATGTATTTCTGTAATGTTTGAATTTTCATAGTTCACATAGATCACTTTTGTACTCAAGAAAGAAAATAAAGAGAATTGTTCTCAGAGAGAGGAACAGAAGCATGAATTTCCTGTGGGGCCGCTCCCAGGCAGGGCAGACACGGCCGAGCAGTGTGCGAGGGACCAGCAGGCACTTTCCCCAGCTGTCTCACCTCACTCTCCGTGGGATCTCATCTCACTCCCTGTGGAATCTCATCTCACTCCCTGTGGAATCTCATCTCACTCCCCCGTGGAAAGACGGGGACCGGTGCTCAGAGAGGCGAGGTCCGTGGCCCGGGTCCGGGCTGTCACGGGGATGGCTGTCACACACAGCAGGGTCAGGAATGCTCTGAGCTGAGCGCTAGTCAGAAGTCAGAAGGGACACTCCTGGGCCTTAGGGATGAGTGACTCTGGGACAAGTTGTTAACCTCTGAGTCACCGCTCCTCCTGTGTAAAGGTGAAAACAGCAGCACACCATGGCTTTTAAGGTATGGAACCACCGCACAGACAATCTGATGGCTCCACAGACCCTGTCGCAGGAACCACGTTTCCAGGGTGTGGCTGCCTCGGGCTGCCTGGATGGAGCACACTATTCCTTGGATTTGTTCTCGGGGTTACCCAAGACCATGCGAGGCAAGCCCGTGGGTTACAAACCCTGGCACTGAGGGCAGGCGACAAAAGGGCCGCTTCCTTTCCCGAGGGGCTGGCCACACACTAACAGCCCGCCAGCCCACGGCCCGTTTCTGCTCTAACTCCCTCCCCCTTCCGCCTTCCCTCTCTCTCGCACCAGAGAGCCTCCTGCCTGGAAAGGGACCAAAGAAACCCGCTTCCAGCACCTAACTAGTTACGTTTTTAAATGCCGACCATTATTATCGAGATCATAATTGTTTCTATCCATTTGTCTGCAAAAGGCTGGCAGGTCTGGTTTAGAATTAAAGTTAAACAACCCTCGCTTTCTCCCTCTCTCCTTTTATCTTAAAAATCCCATTAATCACAGCGAAGCCTCAGGTCTCAGAACTGTCTAGGCAGCGCGGGCGTCCCCCTCCAGTGGGCCCGGGACCAGCCCGCCTGCACCCATCACAGCGTGACAGGAGGCCCGCGGGCTCGTCTACACTCCCGTCCAGGACAGAGGTGAGCCTGCTCCTGGAGGCTCTGACTTCATCTCAAGCAAAAATGTGTAATAAAAGGCAGATTCCAGGAAATCAAAGAGGAGAGCGCCCGTTCTGGGAGGAGAGGGCTCCTGTCAGAGAGCGCGCACAGCACCGAGCAGTTTCTGCTCCGCTTTCGGCCACGTTACCAAACTGGGGGAGCCCGGCCCGCGCGGCTCAGTGGTTGAGCGTTGACCTATTACCCAGGAGGTCACGGTTTGATTCCTGGTCAGGGCACATGCCCAGGCTGTGGGCTCGATCCCCGGTCAGGGGCGTGCAGGGGGCAGCAGCTCAATGCTTCTCTCTCATCACTGATGTCTCTCTCTCCATCCCTTCCTCTCTGAAATCAATAAAAATATTTTTTAAGTAAATAAATAGAACAGGTGGAGATGGGGTCGGAAGACGGGTCATCCCGGCCTTTACCAGCCTGCTCCCCATCCAAGCAAACAGGCCGCTCGCTAACCCGGCGCTGCAGGAGGCAGCACGCAGCGCTCAGACCGCGGCGCCGAGCGCCTGTCACCGGGGCGGGGTCCGGGGTCAGGGACTCAGAATGAAGCCCCGGTGCCTCCCGCACACAGATGCCCGGGAGAGACCTGAAGAGCCCCACGCTCCCCCCCTCCCTGCCAGGCGCGCAGGCCTCCACAGGGCTCGCCCGGCACTGCCGGCCCGGCCGCTCCGGGCCAGCAGGAGGCAGAGGGCCCAGCAGGAGCGGCGGCGGGCGCACCGGATGCAGTTCTGGTTGGCGGAGCACTCGATGCAGGCGTTGCGGAGGCAGCGGAAGCTCTCGGTGATCAGCTGCAGGCTCGAGGCCAGGTGCTCCCCGCGGGACGGCTCCCTGCAGGCCAGCTCCACGGTGCGAGCCGATCGCTTCAGGATGTCCAGCACTCGCTGGAAGATGGTCCGGGGCGCGGTTTCTCTGCAAGGGACAACACTGTCACAAGCCGGGAAAAGGAACCGATCCCCAACGTCCTGGTCGGAGCACAGCCTGGACCGTCCCGGTCACAACACAGCCTGGACCGTCCCGGTCACAACACAGCCGGGACCGTCCCGGTCACAACACAGCCTGGACCGTCCCGGTCACAACACAGCCGGGACCGTCCCGGTCACAGCACAGCCTGGACCGTCCCGGTCAGAGCACAGCCTGGACCGTCCTGGTCAGAGCACAGCCGGGACCGTCCTGGTCACAGCACAGCCTGGGAGGGCGGGAGGCGGCGAGGCCGGCCGGTGCCAGCTCCTCGTTCAAACACGAAACGGAAGAGCTGCATGCGCCGAGCTGCGTGCCTGGCACCGCCTTACCACCATTCCGTGTGCTGTGTGTTCCATGTCTGCCTCGGCCCCGTGCAGGACAGGGGCTCTGAGCAGCTTGCCAGGGCCTCGGGCAACTGCCGGCAGAGCCAGTTCCGGGGGGCAGTGTGACCTCTGTGCCCCTCTCCCGGGACAGCCGAACCCACGTTCAGGGGCGATTCGTGCCCTGGATCTGCCCTGAACCCACGTGGAACAGCTACAGTTCCCGTTCCAGAGAGCGCAGCGCCACCGCCCGTCCCCCCACCGCCCGTCCCCCACGTGCACCTGGAACAGTGGCCAGAAACCAGTCACGAGGACGGCTGCCTGGGAGGCAGATCGCCGGCCACTCTCTAGACACCGAGGGATGTGCGAGCGCGCACGTATTCATTCCTCTCGTGGGGGGCGGGGGGGAGACAGAGGGAGAGAGAGCCCGTGGCCCGGGAGAAAGGAGCGGCGCTGTCCCCTCGGGCGCCCGGCTCCCACATGCCTCTCGTGCCGGGAGGGGCCCGCGCTGCCCCTCATTCCGAAGCCTGAAGGTAAGATTCCTGAACAGCCACGCAGCTTCCTCATTCCGGCTCCGCTCGCAGCGCCTCCTCTACGGCAGGAGCAAGGCGGGGGGCAGCGCAGGGCTCTCACCCGCATTCTGCCGCAGGTTTCCTCCTTCTGCTCCCCCCCCCCCGCCATCACAACACCCTCTGGCCCCCCGGACTAACCCCGCTGAGGCTGCGGGCTCGCTCACGCCGGGAGACCGGCGTGTCCCCTCGGCCGCCCCGGGAGATGCCCTCCGTGAGCTTCAGGCCCGCGCGCTCGTACTCCGGGCGGTGTGTGGGCATCATGGGCAGCCCGCAGAAAGCACACTGTGCCCCAGCTGCCCCCGAAGATGTCCACGGCATCCGAGCCGTCTTTAACGCGGAATTCCCAGGCAGGACCCCAAGCATTAACCTGGTGGTTCCCCGCCTGGCTTGCCCTTCGCCCCCTTCCTTTTTATTTTATTTAACTGTTTTTACGTTTTCAGGTGCTTTCACATTTGTGTTTGTAAAGAGGCAGAGTGTAAATTAATTAAAAATCGAGAAATCAGGCATAAAATAAAATCATTTGCCCCCCATGCTGAAACCGGTGTGGCTCAGTGGATAGAGCGTCAGCCTGCAGACTGAAAGGTCCCAGGTTCGATTCCGGTCAAGGGCACGCACCTTGGTTACGGGCACATCCCCAGTAGGGAGTGTGCAAGAGGCAGCTGATGGATGTCTCTCTCTCATCGATGTTTCTCTCTATCCCTCTCCCTTCCTCTCTGTAAAAAATCAATAAAATATATTTAAAAAATAATAATTTGCCTGCATCTCCGTGGTCACCGTCTCTAAGTGTGGATTAGAGTCTGTGCAGCTTCGAGTGATCAAATGGCAAAGGAAAAGCTCAGGGCACACAGCGACCTGCCTCAGTCAGCAGCTGTAGGAGCAGGTGGGAAGCCATTTGCAGTGCCAATGTGCCATGGAGAGCATTCACCAGCTCTCAGGAAAGCTTTAAGGAATGCAAAAATGGTGCAGCAGGCATTACCCGCTCAGAAAGTACCCAGGAGGTAAACCTCCCAGACTGCCAAGACCGAGCGCGACCTCTGCAGCGAAGAGTAAGCGCATCGTCTGGCCTGGCAGCGCCAGGACAGCGGCGCCCTGCCCCGCGCATAACCCACAGGAGCGCGCCTCTCCCTGTGAGCCGCTCAGAGAGTCCACACCCTGAGAAGGAAGCCAACTGCGTCTGCTCTCAACTGGCCCTCTGCGAGCTCCTCTCCACGGGAGTCGCTCCCTGCTGGGAAGGTTCCCGGGGTCACTCTGAACCCTGAAATCGTCACATCCGCTCCACTCAGGATGGCACCCAGCCCAGCAAGAGCCTGCAATCCGACGACGGCAGGCTCCACGCCCAGGAGACAGGCAGCGTCTTAGGAAAACCGCTACCTGATGTGCCAGCCACGGAACAATGAATTCAGAAGTGGCCGGAGAGGCGTCCGGGTCACGTGTCACTTTGTCATTTGTGCTGCGTGCCTTCCTCTTTCTTTAATCCTCTCCCCGGAACAGGTGTATTGATTTTAAAGAGCGAGGAAGGGAAAGAAACATCAATCTGTTGCCTTCCATACACACCCTGACCAGGGGTCGAACCCGCAACCCGGGTCTGTGCCTGGACCGGGAATCTAACCCGCACCTTTTGGTGCACGGGATGACGCCGAGCCCCCTGGCCAGGGCCGTGCCTTCTGCGGGACTGACTACACTTGCCACCAACAGAGGAGTGCTTAACTGAGCCGGTCCACCCAAAGCTCCTGAACCCAAGCAGCCATGCCGGCCACTGAGGAGCCAGGCAGCACCCCCGGCACCCAGTAACCCATCTGCGCTCAGAGGGAAGGGGAGGAGGCTGTGATCGCCGCCCTTCCTGCCCCGGGCCGAACTCCTGAACATGCCAAGCCCTGCACCGTGTCTGCGCAAAGCGCGCCCTCCCCCAGAACGCCCCCCCACTTCCCAGCCAGCTCCCTGCCTGCAAGCCTTGGGGTCCCCTTCCTTCCCAGCCCTGGGGAACTCGCCACTAGCCCAGTGGACCAGTGTCCCGTTCCACGCTCACTGGCACTCGGTCCAGAAGACGCAGGAGCTCCAACATCCATTATCTTCCCTCCCAGTTACCTCCCCAGCTGCCTATTAACTAACCCCCAAACAGAAACTATCTTATGTCTTTTTCTGTATCCCTGGGCCCAGAATTGGCATTAATTGTTCTGTTCTGGTCTAAAGAAGGGATGAGACTGCTCGCATACTCAGAGTGGCGTCTGTCTTGTGACCCATGCCCCTCGGGAGCCAGGCCTGCGGCAAGCAGTGGCATCTGTGCACTGAGCATCAGCTCACCTCCCCTGCTTCCATTCAGAAATCCACACACCGCCCCGACCGGTGTGGCTCAGTGGACAGAGCGTCAGCCTGTGGACTGAAGGGTCCCAGGTTCGATTCCGGTCAAGGGCATGTACCTTGGTTGTGAGCACATCCCCAGTGGGGGGCGTGCAGGAGGCAGCTGATAATGTTTCTCATCGATGTTTCTAACTCTATGCCTCTCCATTCCTCTCTGTAAAAAAAAAAAATCAATAAAAAATATTTAAAAAAACAAAGAAATCCACATATCCTGGACCCCAAAACATGAAAAGTGTCCTTGTTCAGAGGTAGAGAGCTTCTGATTGCAATTTAACAAATGTCTAATTTCTCTTCTACACTATACATAAATTGATAAGTTTAAAGGCGGGGGAGAGGAGTTGTAACCCGATTAATACATTTTAAATGTCTCAGGAGCAGAGACTATTTCTTAGATGTCCGTATCCCTCTATAAAAGGGGCGGGAAGACTCATGTAGACCATAAATAACTGGATTATTCACAATATTGATACAGTATAACACAGTAACAACTTTCATCAGATGAGGACAAGCTTTTACTCACTAACAGTAAAACTCCTCCATACTTCCTTACCTTCTAAACAGCCTTGACAGAAAGCTTTTGTGGCATTACAGACCCAAAATAGTTAAAATGTACTCGGTCTGCAAATCCTAAGTTCGCTGTCAAGACGGTACAGCTAAGTATGTGTAATGATTAACGACAGTGAAATAACTAATAACGATCAGTCAATCGTCCCTATATTACAAATGTTAGTAACAAAAATTGCTGTCATTTCTGCTTGAACCAAAGTAACACAAAATATTCACAAGGGCTTAAAAAAGCTTAGCTACTTCATTCACAGAAGGCAGAAAGTACTTAAGAGGACAATTAAATTCAACCGTTAGACATTCCTATTAGGTAGGAATGCATACCCTGAAGACAACATATAAATGAAATGTTACATTACCCACGAAAAGGGCCACAAAAAAAGCCTTTGAATTACACAAAAGGTAGAATTTCATTTCCTTCAAGTTTGGACAGATCTGTAGGTGTAATCTCGGCAAGTCCTGCTTGAGCAAAATTAAAGAAAACTACCCGTGATTACATGTAACAGGTTGGAGAGGCCTAATAAACTCTATGTACACACCTTTTACAGGGAATTCCTCAGGTGGAACTCCCGCCGAAAAGGAACTAAATGCTAGTCATTGTACGGCTACAACGGGTAATGCCCTCACCCGTGCTAAAAGATTTACTCTAATTCCTTAGATTTAATGAAAAACTGCACATGCGGTTCAGGGCAGTTTAACCACTGTCACTAAGAAAAACTATTAAAATGCATACAAGTTCAGAGATTAAAGTAACAATCACCGGTTGTTATTGAAAACCGTAAGTCCTGCCTCCTGGTGTGTCGGGGCTGATTGAGCAAAAACAGAAAATCAAACATTTCTAGCTCCTGCCAAGAGCGGCCGCGGGCAACGTTTTGACATTTATCTCTGCAGGCCTCCCAGCTCCTCCTTGACAGCCTTCTGCCGCTGCTCGCACGTCCAGGACTCCCCAGGTGTCCCCGACAGCCCGGCCCGGGCCCCTGGCCCCTGTGCAGGTCGGCGGCCTGTCTCTGGAAAGGGCCAGGGACACCCTTTCGGCTGGGAGGGGCTGACAATCTGTCACAACCTCGAACCTCTCTGCCTACCACAAAGGCAGTCCTGGCAACACCTGCCTGTGGCTGTGTCCTAATGAGACTATTTTTATGGGCACCAGCACTTAAAGTTCATATAATTCTCACAAGTCATGAAATTTTATTTATTTTCCCATTTAAAAATGTAAAAATCATTCTTTTAAAAAATATACTATTTTATTGACTTTTTTACAGAGAGGAAGGGAGAGGAATAGAGAGTTAGAAACATCGATGAGAGAGAAACATCAACCAGCTGCCTCTTACACACCTCCTACTGGGGATGTACCCGCAACCAAGGTCCATGCCCTTGACTGGAATCGAACCTGGGACCTCTCAGTCCGCAGGCCGACGCTCTATCCACTGAGCCAAACCAGTGAGAGCTGTAAAAATCATTCTTAACTCGAAGTCCATAACCTAAACTGAATGAAGAAGGGAACTGTCTGCTGGCCGGTGTGGCTCAGTAAGTTGAGGGTTGTCTGTGCACCAGAAGACCCTGCACCAAAAGGCCGCTGGTTTGAGTCCAGGTCAGGGCACATGCCCAGTCCAGTCGGGGTGTGTGCAAGAGGCAATCGATCCATGTTTCTCTCTCCCTTCCTTTATGTTTAAAAACAAACAAAAAAATTTTTTTAAACCACATCATTTTAATGCCTTGTCCTTGTTTAAACTGCAGTGATACTGAGACCTTAAAAGAAGGGAAATGAGCGCATGGGGGGACAGGGACAGTAAATAGGAAGTACAAGGACCAGCAGGTTGTAATTGACAAGTTTTAGAAAGGAAAAAAAAAAATAGAAAACCAGATGGTGAATTTCTAACAAAAACCACGTTGAGATTTTATTTTGAACGTCACTGAAACCACAGCTCCATTTTGGGAGAACTGACGTTCTGTATTTTTTCGGTTTCCTCTCGTGTAATGGTGCATCTCGCCGTGGAAGTGTCCTCTCCTGCCTTTGATCAAGTTTTACAACGCTCGATGGCGATGCCAGCCACTGACCCTGACATCGCACTCGCCGTGTGCCCTCACGCTACCAGCCACTCCAGGGGCCCCGCTCCTCAGTGACGGACGGGAGGTGCCGGTTGTTTACAAACCGTCTTGGGCTGCGGCCCGCAGGAGGGTGACTCAGCCCGCGTTACCCCGGGCTCCCCTGCCTCGGAGTGAGTGTCCTGCCACAGTTCGGCGCCACACCCTGGCCCAGCGACCACTACAAAAGCCGGGAAGGATGAAAGCCCGAGCAGCGCCGCGAGGGCACTGCCGGTCACAGCGCTGACCTTGTTTGTTTGGATGCGCCGCCCTGTCCGTTTGAGGTCACTGGAAGCGCGGGGGGCTGCGCTGCCCACATCTGTTTGGAAGCTGAGTCAGAGCACCTACCAAACAGCCCCGTGCGGTCTGCCGGCTCCCGGCGCGGATAAAAATACAGGAGGCCGCCATCCGCGACAGCCTCTTTTTAGAGCGGAACTTAATTGGCGTTCTCTTCACAAAGCCGGTCTGAGTCATGGTTGAGTCAAGAGGGCCCCCCCCCTCAGCGAGCGGACCGCGTGGGGGTTTGTTGTTGTGTTTGGTTTTTGTTTGGGTTCTGGTGCAGCCGAAGCCGCTCGCTGGCCAGAGGCGCCGTCATGTTTGGGGGAAACCTGGGGAGCGTGTGCGCACCGGGGCAGGGGTCATTCTGAGTTCTGCGGCATGCTGACCCCTGCAGTGCTCACGCAATTCCCGCCATGGAAGTTAGTCCACGCACTTGTACAGGCAGCGAGTAACACGGAGACCTCTTTTACCTCTTGGTCATAGTTCATTTTTCTATTCTTTCCTTACCAGTCGTTCCTCTGTGCTCTCACTTACACATCCAACGACTCAGGAAAATTAAATGGTCAGTGAAACGCCACCACGAAGTGCTCATTAGGTGCCAGGGCTTAAAGCGGGCGCTGAGAACAGAGGGGCATGAGCAGAATCCTGCCTTCTGTGCTGGCACGCAGGAGGGGCTGGAGGGGATGAAGTGGTTGTGCCATCCTCCATGACGTTCGGAAAGAGGACTAAGCACACAGGACCTTGGTCCTTCCACATCGAGGCACAACCATCAACGACAGCAACCAGCGGGCAAGAGCCGGGCCGCGGAGACTCAACCCCGGCGGGAGGCGACCTGATGGCGGTGGGAGAGCGGGGTGACCACCCGTTAACCGGGGACAGGCTGTGGCGGTGGCAGGGGGCTGCTGACTGACACTCCTGTCCGGGCCCTTTGAGACTCCAACAGCCCGGAAGAGGGGTGACGGCGCGCACCGCGGAGAGGAGAGGAGCGGTCTGTGGAGGTCCTGTGTCCCTCGCGCCGCACCGGCCATCTCCTTAAGGACCCCAGGGCCTTTCTCCACCAAGGGCACATGCTAACGGAGCAGGGACCCGGCGTCACTCGGACAACGCAGGGTCGCATTGCTCAGGGACGCCCAGGGGCCTGAGCCCCCTGCCCACACAGCTGCCAGCTCAGAAAGGACGCGGCTCCTTCCAGTCCCGCTCCCGCTCCCGCACTCATCGCCCGGAGTCGCTTCTGACTGACTGACCTCGTCCCGGCCTTCGCCTCCAATTCCGCTTTGGGGGGAAACAACTCAGGCTCAGGGGGACAAGGAGACGCGTGAAGACGGTCTCCGCAGCCCTGACTGAACTACCAAAACCCAGCCACGCCAAAGAGCCGCCAGCGAGAGAAAAGGCAGGTAAAGTATGAGTTTGCAACAGCGGAAGCTAATGACACAGCTCTCCAACAGGAACGCCGGGAACCCAAAACAAAACGTCCACAAAAACAGGAGCCGCAGCCCTGGCTGGTTAGCTCAGTGGATAGAGTGCCGGCCTGTAGACTGAAAGGTCCCAGGTTCAATTCTGGTCAAGGGCAAGCACCAGTAAGGGGTGTGCAGGAGGCAGCTGATCGATGTTTCTAACTCTCTATCCTTCTCCCTTCCTCTCTGTAACAAATCAATAAAATCCTATCTAATAAAGAGGGAATATGCTAATTGATCATCACGCCAAAGACAGTGGTGGCCACAGCCAATGAGGGAATATGCTAATTGATTGCCACGCCCTCAAAGATGGCAGCGCCCACAGCCACAAGATGGCAGCACCCAGTCCATTAGCCCTGCCAGGGTGCCTGCCTCTGGAGTCCCCCAGTCCCTCAGCCCCAGCCACCCAAGGCCACCCAAGGCTCACGTAACCAGGGCCGGCTGAGGCTTGCGCTTCCGGCAATGGCAGCAGCAGAGGTGTGATGGGGGCGTTGCCTCCCGCCCTTGAGGGCTCCCAGACTGTGAGAGGGGACAGGCCGGGCTGAGGGACCCCCCACCAGTGAAACACAGGGCACCCCTACCCGATCCCCACTTCCTGGCATTCACACCCTCTGGGTGACCCCTCCTGTGCTCCTGCTCTGTGCCCCTGGGACAGGCAGGAGAAGGGAGTGCCATTCCCCAGATCAGGCTGTAAAGGCACCACCACCGCCATCCCAGCCAGCCGCACGCTCTTGGATCACCCAGCTTTGGACAAGCCAGCGGCCGGGTGCTGAGGGCCCTCCACGGGGTCCACGTGGGAAGGAGGATGCTGCCTGCAAAGCCCCGTGCAAGCTTGGGTGCCAGGCTCAGCCCCAGCCGGGCCTTCGGAAGGCTGCGGCCTGGTCCACAGCTTCACTGCAGCTCATGAAAGACACCGAGCCGGACCCAGCAGCACAGCAGCCCCGATTCCTGACGCGCATCATCTGTGCACAATAACAGATGTTTGTGTTTCAAGCTTCCAGCTTGTGGCCGATTTGTGCTAATACAGAGGACATGGACAGGGTCAGTACTGTTTTGGACTCTGAGAGAACAAAACCCAATTTTAACACTTGTTGACTTTGCCAGTGAAATACATGGGTGTTAGATTATATCATCTTCCAAAAATGCATTAACATAATCATGTATTTGTAGTTTCGTCGAGAGTTTAAAAACAACCAACTGACAAAAACACTAGGATGAAAGCTAAAGATAAGCTTAAATTCCTTTTTCCTTAGAGTATACCAGGATGTTTCCTTAAATGTCAGTTCCTAATGCAAAAATCAAAATCATCTAAATTCCTCTCGTTACTTTCAAGTAGTCTCTTTTGTTTGTTTTATTTTTTTGAATTGATTAAGGTTTTACTATGTGTTCTTATGCCTTCATTCCCCCTCTCCCCACTCAAGTAGTCTCTTTTTTGTTGGAAATTCCCGTAGCTTTTTAAAATTGTTTAATATTGCTTTAAAAAAGCCTTTCTTTCAAGGAATTCAAATATTGACAGAAATTACTGCCCACATCTTTTGGATCTAAAAAACTATTTTTCTTCCAGAGTTATTATATGTTTCTTATTCTGAAGTTCCAGAAGCAGTTTTAAAAGCTTATTAAGACCAGAGCCTGGTCATGGAATTGAGATGAAATTAAACAGTTAACAAGCACTATTTTAAAATATGCAAAACTCTCAAGAATGACCACACATTTCATTTCCTTTCACTATTGACAGGAGGCTGCAATGATAATGCTGGGTTTGCTGGGCACCAGCCATGTGCTGGCACATTCTGACTGCATAGAGCACAACATCAACCTGCAAGGCAGGCATTATCCAACCACGGACCCAGGTGAAAACAGGCTGGGAGAAGTTGAATATGTGCCAGTGCACACCGTTAGGAAACAGCAATACTTGGATTTGGAACTAAGCCTATGCCTCATAAAAGCCTTTTTCCCCTGAAACCCACTGCCTGACTTTAAAAAGGTATCGATATTTCAAACTGGTGTATTTCAGGAGAGAACAGGGGAGAGGGAAGGAGCCCCCAAACACAGATAGTTTTAAAAACCAACAACTATCTCAGTCACTCTGCAGAACAGACCATAAAGAGCCCTGTGGTATTCAGAGGTCACAAAAAGCGGAGGTAAATCCCCCTGCAAGTGAGGTCTCTGGGCCAGAACCGTCAGATAAGATACTACTATGGCTAGTCCTGCATGCAAGATTCCCACAGTGGGATCTTGATTATATTCAATGTTTTGCAACCATCACCAGATCTAATTCCAAAACAGAAACCCTGTAACCATTAAGCAATAATCCCATCACCCCCTCCGCACTGTCCCAATTCCCTGGTAACCTCTAAAATACGTTGTTTCTATGACGATTCTAAGCACTTCAGATAAGAGGAATCAAAGAATATTGGTCCTTTTATGTCTGGTTTCTTTCACCTTGCAAAACATTTTCAAGGTTCATCCATGTTGTAACATGCATCAGTACCTCATTCTTCATCTACACTAATAAAAGAGAAAGATGCTAATTGACAGTCACTTCGTGACACCCAGCAGCCAATCAGGAGTATGCAAACTAACCAAACAAAGCTGGCAGGTTAATTTGCATATGCAGGCAGCAAACAGTCAGGGTCGGGGTGGCCCCTTGCATGCGCACCAGTGCCAAGCAGCCTGTGTCCTGGGAACAGGCGTCCTCGGGAGCCAGGCCACTCTGAGCCTGTAGGTCCGCCCATAGGCCACTCCGGGCCTACACTCGCAGGCGCTGAGCAGCCAGGGGCAGGGCAGGAATATCCCCGGGACCTGGGCGCTCCAAGCCAGCACGTGCGTAAGCAGCGTCCCCTTCAGTGAGTGAACAGATAGCAGGGCCCTGCTTGCCCCTGGCCATGGCAACAAGGGGCAAGCAGTCCCCTGTAGGGCCGCCACAGAGAGCAGCCACCAGGGCTGTGGTGGCATCAAGCAGGCAGGTCTGTAGAGAGCAGAGAACCATGTGGAGCAGGCCTAAGCGATTAGTAGGACATCCCCTGAGAGCTCCCGGATTGGAGAGGGTGCAGGTCGGGCTGAGGAACCCACTCCCCACTGTGCACGAATTCCATGCACCAAGCCACTAGTCCTATATAATAAAAGCCTAATATGCAAATAGACTGAACAACAGGTGGAACAACCAGTCACTATGATACATGCTGACCACCATGGGGCAGACACTCAATGCAGGAGCTGCTTCCAGACAGCAGGCCCCAGTGCAGCGGAGGCAGGTGCTAGTGGGGCCCCTGATCACCCCGCTGAGGGAGGTGACCAGCAGCAAAGCAAATGAAGCAGCTTCAGGCTGGCCAAGACAGGTGAAGCGGGGGCCCCCTGATGATCCCACCAGTCACCCCATAGATCAGCCCTGATCACTGGACAGGTCTTGGGACCCTGGGCCTCTAGTGAATAAATAATATTCCATTGTATTCCATGTTCTGTTTATTCATCTTTGATGGACATGGGCTATTCCCACCTTTTGGCTATCCTCTATAATAAAAGGGTAATATCCAAATTGACCCTAACGACAGAATGACTGGAACAACTGGTCACCATGATGCTCACTGACCACCAGGGGGCAGATGCTCAATGCAAGAGCTTCCTCCTGGTGGTCAGTGCACTCCCACCAGGGAGCTCTGCTCAGTCACAAGCCAGGCTGACGGCTGCGAGTGCAGCAGTGGTGGCAGGAGCCTCTCCCGCCTCCTCAGCACTGCTAAAGATGTCAGACTGATGGCTTAGGTCTGCTCCCCGCAGAAAGTGGGCCTAAGCCTTCAGTCAGACATCCCCCAAGGGCTCCCAGTCTGCCATAGGGAGGTCTGACTGCCAGGGTAAGCCTGATCCTCCGGGGAGCGGGCCTAAGCTGACAGGTGCTCCCCCAAGGGGTCCCGGACTATGAGAGGGAGCAGGCCAGGCTGAGGGACCCCTCACCCCCCAGCCAAGTGCACAAATCTTTGTGCACCAGGTCTCTAGTTGTAAATGCTGCTACAATGAACATTAGCACCCAGGAATCTGACTGCCTGCTCTCCATTCTCTTGGGCATATACCTAGGAACTGCTGGGCCATATTCTATGTATAGCTCATTGTGGAACCACCAAACTGTTTTCCACAATAGCTGCATCATTTTACATCCCCACCATCAATGCACAAGGGTTCTAATTTCTCCACATCCTCACCAAAACCTATTTTATTTCCTTTTTTTAGTACTAGTCATCTTAAGGGCATAAAGTAGTATCTCACTATTGTTTAAATTTGTATTTCCTTAATAATGCTATTGAGTACTTTTATCATGTGTTTCTTGGCCATTTATATATCTTTCTTTATAAGTCATATAAGTTTTTGCCCAATTTTTTCTTTTTATCATTGAGTTGTAGATTAGTTAGGAATGTCTCATTTTCCTGATTATTTTGTAGTGTGTGTGTGTGCGCATCTATGTATAAACATATTATATTGTGAAATATTTATTTCTAATTACAAATAAGTGAAATTTTGTCTTGAATCATGGTATAGCATGGGTAACAGTCTTAATATAACAACAGTAAACTACATGCCTACACTTTGCTACACCGAGGAGCCATGTGTTGGTTCCTAAGACCATGGGAAATAGGTGTTTTCCAATAGTCTTAGGCGACCCCTGTGAAAGGGTCGTTCGACCCCCAAAGGGGTCTCAACCCACAGGTTGAGAACCGCTGCTCTAGCAGGAGAGAAATGGAAACTCCCAACTGCACTGAACACCAGATCCAACTGCACAGAACCCCAATTTCAGGCAAGTCCCTGGGGACTCAGACGCATACAGGTCCCCAGAGCACACGGAAACTCATAGGAACTGGGAAAGGCAGAGGTCTGGAGGCACGCAAGTGGGCACAGAGAGGGCTGCAGCAATTACCGAAGGACACTGAGACCCAGGGGCCACTTAGGGCAGAGCTGACAGGAAGCCAAGGCTGTCTGCTCAGCCTTGAGACTCTGCCCCATCCAATCCGAGCACAGAGGCTTTTGCAATTGTCCAAGTCTTATATCATAAGGCTGACCCCAGCACAGAAGTTCTCCCAGCGTAGACACAGCTGATCCTCACAACCAATTGGCTTGGAGGTCAATTCCCCCCAGTGATACCAACAACAATCAAGACTTAATTACAACAAGGCTGTACACACAGTTCACAAAGGGGTGGACCAAGAATGTCCACCTCAGGTAACTGGGGAGGCGGAGCTACTGGGCCATATAGGACGCCTAACACACAAAGCTACTCTACCAACTCAGGGAAACAACGAAAATGCAGAGACAAAAGAACAGATCACAAACAAAAGAAATGGAGGAAAACAAACAATTGGATATACAGTTCAAAACCACAGTTATAACGTTTTTCAAGTATTTCCTAGAAAAGATGGATAAATTTAGCGAGACCCAAGAGGAGATGAAAAAGGACCAACTAGAAGTTAAACGTATACAGAAACTGAAATTAAAAATATACAGAAATAAAAAATATACAGAAACCTAACAGCAGACTAGAGGAATGCAAGAATCAAATCAAAGATCTGAAATACAAAGAAGCAGAAAACACTCAACTGGAAAAGCAAGAAGAGAAAATAATCCAAAAATGTGAAGATAGTGTAAGGAGCTTCTGGGACAACTTCAAGCATACCAACATTAGAATTATGGGGGTACCAAAAGAAGAGAGAGAGAAAGATACTGAAAACCTATTTGAAGAAATAATGACTGGCCGAGACCGGTTTGGCTCAGTGAATAGAGCGTCGGCTTGCGGACTGAAAGGTCCCAGGTTCAATTCCACTTGGGGGCATGTACCTTGCTTGCAAACACATCTCCACTGTGGGGCGTGCAGGAAGCAGCTGATTGATCTCTCTCTCTCTCATCGATGTTTCTGACTTTCTATCTCTCTCCCTTCCTCTCTGTAAAAAAGCAATAAAATATATTTTAAAAACAAAAGAAACAATGACTGAAAACTTTCCCTACCTGGTGAAAGAAATAGACTTACAAGTCCAAGAAGCACACAGAACCCCAAATAAAAGGAATCCAAAGAGGACCAAACCAAGACACATCATAATTAAAATACCAAAAGCAAAAGACAAAGAGAGAATATTAAAAGAAGCAAGAGAAAAAGAGTTTATTACCTACAAGGGAGCACCCATACCAATGTCAGCTGATTTCTCAACAGAAACTATGCAGGCCAGATGGGAGTGGCAAGAAATATTCAAAGAGATGAATAGCAAGAACCTACAACCAAGATTACCCTACCCAGCAAAGCTATCATTCAGAATTGAAGGTCAGATAGAGCTTCACAGATAAGAAAAAGCTAAAGGAGTTCATCAACTCCAAACCAGTATTATATGAAATGCTGAAAGGTACTCTTTTAAAAAGAGGATGAAGAAGAAAAAAGTAAAGATAAAAATCATGAACAACAAATACATATCTATCAACAAGTGAATCTAAAAATTAAGTGAATAAAAATATCTGATAAACAGAATAAACTGGTGAATATAATAGAATCAGGGGCTTATAAAGGGAGTAGACTGACAATTTTCAGGGGGAAAAGGGTAAGGGGGTAACAGGGAAAGACTGGACAAAAATCGTACACCAATGAATGAGGACAATGTGGGGGGAGGTAAGGGCAGAGGGAGGGGTGGAAGGGAGCTATGGGGGGGGGAAAGAGGAGCAACTGTAATAATGTGAACAATAAAGATTTATTAAACTTAAAAAATAAAAATTGTAAAGAAACGAACAAAAAAAGACGCAGAGAAGAAGATTAGAGAACTACAGCAAATTAGTACAAAAACTCAGAGAGAATAGGAACTACAGAAAGGAGCCTATGGGACCTATAAACAGAATGAGAGGTTTAACATAGTGCAATTGGAGTCCTAGTAGGAAATAAAGAACAGAAGACAAACAATATGTGAAAAAACACTGGCTGACAATTTTCCAAACTGAGAGGAGACATCAAATTCAAGCAGGGTTATCCAACTTTTAATCATGAAAAAGCCAAACATCGCTGCCCTTCGGGGCCTTCCAGACCATTCTGGAAGGAGACAGAATTAAAAACCACTATAAACTATTATATGGTACATTAGAATGTAATAAGTGCTTTCTTTAAAATGAAAAATAGAATTTATAAGGTAAAGGGATTCAGAAGCAGAGCGAAGAACCTATGCTATTAAATAGGCTGTATAGAACCTTGAAGGAAGTAAACAGAAAAATTATCTTAACTAAACACAGACAGAAGAGGAAAAAGAAGCCATCTTGACTGAAGGCTTAAAAAAATGATTGTCCACATGGGTATGGAAGAAAAAGACCAATCAACAGAATGAGGAATAAGTTACACAAACAGAAGCAATTCCACGGGGGTTCGTTAAGTACCTACAATTATCAGACTCCGTGCCAATGCTAGGCGCACAGGCACTGTGGAATGCTCACTTCATTCAGAAGCTGAGCTGGGGGCGAGCAGGGAAGGTGTCCGTGAAGCATGAGGAGAATGTACAGACAGTAGAATCCAAATGTTCCATGATTTGATGAATATTAAAGAGCTGGAACATCATCTTCTCTATAGAAAAGAATAAGTTATAGAGCAGCATTCTGCAACAGACCTTTCTGCAATGACGGAAATATTCTGTGTCTGCATACCAATGAGGTAGTCACTGGCCACGTGTGGCTATTGACTACTTATAAAGTGACTAATGCAAGTAAGGACCGGATTATTAATTTTACTTATTTCTAATTAACTAAAATAGCCACATGTAGTTGGTGGCTACTTAATGTATAGCAGAAGCAGAGTTTGACAACCAACCTCACTTAGCTCCATGTTTTAACACAGCTGATAAAATGTGTTATCTGGATGTATTTCATAAAGACAGATAATGTAGAGACAGGGATATATCACAAAGGTGAATAAAAAGTTGAAAAATAATACTTTTGGGAAAAAGCCAAAAATCGACTTTTTAATGCACTTATATCTTACTTCATCCCAAGAACTGAACAAGACTTGCAAAGACGCAGAGCACAGCAAGAAAAAAATCACTTGTTAAATGTTCAAAATGCAATATATGGCCCAGCCAGTGTGGCTCAGTGGTTGAGCATTTGACCTATAAACCAGGAGGTCATGGTTCCATTCCAGGGAAGGGTGCATGGCCCAGTTGAGGGCTTGATCCCCAGTAGGGGACGTGCAGGAGGCAGCCAATCAATGATTCTCTCCCATCATTGATGTTTCTCCCTCTTTGCTCTCTGAAAGCAACAAAAATATTTTTTAATGCAGAGAAGTACATTTAAAAAAAGGTATAATACAAACTTAAAAAAAAAAGAATTATCTTCTGAGAAGAAATAGTGGGCAAGATCTTAATCCTGGTAATTTATGACCATAAGCATTTTTTTAGGGATTTAAGTGATTCAGATACTATTCAAGAAATGGGTTATTGAATCTGAGAAGAATTTAGATAGAAATATTAATTATCTACTGCTATTTATTAAATGACCCCAAAAGCTAGCATTGAAAACAGTAAGATTTCGGTCCCGCCCAGGCCTGTCAGGGGTGGGAGTGGTTCTGTCTGGCTCAGGGCTTCTCAGGAACTGCGATGGTGCCTCTGGGGCTGCAGCAGGAGCCTCCATCCTCACCTGCAGCCCCCAGAGGGGTGCTGAGCGTCCTCAGGACATGGCAGCTGGCAGTGAGGAGCTGCAATGCCTCTTATGCACCACCTCAGAGGTCACACTGCCACTTCCGCCCTATTCTTATTTAAAAGCAAACCACTAAATGCAGCCCCCAGGCAAGGAGAGGAATTAAACCTGTGGACCTGTCCAAACCACTGCCCTGAGACAGAATCACCTCACTGGGCTGGGGGCTGGCTAAAAGCTGCAATGAGATCCTGGCATCCCTCTCCCTGACAACTCCAAAATTAGAATTATCGCCTGTTTAATAGCAACCATTGCTTTCTAAAATGGGGTTCTTGGTCGCTCACAGCCAGTTACTTTTTAACAGCAGGTGCTAAATGGCACCTCCCAGGCATAAAACACCACGGTGTGCAAATCCTCACAGTAACCACCTTGTGGGAGGTATCATCCACATTTACAAGTAGAGAAATATGAAGTCCAGAGACAGACAAGCCCAGGTCCTGCCTGGTCCCCAGGTCATTGTTCTTCCCATCACCTGACACCTCTGCCACTCCAGCTCTCACAGACAAGCTAGTGTTGTAGCATCAAATCTCGGAAGACCCACAATAAACACTGTTTAGCTAACATGCAAATCTTGTTCCATCGATCACTTTCTTCCGTCTGGTTCTGCTTGTCTGTTTTCGATCTGCCCCCACTTCCCCCCCCCCCCAGCTCCTGGACCGCGGCCCACCCTCCCCCTGGGCTCCTCTGAGTGGAGGGACCTCCACAGCCGCTGGATCTTGTCTACACCCCGAGAGCCCTCTGAGGGCAGCTGGTGATCTGTCCAAAGACACACAGAGACGCAGTGGCAGGACCGGATCAGCAGCCGTCCTCACAACCCCCATCAAGTCTCTGCCTCGCCACACAACTGCCTCCCGCCCCTAGACCTGCTCAGCAGCTCCCCTGTCCTGGTCTCCGGACCCTGCCTGGGACAGGACAAGCTCCAGAGAAGCTCGACCCAAGTGTGGGCAGCATCTGGGTCCTGCTTCTCCCCTAATCATCCATTTGGCCCCCGAGTCCTGCCCATACAACTTGCAAATGTCCCTCCCCACAGACAATGTCCTAATTCGGCACTTTGCTCTTTCACTGGGGCTTCTGCATCAGCTCCTTCAAAGCCTCCTGCCTCTACACGCCCCCCACCCCTCACCCCACCACCCCCCACCCCCCACCTCACCACCATCACCTAATTTATGGCCACAAGGTCAGCCAGAGAGCCTCTGTAATATGCAGATCTTATCATGCCACTCCCTGGAGAGACCTTCACTGCTCCCCATTAACTCCCCACAATGGAAGAACAGAAAAAGGCCTTGTCAAGTGACTCAGGGTCTTGGATTTTATCCTGCAGGTTACAGAGGGGTGTGATGCTTGAACGTCTCCTGAACCAAACACTTTCCTGTGAGTGCATCTGACCCTTTGGGAGCTGCCAAATCAGCCTATGGTCCCTCTGCATCTGCTCATCTTCCTCATCAGCCCTCTCCTGGGTGAGCCAGGCAGCCAATGTCATTTCCTGGCTGGTCCATGATCCAGCCACCACCGCTTCTTGCCTGGACCCTCCCATTAGCTTGTTTACACAGCCACCTGACTAACAGGCATGGAAAAAGGGGATCATGTCACATTCACCTTTGTACCCCAGCCCCCAGCACAGAACCTGCTTCACAGTGGCTGCTCAAAATGGCTGGCAACTCCTCAGAGGTCCGTCTGGTTCAGATCGGCTGAAGCATTAACTCAGTGAAACACCTCCCGTCAGAACCACATCCGTTAGCATTGCCTCCCAGAAAGCTGCCAGCCCTCTCAGCAGACACGCACCACGTGATCTGAGGCAGAAGTGCTCCAACTAAGGGGCCCAGTTTCAAGACCTCCAACCCACCTCTAGCACCCCTTTCTTGTACGCTCGCTCTCCCCTTTGTCCGCGGCCCCGTGACTGCATGACTGTCCGCTGGCTTCCAGAACAGGACTTTTCACAACCCCGGGCATTTGGGGAACACAAATATGTGAAGTGAGAGATCAGCTAACAGCACTACTAGGTGTACCAGTTAACAATGTGGATTTTTTTTCCCAGCAGATGGAGTTACACATATGTGTATGTGACTTGATGTGTGTGCTATTTTGCTGTATTGACAACAAGCTTCAAAACTTCATATGTCAAATTTGCTGAAGGTGTTAACGTCATATATTTTTACACTTAAAAATGTCAAATTCCATGCCAAAAAAAGAGCATTTGCAGAAAGTTGTAATTCATGACTTTATTTTGAAGAAAAGTGTTGCTGAAAGTTATCGTATACTTCGGGAAGCTGGTGGTGAACATGCTCCATCTCAAGATACTTGTGAACACAACGCTGGTTTAACCGCTTTGAAAGTGGTGATTTCGATGTGAAAGACAGAGAATGTCCAGGTCAACGGAAAAAGTTTGAAGACCAACATTTACAAGCATTATTGGATGAAGGTAAGTGTCAAACTCAAAAACAACTTGCAGATATGTTAAACATTACACAGCAAACAATTTCCAATCGTTTACAAGCCATGGGAGAGATTTTAAACGAAGGAAAATGGGTGCCACATCAACTGAACGAAAGACAAATGGAAAACCGAAAAGTCATCAGTAAAATGTTGCTTCAAAGGCACGAAAGAAAGTCTTTTTTGCATCGAATTGTGACTGGCGATGAAAAGTGGATTTATTTTGAGAATCCCAAATGCACAGAATCATGGGTGGATCCAGGTCAACCATCAACTTCGACTGCAAGGCCAAATAAAGAAGACCATGCTCTGCGTTTGGAGGGATCAGGCAGGTGTGGTGTATGATGAGCTTCTAAAACCATGTGAAACCGTTCATACTGATCGCTACCAACAACAAATAATCAATTTGAACCATGCTTTGATCGTGAAACAACCAGAACTGCCAGAGGACACAGCACAATAATTTTGCTTCATGATAACGCACCATCACACACTTTAAAACCAGTTAAAAACATGGTAAAAGATCCTGCCTGGGACGTATGAACCCACCCGCGTGTTCACCAGCCCTGGCTCCTTCAGATGACCACTTGCTCCGATCGATGGCACACGCACTGTCTGAGCGGCACTTCACCACGTACGAAGAACGGAAAATTGGGTCCCTGAATGGTTTGCCTCAAAATAAGAAAAGTGCCGAGACCGGTGTGGCTCCGTGGATAGAGCCTCGGCCTGCGGACTGAAAGGTCCCGGGTTCGATTCCGGTCAAGGGCATGTACCTTGGTTGTGGGCACATCCCCAGTGGGGGGCGTGCAGGAGGCGGCTGATGGATGTCTCTCTCTCATCGATGTTTCTGACTTTCTATCCCTCTCCCTTCCTCTCTGTGAAAAGTCAATAAAATATATTAAAACAAAAAGCAAGAAAAGTTCTATTGGGATACTGCAAATCATCTGAAAGATGGGGGAATGTGTAGCTAGCGATGGACGGGACTTTGAAGACAGCCCTTCTGATGTTTCTCTGGAAATTCTCGTGTTTTCTGTCCGCCTTATTAACCGGTGCACCTGTATGTGTCAAGCCTACATATTAAGAGTTTACCGCATCATCTCACACGCTCCTTACAACAGCCCCACCAGGGAGGTGTTAGTCCTGTACGTCCAACACCATTCCCATTCAACAGACGCCAAAACCGAGGCCGGGACGGGAACACACTCGCCCAGGCGCTGACTGAGGGCACCACACACACACGTGACCCTCCCACGTGCTACTGGTGGCACGTGCTCCTCCGG
>JAAGEH010000445.1:182595-208066 GCA_011751065.1 Lasiurus cinereus | reverse complement strand
GGGGGAGGGAGGGGGAGGGGACAGTTAACCTGAGGGGGAGGGAGGGGACAGTTAACCTGAGGTGAAGGAAGGGGGTGGAGACAGTTAACCTGAGGGCGTAGGGGGAGGGGACAGGCTCACCACTGACAGGGGAAAGGGGAGTCCGGGAGGATGAGGGGCCTGGGCATAGGCTCCCTCTAAGGCGCGGGCTGAAGACCCTTTCTTTCCCCGGGTGAAGTGACCAGTGCCCGACTCCGCTGCTGGCCGCAGCCTCTCCCCAGCCTGCAAGTCCGGTTTCCTTCCCCAGATGTTACCGGGCACCCCACACAGGGCGGGAGGACACTGTTCCCGCTCACCAGGGGCTTAAACTACAGCTACAAGTCACGGGGCTAAACTCTACGGCCCTGGGCCGCGAATTATTTTGTTTCCTGAGGGAAATGACCATCTTTTACAGGAACCAGACAAGACTCTCTGGAGGGTGTTGGTCATATCTCATGTATTACTTTCCACAGGCTTTGTTGCCAAGCACTATGCTAGGGTGAGATGATCCCAACCCTGAAGGAACTCAGACTGTTGGGAGACGGGCAGACAGGACCAAGTACAGTAAGGACCATAGAGGACTGTACAAACGGCTGTGGAACCACTTAAAATGCATAGATGTGTGCCCCCCTACAATTGGATTTGAAGGGTAGGAGTGTGTATGTAATGTGGTGTTTTTTTATGCTCTTTCCTAAGTAAATGTAGACACGATAACAGGCACCCCCAGAGCATGCGGGAGAAATGAATCGTACACAAGCAAGTTACTTGGTATTGTGATTCAGCCTTACCCATTTAACTGACTACATAATCATTTCGTTCCACAAATATTTCTGTGTGCCAGGCATTAGATCACCTAGCGGTGCTCAAGACAATGCAAAATGCTTAACAATTCTTAGATGACCTTAACAATCCTTCGAAAACACTCCCCCTAAGTTTAGCCTACATCAGTGGTGGGCAACCTGCGGCTCTCGAACCACATCAGCTCAAGAGCTGCGGTGTGCCGCTCTGTTGACTAATGAGTTTGCTGCCCACTGACCTATGTCATTGTAATATAATCCTGATTGGTTTCTTTGCTTCTGTTGCCTCCCAATATTCTAGATCCTTTAAAAATAAAGTCAGATACTTGCAGGATTTGCTTCCTTACTTCAACTTATCTGCTCAAAGGATCTAATGAGTTCCCCTTAACAATCTTTTTGAATCCTCAGCTGAGGAGTAAGGATATTTTTTCCATTGGTTCTTAGAGTGGAAAGGAGGGGACAGGTGGAGGGAGAGAGACACATCAATTGGTTGTCACACACACACACACACACCAATAGGGGTGAGGATTGAACCTGCAGCACAGGTAACAGCCCTTGATCTGGAATCAAACCATAGACCTTATGGTGCACAGGCCAATGCTCTAAACACTGAGCATGCCGACCAAGGCTCCCTTACCAATCTTTAAAATTGTAACACAATACCCAAATTCCTGATCCTCAGGAATTTTTCTCCATAGCACTGGACACTTTCTATGTCATAATTTATTTCTAATTAGAGGCCTGTGCAAGAATGGGTGGCTGCCCGAACCACCTTTCACTCTGGCTGGAACCGCCTTTCCGCCTTCCCATGCTGCCCAGAGGCCCAGAGTGATTGGGGTGGTGTGGAACGCCTGTGTTGTCACAATGCCAACAACACAAGCAGAATGTCCCACCCCTGGCTGCCTCAGTGCCTGTGCATGCAAATTAACCCACCATCTTTGTTGGGTTAATTTGAATACTTGCCCCTGATTGGCTGATGGGCATCACGAAGGTACAGTCAACTTGCATCTTACTATTTTATTAGTGTAGGTTGGGTTATTATTACTTATCTATTTTGTTTACTGCCAGAATGTACTCCAGCACCTAGGAAAGGCCCTGCTACAAGGTAATTGTTCAATAAATATTAGTTGAATTAATGAACAAAGAAGATTTCTAAAGGATATATTTTAGGACTGTGACTTTGCATTTTTCTCTTCCCACTAGGCACCAGGCCATTGGCCTCTCTCAGGACAACTGGCACAAGTGTCACAGGCTGGGGACAAGAGAAAGCCCTCTCAGAAGAAGCAAATATCTGATCTGGGCCAACCTGCTGCCAACAGGAAATCGGCACCCACTGAATATACACAGTTGGGAGTGCAAGGAGGCAGCAAAGTACAGTGTCTTTAGGCTAGATGTGGGCAACTTTTTCTGGGGCTCTAAGAGTTCTACATGCAAAATAAGAATTATCGATGTTGTCTACAATACATCCAACAACGAACTGGTCCACACCAAGGCCCTAGTCAAGAACTGCATCATGCTCATTGACAGCACATGGGACGGACAGTGGTACAAATCCCACCCTGGGCCTCAAGATGGGGGTCAAACTAACTCCTAAGGATGAAGAGACATTGGAAGAAAATTGAGAAGAAATATGATGAAAGGGTATAGAATGCCTCAATCAGCAGTCTTCTGGAGAAACAGTTCTAGCAGGGCAAGCTTCTTGCATACATTGCTTAAAACCAGGCCAGTGTGACTGTGCTACAAATGGCTGTGTGCTGGAGGGCAAGGAGCTAGACTTCTATCTGAGGCCCAGAAAGGCAAATAAGCCCTCCACTCTCCTATCTTAACTCATGTCACAAAGGTGGTCTATAGTCTATGGAGAAATAAAAGATATTTACAGAAAGGAAATAACAATCAAAAAAGTACAGGAAAGAGGAAGGATGAAGGAGAAGAAGACAAAAAGCATAAGGAAGATTAAAAGACAGAGATTAACAGGATAGGCTGGAAGTATGGGCAAGCAAGAGAAACAGGATATTAAATTGGTCAAACAGTGGGGTTTATTTACTGCCTGGAATCGGCTGGAAGATTTTCAACCTTGACTGAATTGACAGAACTAAGTTAATATTTCACTTGGGCTAAACGGCATTTTTTTAATGTTACATAATCTTATGTCATTGTTTACCTTAGATGAGCAATTTTCTACTGGTGTGCCACAAGATTTTTTTAAAGCATGCAATATGTGACTATTGAATGAGGGGCCCTGACTTCTTTTCTCTTAGCTCGTCAAATTAAAAAATTACAACAGCCAAGACAACAATTGCCATCTGGTGTGAATGAATCAAAATTACATCTTATTTTTTGTCAGATTGGCAAAAAAAATATTTTCTGGTGTGCCGCAAAATTTTAGTAATTAGTTTATATGCCATGAGATGAAAAAAATTGAAAATCATCACCTTGGGTAAGCATGCCATCATTTTGATGTACCTGAATTAAACTTCAGATGAAATCTGTGATCCGAGTTTGTCTTGAGCCTGCTGCAGAAGAACCAGATCAGCAATGATTCAGTAGTCAAAAAGTAAAAATAAATAAAAAGGAAAGGAAAAAGTAGAAAGCAAGGGAGAAAGATGAGGTGCAAGAAGAATTTGGACCAAAGTGTATATCGTTTTTGTACAGAAAAGAGAAAGAGGACACTGGTAAAGAGAATGGAAGATGAATGATGGAGAGAAATTGTTGTTTGTGCTGGCTCCTCTATCTCACTTATTATCTCTGCCTGTGATTCTCTCACTAGAAAACTTATGCCATTGCCACCTATGCCACCAAAACATCACGTGTCAATCAGGAAAAGCTCTGGTCAATCTAGACCTCTCTTGGCTCTGACTTTCCAAAGACAGCTTTGGGCTATAAACGTGTTTATGTACCACCTACCCGCACAGAAGTCCCTCAAGTCGGGGATTTTGTCTTCCTCATTTCATCCAGGACCAAGCTCAGTGGCTTGCACTTAGAATCTATGCTATAAAAAATGTATTGATGCCCTAACTGGTTTGGCTCAGTGGATAGAGTGTCAGCCTGTGGAGTGAAGAGACCCAGGTTCGATTCTTCTGGTCAAGGGCATGTACCTTGGTTGCAGGCACATCCCCAGTAGCTGATTGATGTTTCTCTCTCATCGATGTTTCTAACTCTCTATCCTTCTCCCTTCCTCTCTGTGAAAAATCAATAAAATATATTAAGAAAAATGTATTGAACTGAAAACTTTGGAGCCTGAAGGAAAAAATAACAGAATAGTGTAATCGTTAAGAGCAGGGATCAGCACACTGCAGCCTGCAAGCTGGATCTTTTCCACTATTTTATAAATCGTATTGGAAACTGTCACAGTCATGTATTTCATATTACTTATTTGATGCCACAATCAGAGAGGTGAATAATTGTGACAGAAATTGGATGGCGCAGAAAACCTAAGATATTAACTATGGATTTTTGTAGAAAAGGTTTGCCAATCTCTGGTAAAGAGCATGAGATAGTGTGAATCCTGCTTTCATTTCTTAGCACCTGATCTTGGGCAAGAAAACATCCCTTTAAGCCTTTTATTTGTAAAATGAAACAGTACTAATACCTACTTAATTTGGCTCAAGGTATAATTGATAGTAAGTGACCAATAATAGACTGCTAGAGGTGCACACACCACTGCACGCAGAGAGGACGGACTGCTGATTGTGCCATTGGCTTTCTCTAGTGGGAGGGAGACAGAACCTCCCAAATGTGCTGAAATCCACTTCCAACTGCACTGAACCCCAGTTTCAGGCAAGACCCTAGGGACCCAGACTCTTACAGGGCCTGGAGTGCACAGGAACTAGAAAGGCAGAGGTGTGGAGGTGTGTGCCTGCGCACAGAGAGGGTTGTGCGATTACCAAGGGTCACTGAGACCCAGATGCCACATAGGGTGGGGCTGACTGGAAGCCAAGGCTGTCTCTGCTCAGCCCTAAGACTCCACCTCATCCAAGCTCAACAGAGAAGCTTTTACAGTTTTGCAAGTCTTGTATCATAAGGCTGTCTCCAGCACAGAAGTTCTCCCAGCATAGCAAAAATGTAGAGACAAAGGAACAGATCACAAACGAAAGAAATGGAGGAAAACAAACGACTGGATATAGAGTTCAAAACCACAGTTATAAGGTTTTTCAAGAATTTCCTAGAAAAGATGGATAAATTTAGCAAGACCCAACAGGAGATGAAAAAGGACCAAGTAGAGATGAAAAAGGACCAACTAGAAAGTAAACATACACTGACTGAAATAAAAAATATTATACAGAGACCTAACAGCAGACTAGAGGAATGCAAGAATCAAGTCAAAGATTTGAAATACAAAGAAGCAGAAAACACTCAACTGGAAAAGAAAAAAGAATCCAAAAATATGAAGATAGTGTAAGGAGCCTCTGCGACAATTTCAAGAGTACCAACATCAGAATTATGGGGGTGCCAGAAGAGAGAGAGCAAGATACTGAAAACCTACTTGAAGAAATAATGACTAAAAACCTCCCACACCTGGTGAAAGAAATAGACTTACAAGTCTAGGAAGTGCACAGAACCCCAAATAAAAGGAATCCAGCCGAGACCGGTTTGGCTCAGTGGATAGAGTGTCAGCCTGTGGACTGAGAGGTCCTGGGTTCGATTCTGGTCAAAGGCGTGTACCTGGGTTGCGGGCACATCCCCAGTGGGGTGTGTGCAGGAGGCAGCTGATCGATGTCTCTCTCTCATCGATGTTTCTAACTCTATCCCTGTCCCTTCCTCCCTGTAAAAAGTCAATAAAATGTTTAAAAAAAAGGAATCCAAAGAGGACCACACAAAGACACATCATAACTAAAATACCAAGAGCAAAAGACAGAGAATATTAAAAGCAGCAAGAGAAAAACAGTTAATTACCTATAAGGGAGCACCCATACCATTGTCAGCTGATTTCTCAACAGAAACTATGTAGGCCGGACGGGAGTGGGAAGAAATAGCAAGAACCTACAACCAAGAATACTCTACCCAGCAAAGCTATCATTCAGAATTGAAGGGTGGATAAGAAAAAGCTAAAGGAGTTCATCACCACCAAACCAGTATTATATGAAATGCTGAAAGATGTTCTGTAAGAATGGGAAGAAGAAGAAAAAAGTAAAGATAAAAATTATGAACAACAAGTGAATCTAAAAATCAAGTGAATAAAAAATCTGATGAGCAGAATATACTGGTGAATATAATAGAATCAGGGGCATAGAAAGGGAGTGGACTGACAATTCTCAGAGGGAAAGGGGTGAGTGGGGTGCAGGAAGAGACTGGACAAAAATCATACACCTATGGATAAGGACAATGCGGAGGGAGGTAAGGGAAGAGGGAGGGCTGGGAGCTGGGTGGAGGGGCGTTATGGGGGGGAAAAAGAGGAAGAATTGTAATAATCTGAACAATAAAGATTTATTAAATTAAAAAAATAAAGAATTGGAATATTTATGGTATGGTTCTGCTCGAAACCATCATGAAACCACCTGGGGACTTTGCCTCCTCTGGTATCCTAATTCATGTTCCCAGGTCTCTCAAAATGCCTCTTCTGCATAGGCAACAAAAGCAAAAATTGGACTACAGTGGTACCTCGAGATACGAGTGCCCTAACATACAAGATTTTTGAGATACGAACCGTTTAGCGAGCAATTTTTGCTTTGAAATACGAGCAACATTTGAGATAGGAGTAATCACGCAGATCAGCCGGCTGCACACGACCCACCAGTTTACCACGACTGGAGTGTCTCATAGTTTCCCACGCCTCAAGGTTACGGAACGAATTAAACTCATATCTCGAGGTACCACTGTATATGAAAAATTGAAAATTTTGTACTACAAAAGAGACTACATAGTAAAAAGGCAGCCCTCAGAATGGAAGAAAATCTTTGCAAATCATATATCTGAAAAGTTCTTAATATCCAGAAAAACAAAGAACTCCTAAAACTCAACAACAGCAAAAAAGAACAAATAATCTGATCAAAAATGAGCAAAGGATTTGACTAGACATTTCTCTTAAGATCATATACAAATGTAGCCAACAAGCATATGAAAAGATATTCAACATCACTAATCAGCACGGAAATGCAAATAAAACTAGGAGAGACCACCTCACCCTCATTAGGACTGCTACTATTTAAAAAAAGAGAGAGAGAGAGAGAGACCAGAAAGTAACTAACATTGGTGAAGACGTGGAGAAATTGGAACGCTTGTGCACTGTTGTGGGTGGGGAAGTAAAATGGTACAGCCACAATGGAAAACAGTATGGCAGTTCTTCAAAAAAAAATTAGGGGGAATTACCACATGATCCAGCAATTCCACTTCTCTGTATATATCCTAGAGACTTGAAAGAAGGATCTCAGAGGAATATTTGTACACCCATAGGCATAGCAGCATTAGTCACAAAAGCTAAAATGTGGAAGCAACTCAGTGTTCATCAATGGATAATTGCATAAGCAAAACATGGTTCATCCACATAGCGACTATTGATTATTCAATCTTAAAAGGGAAGAAAGTTGACATATACTACAACAGGGATGAACCTTGAGGACATTAAGCTAAGTGAAATAAGCCAGTCACAAAAAAATATATAAATAAAAATCCAATAATGTATGATTCTACTTAATGAGATACTTAGAGTAGTCGCATTCATAGAGCCAGAAAGTAGAATGGTGGTTGGCAGGGGCTGGGAGAGAGGAAGGAATGGAGTTTTTAATGGATAGAGTTTCAGTTTTACAAGATGAAAAGAACTACAGAGGTGAATGGTGGTGATGGTTGCGTGTTGTGAATGTACTTGATACCACTGAACTGTATACTTAAAAATTATTAAGATGGAAAACTTTATGTAATGTATATTTTACTACAAGTGTAAAAATTGGAGGAAGAAAAGGCCACCCCTGTGGGCACAGGTCTGGAACCTTCCTCTGCTTTACACTTCCCAGCAGCTAAGATCACAGAAGTTTGAAAATCAGTAATGAAAAGAAATCTAGGGGGACAAGGACACATATATAATACCTTAATCAAGAAGAAAAAAAATAAAAAGACTGAAAACATCCCCCCCCCAAAAAAAAGAAAGAGAACAAATCTATTGGCAGAAAAGAAGAGAAATTCATTGAGAACCATCTGCAAAGGCCAGAATTGCTTTATATGAAGTGAGCTTGGTCAAGTCAATCAGTATCAAACAATATTCAGATATTATTAGCACTCCTCCCACCTTCTCTGCCTGAACTTAGAATTTCTCCACTGGCATTGACATTGTCTGCCCTTGAGCCCTTCATTATAAACATTTGGCAGAAAACCATGGAAGAGAAACTTACAAATGCCATTCTGAATGTAAATATCATTGTCTGACAGTGGTTTAGACCAATGCTCTTCAAAGTGTTCTTGGTGGACCAATTTGCAACAAGACTACCTCTGAGTAAGATGGAGGAAGGACTTAAGTATTTTATTTCAAGACTTGTAAAGTGACAGTCATTAAGACAGTGGAGATTAGTGTAATAGAATAGAGATCAGAAATTAACCCACACTTACATGGTCAACTCGTTTTTGACCAAAGCACCAAGGTAATTAATTCAAAGGGGGGAATAGCCCTAGCTGGTTCTCTGTGGATAAAGTGTCCACCTGCCGACTGAAGGGGCGCGGGTCCGATTCCGGTCAAGGGCACGTGCCTGAGTTGTGGGCTCCATCCCTAGTGTGGGGCATGCAGGAGACAGCAGATCAATGATTCTCATCACTGACATTTCTATCTCTCTCTCCCTTTCCCTTCCTCTCTGAAACCAATAAAAATACATAAAAGAAAAGAAAACACAAAAATTCAAAGGGGAAAACAATGAGATACCACCCTGCAACCATTAGAAAGGCTGAAATTAAACGGACATAGTAACAGTTTCTTATGATGTAGAGCAACTAGAAGTCTTATATGTTGCTGATGGGACCGCAACGTAGTATGGCTACTTTGCAAAACATTATGGCGATATCTTTAGATGTTATATACTTATCACAAAGCATACCAAGTAACATCTACATAGCCCCAGGCTGGCAGAACCAAGTGTCCCTCCACCTGGTGAATGGACAAACTGTGGTATATCCACATGAAGAAACCAGGCAAAAAAAAAAAAAAGACTGCCTGCCGTATGATTGCATTTATATGAACTTTCTAGAAAAGGCAAACAACATAAAGACAGAAAGTAGACCTGTGGCCAGCTGGTGTGGCTCAGTGGTTGAGCATCGACCCAGGAACCAAGAGGCCACTAATTCGACTCCCGGTCAGGGCACATGCTCCATCGCCAGGAGGAGGGATGCCGGAGGCAGCCGAACAATGACAGTCCTCTCTCATCGATGTTTCTCTTCTCCACCCCTCTTCCTCCCTCCCTCTGAACTCAATAAAAAAACATAATTTAAAAACAAAAAAACTGGCCCACGTATTCAAGTAAAAAGCCCTGCCTGATCTGAAGCACCTGCCCATGAGGTCAAGTGACCACATGGCCAGGGCTGCCCATCACAGGCTGGATTCTTCCAGACCCTCGGCGCGCGCAGATGCAACTCATCCTAAGACAGGGGCAGCGGGACCGGGACTGAGCACCAGGAGGCCAGAGGGCAGCCGCAAGTGACACACGCAAGCTGCCCAAAGTCATGACGCCCGCCACTGCTGTGCGGGCACCCGTCTGAAGCTCTCACTGCCTCTGGCCACAGGGAGGGGCGTCGCTCAGGATCAGAAGGACAAGGGGAACTGGCCCGCGGGGGGCACAGGAGGGATTGCTGGGTGTGATGTTAGTAGATCACAGACTCTGGGCTGGAAACAGCAGACTGAGTATCTCACAAACTGGGCTCTCACACCTCCACTGGCTCCGTGGCAGGAGGGAATCGTGTCTCACTGTTCTGGTGACTGCAATGGACGTCCCGGGGCCAGAGCGAAGGGCGGTCAGGGGCAGGAAATTACAGTAAACATACAGTAAATTGTGCTCCGTCCAGAGCCTCTAGGGGAGAACCCAGTTCCTGGCCTGTTCCCGCTTTAGAGGCCACCACGCTCCCCAGCTCGTGGCCCCCCTCTCCATCCTCAAAGCCAGCGGCCAGGGCTGAAGGGGTGAGTCCTTCGCACACTGCCCTCCCGCTGGCTCTCCGTTTCCCTGGTCTCTTCGCCCATTTCTAACCTCACACGGACCCGCCCGCTGCTGGCACTTTCACTGCCCATACTCAGTGCACGGAGTCATGAACTCACTGATGGTGTCGGTCCTTTAAAATGTACGCCTCAGCCGAGACCGGTGTGGCCCAGTGGATAGAGCATCCGGCCTGCGGACTGAAGGGTCCCAGGTTCGATTCTGGTCAAGGGCATGTACCTTGGTGGCAGGCACATCCCCAGTCGGGGGCCTGCAGGAGGCAGCTGATCGATGTCTCTCTCTCATCGACGTTTCCAACTCTCTCTCTCTCCCTTCCTCTCTGTAAAAAAAATCAATAAAATATATTTAAAAACTAAAATGTACGCTTCAGGAGGGTGAGGACCTCGTCCACCTTGTGTCCCACGATCTCCGTAGCCTGTGGCACAGCACCCGGCTCTGTGGGTTCAGAGCGCACATCCCAAGACCCTCAGCCTCCTTCCCCCCTCTGCCCCGCCCCCCACCTCCTGCCTACAGGCTGTGGAACCTGGGGCGCCCGCTGAGCCTCTGGCTCCTAAGCGGTCAAAGGAGAGCAGAGGCAGGGTGCTGCGAGCAGAAATGTGGGAGCACAGTGACAAAGCATCGCGGGGTGCACACAGTGAATATGCGTGTGTGGGGATGGGGTGCAGAGCCCACGGTGAGCCCCCATTTCCCGGGTGAGCCAGGAGCAAAGCCATCTGCCGGGGGACGCCGTGGAGGCCCGGAGTGGATGCTGAGGAGCAGAGGGAGGGGGAGCCAGGAGGAGCGAGCAGCTGCCGGGGTCCCAGGCTCTGTGGGCGCACATCCTCCGTGTGGATTTCCTCCCAGGGGCACAGGAGCGGGCGGCGGGCGGGCGGACAGGGACAGGTGCCGGGCAAAGCCGGGCGGAGGAGCAGGGCGGAAGGACGAAGGGGAATGCAGGGAGGGTGGGTCCCGGCCAGAGGGCACGGCTGCTCTGACCCGGCCGGCGCGGTCCGGAGGCTGGAGGCAGGGAGCCGGGGGTGCGGGCCCCACGGGCCAGCCCAGGGCCTGGAGAGGAGGCTGAGGTCACCGGCAGCGCGGGCGGAAGTTGTGGTCGGGGAGCGGGGCCGCGGGGCACAGCTGGAGCCGTCCACGGGTGACCGGGCCGGCGTGGGCGGCCGGAGGGGCGCGGAGGTGACCGTCACCGTCACCGTCACCGGGGGGATGGAAGGGGGAGGAGGAGGTGTGGGGAGGACGGACATCTGGCAGCTCCCTCCGGTCGGCCGCGGGGCTGGGGCCAGCTCCCGGGGCTCCGGCTGTCCAGCTGTCCTCCAGATGACTCACCGCGGGCCCCCGGCCGCCACCTCCCGCCGCAGCTCCTCCTCCGTGTTTTCCTTCCACCGAACACGCGGACCGGGCCCGCCACCGCCGGCCACACATGCCTCACACGGAACTTACTTGCTGTGTACCAAATCCTTCCCTTCCTCACCACCCTATCATTGTCTGCCCAAGCCCCCAATTTCCGTGTCACTCGCTTCCTCTCCCGCGTGGCTGGGTTTCGGTCCCCTCAGCGTGTCTGCGAGGATGAATCCTCACGAATCATTTTGCCCAGAACACCGAGCTCAGCAAAGCCCCTTCCTTCGGCTTTCAGAGGGAAAATCCTGCCGGGGAGCTGGCAGCGGAGAGCTGGGGGGGTGAGCGCGGAGGAGAAACAGGCCCGAGTCTTCGGGGGGTGCGGGAGCCGGCGGGCAGGAGCCCTCAGATCGGCGAGAAATAATAGCACAACTCCGCCGCCAGACACAGGTGTCCTGGCCAGACAGACAGCTGTGGGTTCCGGGATGGCTCAGGGGACCTCAGCCTCAGTGAATGAAGGAAAATGACCCCACGCGTTGAAATGAGCTGTAAGGCTGCCTGGCACACAGTAGGCGCCTGCTGGATGCCAGTCCCCTTCCAGGAGAGCCACCGGCTGCAGGCGCACCCGCAGGCTGGCTGGAGGATGAGGCCGCTGCACCCTCACTGGTCACCCAGCTGGCCACAGAGTCTCCGTGTCCTCCTCTGCTTTGCCCGCTGGACGAGGCTGCGGGCAATCAGATCCCAGATACTGGAAGAGTGATATGCAAGTTGACCCAACCGAGGAACGACCGGTCGCTATGACGCGCACTGACCACCAGGGGCAGACACTCGATGCAGGAGCCGCCCCCTGGCGGTCAGTGCGCTCCCACAACGGGAGACCGCTCAGCCAGAACCTGGGGTTCACGGCTGGTGAAGGCAGTGGCGATGGCGGGGAGCAGGCCTAAGCCATCAGCCAGACATCCCCCAAGGGCTCCCGACTGTGAGGGGTGCAGGCCAGGCTGAGGGACTCCCCCCGCCCCCCCCCGCAGTGCACGGATTTTGTGCACCGGCCTCCAGTGCAGTTACAGACGTACAGATGCTGTGCAGATGGCGATGTTTCCGTCCCAAGTAACTCAGCAAATCACCCCCCAGGCAACGCTGCCCACAGGAGCCCTGCGGTCCAGGCCCACGGAGGACACTGTCCCTCAAAGGCCGGCTCACGTTTGCTTCGTGTCGCTCGGAACTGTCAGGGTGCAGGCTCGCCACGGTGGACTGCGGCTGAGAGAGTCCGGGGCCAGGCTGCCTGTGACCCAGGCCCCGCCCGTGGCACTACCACCATCTGCCCTGGACACACCAGGCAACCATCTCGTTGGGTGGCATGGGCATCGGAGGGCCTGGGCCGCTGTTCGAACAGGGTCCGCACACAGGAAGTGCTCAGTAAGCACCAGATCTGCCTCCACCCTGTTCCCCAATGCCCCCCTCTCCTCCATCCCCCCCCCGCCGCCCCCCGTGCATGGAGTCTCTGTCACTCTCTGAGGAAGGTCTGGGCTGAGAGCCCTCCGTGCTGGGCACTCTGCAGAGGGACCCTCCCTGGGGGTCAGGATGGGGGGGAGGGAAGGGACAGGCGTGAGAGGGGACGGTGTCCGCTGTCAGGGTCCCCATTGTGCTTCCTGTTCTCCCGGTGCCGCCCACAGACCCACGGGCACAGGCAGCGCCGCCTGCAAGCGGCCGAGCGGGCGGCGGTTGGGCATTTGACCTCGGCTCTGCGAGGCCTCGGACGTGACCGGGCCGGGAGCGGTGGGAGCAGCTCGAACAACTTACAGGACTCCTGGCCACCGACAGGCTAGGGACCCCGTCTCTCCTTTCTGTGTCCCCGTCCCCTCTCCCCCCGGCCCCCAGCACCCCGCCAGAACCCAGCCTCTCCCCGCGCAGGCCTGGGCCCCCCACACAGGCGGCCACCATCCCGCACCCGAGCTCCCCAGCCTGGCTCTCCTCTGGCGGACACACCCCCTGGCCCCTCACGTTCCCCGGGGCGCCATTGCTGGTTTCCATGTTCCCATGGCTCCGGGTTAAACTGTCTCTGTTCCTTCGCTCCCTCTGCTGACCCCGCCAGAGCCGCCTCTGCCTCTGGCGCTGCTCGGCGCTAGGGGATAGGAAGGGGGAGCCACGCCGGGCTCCCCACCCAGAGAGGCGGCCCTGACCCAGGTGTGAGAGGCAGTTGTGACCCAGGTGTGATGCAGCCACGAGGGGTGAGAGTGGGGAGGGAGCCAGGGGTGATGCAGCCACGAGGGGTGAGAGCGGGGAGGGAGGCAGGTGTGATGCAGCCACGAGGGGTGAGGGGAGGAGGGAGCCAGTGGGATGCAGCCACGAGGGTTGGGAGCGGGCAGCGTAGAGACGTGGGCCGATGGGTTCCTTCCGAGCCCCGGCTCAGGCTCCCTGGCCAGACTCACTGGGGCTTAGCGTGGGGTCCTGGTCTCCCCCTCTGCCCCCCACTCCCAGGAGCACACCCACACCTGCAGGGCGGCCCAGCACCGGGAGAAAGTGGGTGAAGGAGGGGGGGAGGTGGGGTGGGGGAGAAAGAGGGAAGGCCAGAGGGAAGGCCGTTTAGCCGGAGCAAAGCTCTCTGTGTCGGAGAGCGTTGGAATGTGCGGGCCCGAGGCGAGGGAGGAGGAGGTGAGGGAGGAGGAGGCGAGGGAGGAGGAGGTGAGGGAGGAGGAGGTGAGGGAGGAGGAGGTGAGAGGGGGGGAGGCCGAGGTAAGAGCCACTCCCGGCTGCTGGGCGCCAAAAGCCGTCATTCCAGACCCCGGAGCGACACCTAGCGGCCGCCTGGCGACAGGCTTCCCGCGGAGGCCGGGGAGGCTGGGGCCTCTGGGCTGGGGGCTCACCCGCACAGCTCGCCTGCCTTCGCAGTACATGGATTTGGGGGGGGGGTGCGGATCCAGGTCCTGGCACAGACACCAGCTGGGCACCCTCAGGCCAGAAACTCTGCAGGGAGGGCTCCTTCTCCTGCCCCAACGTCCCTGGCTCCCACCCGCCTCGCACAGCCCGGCCGCCCTCCCTGCGGAAGTGGGGTGCCCTGGCAGGACGGGCTGGCCGCTCGGGGCACCAGGCCCACTTTTAAAGCCTTCAGATGGCTCTTAACATGGACTGCACCCCGGTGCCACGCGGCCAGCACAGGGCTTTGCTGGCAGGCAGCTCCACAAAGATCTGCTGGAGGTGGGGGGGTGAGTGGAGGGAGGGCCAGGGTTCTAGCCCGGAAGCTGCACGGTTCTTCCAGAAAGTTCTCCCTGTGCCTCTGTCAGATCGGCCTCTAAATTCCGCCCCCTCTGTCCCGTTCGGCCTTCGGAAGCCACGGAGAATCGCTGTGTTGGTCGCTGCCGCCAAAGGCTTCTGCGTCCCCTGAAGATAGTGTCGCGTGGGACTCACTACGCCCACCTCCCCCGTTCCTTAGGGCAGCGACTCTCCGTCCGGGACACGGCTGTCCCCCAGGGACCTCTGGCCCTGGCTGTCTGGGGACCTCTGGTTGTCACCCTGGAGGAGAGAGGCTGCTGCTGACGCCTGGTGGGCAGAAACCACGAGGCCAGCCTCCCAGATGCTCAGAGGACCCCACCCCCACAGCGCACACAAAGAGCCGCGGCCCCAGAGTGGAGGGCTGAGCCGAGGAGCTGCTGGGGACCCCGGCTCCCCACATCCAGCCCCTCGGGGACACGCTCCAGGGGTCGCTGCCGTGGCCACGGTGCAGTGGTCCTGAGCCCAGCCCGGGGCCTGCAGGCTGAGGCCCCTCCGAGGGAATCCCATCCCCGTGTCCCTCGTGGCTCTGAGCAAAGAACACGTTCACGCCGACGTGCGTGCCATGCCGTAAAGGCCACGCGGCACTAGAAACACGCGTGTCATTTCCACACGTGAAGATGCCGGGGGCAAGGAGCATTCCCGCCAGGCGGACCCCGTGTGAACAGTCGCTGCTGTAAATGTTTTCTGAGCCCGGCCACAGCCAAAGGGGGGGCGCCTGTCGGTGAAATACGGAAGGCGGCGGCTCCCCTGGCCATGGGGACGGGGAGCTTTGTCCCCTGGACATCCGGCTCCTTTTTCAGGAGCTTAGGTCGCCCCCTGAGAAGAGAGATTTTTGGGGAGCTGGTGACACAGGGCCGCCGGGGAAACCGTGGCCTCGGAGGTCCACTAAGCTACGGGACCCAGCGGTCAGGCCCGCTCTGCCCACGTGGCCAAGCCGACAGGGTGGGCCCGGGGCAGCGTGGTCTGCCGCTCCCAGCCGGGCTCTTACCACATCGGGCTGTTTACGGCTCTGTGTGTGGGGGTTCACAAAGGGTCCCCGAGGTGGCATGGCGGAGGTGCAGGTGGGTCCCCGATACCCGACCTATTCTGTAGTCACAGGGTCGGGTTTTTTTTTTTAAATATACCTTATTGATTTTTCACAGAGAGGAAGGGAGAGGGATAGAAAGTCAGAAACATCAATGAGGGAGAGACATCGATCAGCCGCCTCCTGCACGCCCCACAGTGGAGATGTGCCCGCAAGCAAGGTACCTGCCCCCGACCGGAATCGAACCTGGGACCCTTCAGTCCGCAAACCGACGCTCTGTCCACTGAGCCACACCGGTCTCGGCCACAGGGTCGGTTTTATGGAGCCGCACATGCTGGGTTTGTGTTTCTAAACAGGAAGCAGAGGGATAAAGCTCCGTTCCCAGCCCCGTGGGTCTTTCCTGGAGAAGAGAAAGTCCTACAGGAAATTGTGGGTCCCCCTCGCCCCACCCTCAGTCTCCCCGCCCAAACTGCCATGAGCCGCCGGGAGCCTGAACACCCTGGGCTGGCGGGGCCCAGCGCCCACACCTGGCTGAGGCTGCGGAGACGGGGAGCGGGTTTATGGGGCTCCGGGCCGGCAGGAGCCGGCGAGGCCCCGTTCCCGGGAGCGGAGCGGCGCAGACAGGAGCCGCGATAAATCACAGCCGGAGCGCCGAGCGCAGGACCCCGCCTCGGGGGACTGTCCGATCCGTCAGGCAGAGCGCGGCCCCGACGAGCGAGCCTGTTCATGTCGTGCCAGCGCCGCTTCCCCGCGGAAAGAATCTGCTCCGAGCTGTCAACAACGCCGAGCGAGCGCGGGGGCGACGCGGCAGGAATGTGGGGACCCCTGGGGGGAGCGGGGTGGGGCTCCCTCGTTTACCACCCCGGCCCTCCAGCCCTCACCCAGCAGGCCTTCCCCGGCCTCCGAAATCACGGGGTCCCGCCCCTCAAGGTGAGTTTCTGCTCATACAATCAGAACACGGACGGCATCTGTCAGGCGATGAACAGGACGACGGAAACATGGAGGTTAAAAGCAGGCGGCCCGGCGTGTGTGGCTCAGGGGTTGAGGGTCAACCTGTGAACCAGGAGGTCAGGGTTCCATTCCCGGTCAGGGCACAGGCCCGGGTGGCGGGCTTGATCCCCAGTGGGGGGCGTGCAGGAGGCGGCCGATCCATGCTTCTCTCTCATCGCTGATGTTTCTCTCCCTCTGCCTTCCTCTCTGAAGTCAATAAAAATTTATTTAAATAATGATATTAAAACAAACACCGCAGGCAGAGTACCAGGCGTTTCACTGAGAGGAGAGGATGCAGACCGACCCACTCCGGCCCCCTGGGGTCTAGACCGGACAGGCCCTGGGAGAGGAGGGCGGGTTTGGGGTGGAACCCTATTGTCTGAGGATTTTGAAGGCGCTGCGGGCAGGTCCTCCTAAGGGCCGAGTAGGCATCGAGTGAAAGGGACTTTGTTAACCACCGCCCTGTGGGGGAGGAAGAGGGTGCAGTCACGTGGTCTCCACACCCAAACCCGGAGCCCAGCCCCGGGGGCCTGTCCTCGCAGGCTGGGCACCCCCGGCTGCAGGCCCGTCCCTTCCAACGGGCAGAACGTGCGTGTCTCAGAGCAGGAACCGGGGCTCAGGAGGGAAACTCAGGCCCGGCTCTCCCTTCCCCTGGGACACGGGGACCCCCGCAAAGCACCCTCTGCCCCTGCCGGGCCCAGGAACCTGCCCCCCCTGCCCCTGCCCTGCCCGTGGGACAGGCCCCTCGGGACCAGGGGCCACGGGCCCGAGAGGCCATATCACCATGGACCCCGAGGGCCGGTGCTGCCCCCAGCACCCCGGAGAGACACCCCCAGACCTGCCTCCAGCCCCGCCCTGGACTAGGGTTAGGGTGAGGGTGCACTCGCCTCAGAGACCACGGGACCCGGCTGGGGAGTGAACTCCTTGCCTCCCCAGACCTCCACGGGCCAAGATGTGGATGGTGGGCTTGCTCCCTGGACCCCGGGTCCCTGCCAGCCGCTCTCCATTCAGGTCACCGCAAAGGCCGCCTCCTCCAGGAAGCGCTCCTGGTCCCACCTTTGGAACTGCATGGCCCGCACCACCTGCTCCCCTGGTGCCGGCAGCTCTGGCTCAGGGTGCGCTGGGCCGGCTCCCTGCCTCCCTCACAGCAGCACCTGCTTCTCAACCGCCAGCCTCGGTGCCCGGCTCTCTGGCTGGCACTGCCCCGGGCTCCTCACCGCGTCACGCAGGCAGAGGGGCTGCCGGACACTCCCTGCACTGGCTGGGCGATGAGGCAGGTCATCCTCCGGCCCTCGGGGAGGGACACGCAGAGGCCAGGGAATCCGGTGGCAGTGGCCCCGCTGCCCACTGGCCGCCACCCTCGGGCCGCCTCCTCCCTCCTCACTGTGAACCGTCAGCGATGCCGGTGAACCCTCCCAGGCCCGGCCGTCCACGGCCTGTTGTGGGGGAGCAATGGCTGGCTGGTTAGGGAGGAGGAGGCCACGGCACAGAGAGGTTCAGCCACCGGCGCAGGTCACACAGCTCGGAAGGGGCGGCTCCGTGCACTGACCAGCCCACTCGCTTCCTGGGTGTGGCCGTGGGTGGGCACGCCTCCGCCCCTCAGGATCCCTGGACGGCGGTGCTGGTGGCTGCCTTTCAGACTGGCACTAGCGGTCCGAGAGAGGGGGGCGCCTGCAGGGGGGGGCAGAGAATGGGGGGGGAGCTAGAGCTGTGGGGAGCACCAGCGGGGAGCAGGGCGGAACAGGGGACAGAGAGGGAATGTCTGTCTCTCCAGATCCCTCGCTAAGGAGGGGAGGGTGGCCTGGCCCCTGTGCGGGGCCAGAGGCAAGCGCCCGGGGACAGACCACCTCCCCATCACTGGGCAGGGACCAGGCCCGAGGGCACCCGAGGGGACCCCGCTGACTCCCTCTCAGCCCCGGAGCTGGGACCCCACCCCGGTCACCACGGCGGCCTCCTGGGCGTCCTGTCCCTGTCCAGGGGGCCAGGCCTGCGTCGCCGGTTCCAGCAACACCCAGGGAGCTTCGGGTCTCTGCACCCAGAGCGCCCACCTCCCCCCACCCATGTGCCACGAAACTGGGTGCGGGCAGGACGGCGGGTCCACCGGGCGTGGCTGGCCCAACGCGGGCCTGTGTGCTGTCCGCAGGCGCTTTGTGCCGGAGGGACACCACCCTCCTCCACTCTCCATCCTCCTCCACTCTCCATCCTCCACACAACGCCGCCGCCGCCGGCTCAGAAACCAGACCAACCTCGGGCCACTTCTGGGCTGGGGTCCCCTTCCCTTTGATCCCTCAGAGCCCGGCGCGGGCCGCCTCCGCCTCTCGAGCCGGCGGAGAGGGTAATGGCCGTGGAGTGGCCGCCGAGTGTTTGCTCGGCGATGAAAGCGAGCGCCGGAGGAGGCGGGATGAAGGAGGGACACGCCGGCCCCCCAGGCCCCGCCGCGGAGAATATCCACCAATTAATGGTTGACTCGCACCGCCGAGGCCAAGGTCTGTTTGCTCTGCCGCTCGGAAGCCCACGGCGTCTCCTTAGCAACCGCGCCATCGGCCTCCTGCCTCTCCCCCCGGCGTGTTTGCCCACGACGACGGGCAGATGATGGATGGAGACCTTCCAAGGGGCCGTCTTCTCCTCCCGCTTCCTTCCCGCGGCCACTGAAGCCTGACGTGGGGACACCTCCTGAGTCAACACCTCGCCCCCCTCCTGCCGGACAAAGCCCGCTCTTAACCAAACAGCCGCCTCCCCCGTGCGCCCCTCGCTCGTGCGTCTGTGCCGCACACGCATGTGCGTGGCCTCCCGCTGACACACGGCGTGCGGACGTGTTTGCTCCGCCGCCGTTAAGCCCGTCGCCGTCTCGGGGCCCGGGTGCCGGCCCGGCCGCCGCCGAACCAGCTCAGAAAGGGCCCGTGGCGGAGGCTGGAAGGTTCTGGATGGGCGGAGTGGCGAGTCCACTTACCCACCACAGCTCAAGCGGCAGCAGGGTTAGTTACGCCGGGATTCGGCCGGCCGGGCCGGCGAAGGAGAGGCTCCCGGAGGAAGAGCCACGCCGGACTCGGGGCCACGTTTCTCGGGTCCGACCCTGGTGCCCGGGCTCCTGCGAGAGGCTCTGTCGCTTCTCTGGGGGGACAGAGTCTGAGAGAGACAGAGGCCGGGGAAGGAACGACAAGGCACAGCCAGCATTCTCCAAAGAGCGCAAACCCGGGGTCAGCGCGGCGACCCGTGTCCGTGAACACCCCTGAATTCTTTTTTTTTTAAATGTTTTATTGATTTTTCACAGAGAGGAAGGGAGAGGAATAGAGAGTCAGAAACATCGATGAGAGAGAGACATCGATCAGCCGCCTCCTGCACGCCCCCCACTGGGGATGTGCCCGCAACCAGGATACATGCCCTTGACCGGAATCGAACCTGGGACCCCTCAGTCCGCAGGCTGACGCTCTATCCACTGAGCCACACCGGTTTCGGCTGTCCCTGGATTCTGACCTGTGTCTCCTCTTCTGCAGCAGCTGTGGCGGCGGGGAGCTGAGAAGCCGTGGTCACGGTCAAGGGCGACTCAGGGAAGGAGCCACACTCCGGCCGGCGTGGCTCGGTGGCTGAGCGTGGACCTTTGAACGAGGAGGCCGTGGTTCGATTCCCGGTCAGGACACAGGCCCGGGTTTAGGCTCGATCCCCACCAGGGGGCGTGCAAGAGGCAGCTGATCAGTGATGCTCTCTCCTCACTGATGTTTCTCTCTCTCCCTCTCCCTTCCTCTCTGACATCAATACAAATAAATGTAAGAAGAAGAAGAAGAAGAAGGAAGGAGCCATTTGCCTGCCCCCCAAGAGGGTGCCTCAGAAGTAGCCGGGCCTGGGGAACCCCGGGCCAGGAGGCTGGCTGTCCGGGCAGCAGTAAAACAGGGTGCTGTCATAGAGAGGGGGGACAGAGAGGTGGGGCTCAGGGGGCCCAGCGCGGTGGCAAAGGCTTCACCTGGACGAAGAGGTGGGTGGGGCACGGCCCCGGCCGGTGCACAGGTCCGGGGAGAAGGCATCGCTTTACGGCAGGTTTCACATTCCCACCCATCCCGCCCCTTTCCCTGTTAGCACAGGTCACCCCGCAAACCCCTGCCGGGTCCCCTGCCTCACCCTGCGCTCCCTCCCGTCCTCCCAGCCAGCGAGACCTGGCGCTCACACACCGGCCTGGTCGCCAGTGTCGGGACCCTCAATTCGGGAGACAGCTCCAGCTCCCCGCTCAGAGGTCACGGCAGGAATAGGACGGTGAACTTGGAAGTGGCCGGTTTACCCCAGAGGGCGATGCGCAGACACAGAGGATAGGGCAGGGGGCGGGGTGGACCAGGGCGGGGAGAAAGGGGACATATGTAATACTGTCAACAAGAAAGATTAAAATAAAAAAAAGAAAGGAAGGAAGGAAGGAAGGAAGGAAGGAAGGCAGGCCGAAACCGGTTTGGCTCAGTGGATAGAGCTTCGGCCTGCGGACTGAAGGGTCCCAGGTTCGATTCCGGTCAAGGGCATGTACATTGGTGGCGGGCACATCCCCAGTGGGGGGCGTGCAGGAGGCAGCTGATCAATGTCTCTCTCTCATCCATGTTTCTAACTCTCTATCCCTCTCCCTTCCTCTCTGTAAAAAATCAATAAAAAAATAAAAAATAAATAAAAATAAAAAAGAAAGGAAGAAAGGAAGGACAGACGGACCATTTCACAGGCAGGCAGGAGTCCGGTGTTTCCGGAAGTCCCGGCGGCTGAGGCTGTGGGGCGGGAATGTTAGAACCGTGGCCGCCGGCTGGCCTGGGCGAAACCAGGAGACACCACCAAAACTTTCCACTTGTTTTTACCAGACTTGGCGCTCCCTTATCTACACGCTGGCCCAGGGTCTGCGGGAGGAGCCCGGCCGGCTGCACGTCTGAGGGGAGCGTGAGGCCGGGCGTCCTGCTTCCCACCTGCTCGGCTTTTCCAGAAAAACGTGGCCAATCATGTCCATCCACCGTCCCCAGGGCCACAGCCTGCCTGCCTGCAGCCGGGAGCCGACCGGCAGGGCGGAGCCAAAATCGCCCGCCCCTCTGAGCAGGCCTTCCGCCTCTGTGCAAAGAAGCGAGGCCTGGGCAAGTGTAGAAGCTTCTGGAATCAACTACAGCCCCAGCTTCTATTTTTTTCTTTTAATTTATTGATTTTTTTACAGAGAGAAAAAGAGAGGAACAGAGTTAGAAACATCGATGAGAGAAACATCTGATCAGCTGCCTCCTGCACACCCCCCTCCTGGGGATGTGCCCGCCACCAAGGTACATGCCCTTGACCGGAATCGAACCTGGGACCCTCCCGTCCGCAAGCCGACGCTCTATCCATTGAGCCACACCGGTTTCAGCCAGCCCCAGCTTCTAACCTGGCATGAGGCTCCGCAGGGTTCTGAAGGGCTTGTAAAGATCAGCCAGAGATCCGGCCTAGCCCTGCCGGTGTGGCTCAGTGGATGAGCATCGACCTAGGAACCAGGAGGCCACAGTTCGGTTCCAGGTCAGGGCATCTGCCCGGGTTTAGGCTCGATCCCCAGTGGGGGGCGTGCAGGAGGCAGCCGATCCATGATTCTCTCTCATCGTTGATGTTTCCATCTCTCTCTCCCTCTCTCTTCCTCTCTGACCTCAGTAAGAATATATTCAACAAACAAAAAAAGACGGCTGCCGAGACCGCTCAGGCAGGCTCTTCCTCGCCTCACTGCTGTGCATCTGACTGGGGTGGAGGTTCCTCTGCGGTTAGAGGGACAAAGGCACGCGGGGTCCCTGCCCTCTGCCCCGAGCAGGCCTGTTTGCAGCTGACAGAGGTGGCTCGTGCTGCCACCATCGAGTGCTCGGTGTCCACCTTCCAGCTGTCCGGACGGCCCAGCGGGGCCTGGCCGGGAGGGTTCTGGGCGGCCCGGGCCTCAGCCATTTATTTCCGTTTTCCTGGGGAGCCTCTCTTTCCTCCCAGCCCCCGCTCTGCAGCGTCTCCTGGAGTGAGGAGAGGAGAGGCCCGAACCCCAGCTGGCGGCTCAGGTGCAGTGTCTTCCCAGAGCCCATCCGAGAACGCGCACTGAGAGGGACTGGGGCCCAGGAGGGAAGACAGAGCATCTGGCCTGGGGGCCCCCACCCCCCACCCGGACCCCCGGCGAGGCCTGGTGTTGCTGCTCCTGGCATGAGACCTCAGCTCCACCCAGCAGCCCCTCCAGGCCTCAGTTTCCCCCAGCTGCCTGCACTGTGGGACTTGGGCTCTGCACGCCGAGGCCCGGGGTCCACACGCGCACGAAGCCGGGCCCGTGTGACTCCCGCCTCCACCCGTCCAGGGGGCGCGGCCCAGCAGGAGGCAGCGCCCTGCTCCGGGGACAGGGACGGTGATGCACAGGCGTTATCAGCGGCCCCGGCGTCTCGTTCCGTGACCAGCACTTTCCAGGGCCGGCCCGAACCCCACGCCCAGGGCGCCCCTGGAGACAGAACAATAGGCGCACACGTCGGCCTGGCGGTGGGAAGGGGGGGCTGCTCCAGGCCGCCTCCCCGTTAGGATAATAAACACAGTGCGCCCGCCCCTGCGGAGGGGACGGCAGGCTGGGAGCCGGGCACCGCGCCCGCTTGCTGTTTCCATCCGGCGCTGGGGGCAAAGAGCCACTGGCCGGTGGGGTGACCCAGGCAAGTGCACAGCCTGCCCGGGGGCCTGGGGCAGGGCCGGCCGTCCCTCTGGGTGGTGGTGGGGGCGGGGCCAGGAGCCAGGCGGCAGGAACGGGCGTGTAGTGGTGGCCGGTCTGTCCCCCGGGCCTGTGGTGGCACCAGAAGTCCTGCTGCCCCTCAGTGGCCCCGCTTGGAGTTCCCCCGCCCCCCCCCCCCCGGCCACATGCCACCTTGCTTATTTCTTGCCGTTGATCACGGAGGAGGGGGGGGGCGGGACCTGCCTCCTGTCCTCGCCCTTGAGTCCGAGTCCCCGCTCCGTGGCCTCTGCTCTGGTTCATGGGCACCTCCTCCCCCCGCCCCGCCCCCGCCCCGTCCCGATCAGGGTCCCCGGGGGCTCTGTGGCCTCTCAGCTCCCACTCCTCCTTCCTTCTCTGCGCCTCGGACCCTCTCCCTCCCGTGTGCTGGCTCTGATCCCAGGGCCGGAGGGTCCCTCTGCGTCCTCGCTCCAGTGACTGAGCCCCAGGCTTGTGGGCAGGAGGGCAGGTGGGCAGGTGGGCAGGAGGGCAGGTGGTGGGGAAGGGGGGGCAGATGCCTGCCCCCTCGGAGTGGGGGGCTGCCGGGCCTAGAAACCAGCTTTGGGGTTTCTCTCGGAGAGAGGGGCCCAAAGGAGAGGGTTCGAGTCACCGAGGGGCCGGCCCTGCTCCCCCGGCCTGTGCGGCAAAGGGCATGGCACCGGCTGCAGGGTCTGAACTGCGAGGTGCGCTCTCCACCCAACACCCCACGGTCAGAGGCGCCCCAGGTCTGCAGGTGCCCGGCCAGCGCTTTCCCACCCACCAAGCCCGCCTTCTCCTCTCCTCCTTTGTCTGCTGCTGGGATCCCTCCCAGACCTCCCATCCCCCCCATCCCTCCCCCAGGGCAGGCCGGGCGCCATTCCCACTAATTGCAATTTGCCTCATTTGCATGCGGCTTGTTCATTATCATTCCCTGAACCTCGGAGGCTGGGTTGCCAGGCAACGAGAGCTGACTAGCTGGCTCACCCCCTGGCTGCTGTGGCAGCTGCAGCCCTGGGCCTGGGAGTCTGTGTCTGCAGGGTCCAGGGACAGGCTGCCGGCGCCCCAGGCCACTCCGTGCCTCCTGGCCAACTCAGCCCGCCTGCAGCACAACCAACCTGGTCTGACTACCCCTCCCCTCCGTGGGGTCCCCCTCTGGGGTTCTCTGAGGCTTCTGGAGGCTGGACAGGAAGCACTGAGCACCGGGCAGTCCTCAGGACCAGCTCCAAGCACTGCCCCGCCCACCCAGGAGCCCCATGCCCGTCTCTCTCCTGCCCCTCCCCCCAGCCTATGCCAGGGTGGCTGGCTCTTGCTCCTTCTTCTCATCCCTCCACCTTTTTTTGTTTTCAGAGACAAAGGGAGAGGGAGAGAGAGAGAAACATCCAGGATGAGAGAGAATCATCGGTCCGCTACCTCCTGCACATCCGCCCTGAGGATCGAGCCTGAAAACCGGGCCTGCGCCCTGACCGGACCGGGAATCGAACCGTGACCTCCTGGTTCCTAGGCCAACGCTCCACCGCTGAGCCACGCCGGCCAGGCTCACCCTCCGACGTTTCAACCCGGGCCTCCGGTGAATCTCGCTGAATGTGGCTCGAGGACTGCCCTTGGTTCAGGACGCTCTGCAGAATGAGTGCAGGACTGAACGGACAGATGCCCCTCCACCGTGCCCAAGCCCTCTCCCCCCCACCAATCTATGTCAGAGGAGCGGGGTTCAGCCGTCTCCGGCGTAACTGCGGCAATCCGTGGCGAAGAACCAGGGCCACATGCAGTGGCAAGTCCATCACCGGACACCCGTCCATGCCGGGCCTCCAGCTCCACGTGGCTCCTGGTCATTGTTAAGCAGCCCAACGGCTCACTGTCCCCCACACCCCGGGGAGGGAGCGGCTCTATTCTGAGGTTAATGAGCGTGCGCAGGGGAGTCAAGATCAAGCGCAGCCGAGACCGGTGTGGCTCAGTGGATAGAGCGTCGGCCTGCGGACTGAAAGGTCCCGGGTTCGATTCCGGTCAAGGGCACGTACCTTGGTTGCAGGCACATCCCCAATAGGGGGTTGTGCAGGAGGCAGCCGGTCGATGTTTCTCTCTCATCAATGTTTCTATCTCTCTCCCTCCCTCTGTGTAAAAAATCAATTATATATATATATTTATATATATTTAAAAAATATATATATATTTTAAAGATGTGAGACATAATTCGCTACAGTAATTAGTTTAGAACAGTGATTCCATGGTCAGTAACTGAGCCTTTTTAAAAAAATAT
>JAAGEH010000445.1:172235-182585 GCA_011751065.1 Lasiurus cinereus | reverse complement strand
AACTCCTGGCCAGGAAGCGCGGTTGGCTGGGGCGCCACGCCGGTACCCGGGATGAGGGGTTCAGTCCCTGGTGGGGGCACAGGCGGGACTCACCGGTGAATGCGCAGATAGGTGGACAGTGAGTCGATGTCTCTCTCTCTCCAAAAAAAATAATCAATAAACATTGTTTAAGGGAACATTTAACACAAGAGCCGCAGGAGCGGGAGGAGCGAGGCCAGAGGCCGGGACCCACACCGGCCTGGAGCAGCAAGCGCCACGGAGGGAAGTGGGGGTGTCTGAGGCCTGACTGGAGGCCCCTGGAGCTCGCATGCGGGGAGCAGGGGGGCGGGGCTTGATGCTCATCCTTGGCAAACGAACCCATCCCACGTCAGTGCCCGTGGGGCCACGAGCTAGTTCACTCTGAGAACCTTGTTGGGGCGACGGGCCTGGCTCTGAACCCTGCTGGGATGCCCATGGGCCTGGGAGCTGCGGGCTGAGGAGGAGGAGGAGGGGGATGGGGATGGGGATGGGGATGGGGATGGGGATGAGGATGAGGATGGGGATGAGGATGGGGATGAGGATGGCTGAGGCCGGGGCGCCCAGGCTGGTGTTGGGCTGGAGGCGAGCTGTGTCCTTCCCAACGCCCCCTCCGCCCTCAGCCTGGTCCCCATGTGCCGGGGATAAAGGGGCTCTGTGCTCTGCAGAACCTGGGGGAGGAGAGGGCATTCTTTATCGGGGCCCTTCTGGGCCCCCACATACCATCACCCGGAGAATGTGAGGACCCCACTATGCCCTGTTTGTAGGGAGACCTGACAGAGACGCTGGAAGGAAAACTGTTTTAAAGGGCAGGACGTGTTTACGGCGGCGCCTACACTCACGTCGGGGTGACACGCGGATGGGGGAGCACTTCATGTTTTTGGAATCCAAGAGACAAGGGAATAGCATCCGGGTTGCTGAGTGAACAGCTGCCCCCCTCGCCCCCCACCCCCCACCCCCGCCTTGGAGAAGAGGCTGCTCTGAGAAATGAGGCTCAACAAGGGGCCCCCAGCCCGGCGCCCCGAAGCAGCCTGGGCCGCAGGAAGGGGCGCAGCCGGGAACCCGGCCGGGGAACGCAGCAGCCGGCAGCCAAGCTGAGACGGGCGGCGGCCTCAGGGCAGGGCAGGGCGAGCGGAGCCTGGACCGGCCAGATGCCGAGCAGGTCGGGACAAGGCGCGGAAATCGCAGCGCCCGGAGCGGCCGTTACAGGAGCGAATGACAGAGGTGCCTGCAGGGTCCCAGCAGGGAGGTGCGCAGCCGCTCCGGACTCACCCAGGCCAGACGGAGAGCAGGGCTGTCAGAGGGCGCTGGGGCGGCGGTGACGGCCATCGACGCATGGCACCTTGGGAACAGCAGCTCACGTGCTCCCTTCGAAATCTTAGTTTTCAACGCGCGACTCAAACAAGAAGGCTGGGAATCAGAACCCTAAACACACAGCACCAGCCAACTCAACCCAAAGAAAGGGCGAAGCAGACTGGAATCAAGAGTAGAAATCAAGCCGAGACCGGTGTGGCTCAGTGGATAGAGCGTCGGTCTGCGGACTGAAAGGTTCCAGGTTCGATTCCGGTCAAGGGCATGTACCTTGCTTGCGGGCACATCCCGAGTGGGGGGCGTGCAGGAGGCGGCTGATGAATGTCTCTCTCTCATCTATGTTTCTGACTTTCTATCCCTCTCCCTTCCTCTCTGTAAAAAATCAATAAAATATATTTTTTTTTTAAAAAAAAAGAGTAGAAATCAAGGCCCTGGAGGACAGACACGCCACAGAAAAAATGGCAAAGCCACGTCAGGGGACAGAAAGATTAATAACATTGATAATCCCATCCAGACGGGTGAAGGAAGAAAACAGCCCCCACATCTTCCATCCTGATATTAGATGCACAAAGGGGCCGTTACCACAGGTCCCAACTATATCTGAAGTATTGGAATAAAACTAGAGGCCCGGTACATGGATTTGTGCGCCGGTTGGGTGAATCCCTCAAATCCGGGACCCCTCGGGGGATGTCAGAGAGCTGGGCTCGGCCCAATCCCCGCAGGCCAGGCTGAAGGACCTCACTGGTGCACAATCGGGGCCAGGGAGGGACCAGAGGAGGGCTCCAGGGCGAGTCCAGCCCATCTTGCCCAGTCCTGATCAGCGGGACCCCAGCAGCCAGCTAACCTACCGGTCGGAGTGCCTCCCCAATGGCGGTCAGTGCACATCAGTGACTGGTTGAACAGTCCACTGAACAGTCAGACCCTTAGCATATTAGGATTTTATTATAGAGGATATTATGAACCACTTTTATGCTGATAAAAGTGACCACCTGGATAAATGCGCTCCTCCTCTAGAAACCACAACTCAGCAAAACTAACACAAGAAGAAATGGGAAACCCCAAGAACCCTGTACTGTTAAGAAGAAACCTGTAAGTTACAATGTTCTCACAAAGGAAACTCCAGTCTTAGGTGACTTCATGGGTAATTTTGCAAATGTTCGAGGAAGAAATAACACCAATGTCATACAAACTCTAATAAAGAACACCTCCCAACTTACTTTATGAGGCCAACAAAACCCTGATATTAAAAGCTGACCGGGACATTACAAGACCAGAAATTCACAGGCTTATATTTCTCATAAATAAGAATGAAAAATCTTAGCCAAAACTTTAGTAAATCGAATACAGAGATATAGTGAAAGGATACCACTTCGTCACCAAGTAGAGTTTACTCCAGAAATGCAAGGTTGGTTTGACATGTGAAAACCAAGCAATGTAATTTGACTTAATAACAGAATAAAGAAGAAGAAGAAAATAGGATCATGCCCATTGATGGAGAAAAACGTGATAAAATTCTTGTTCATGATAAAAAACGATCCATCAATTAAGAATAAAAAGGAGCCGAAACCGGTTTGGCTCAGTGGATAGAGCTTCGGTCTGTGGACTGAAAGGTCCCAAGTTCGATTCCAGTCAAGGGCATGTACCTTGGTTGGGGGCATATCCCCAGTGGGGGGTGTGCAGGAGGCAGCTGATCAATGTCTCTCTCTCACCGAAGTTTCTAACTCTCTATCCCTGTCCCTTCCTCTCTGTAAAAAGTCACTAAGAAATATTTTTTAAAAAAGAATAAAAAGGAGATCTGGAAGACTTTTGAGGAGCTGCAGAGACGATTCCTCCCTCTCCTCTCTGTCCACCACGGAGGCTGCCAGTTGCTGAAACCATCAGACACCCATTTCTCGCCATGCCCGGATTCCGATGCCCTCTGAGACTTTTTAAAAAATATATCTTTATTGATGTCAGAGAGGAAGAGAGAGGGAGAGAAAGAGACAGAGACATCAATGCTGAGAGAGAATCATGGATCAGCTGCCTCCTACATGCATCCTCCCTCCCCGAACACACACACACTGGGATGGAGCCTGAAACCCCGGCATGTGAACCATGACCTCCTGGTTCATAGGTCAATGCTCAACCCCTGAACCACCCTGCCTCGCCCCCTCTGGGTGTGGCTCAGACCAGAAAGCCGCGGAGCTGAAGTCTGGGACGGACTCCTGGACACAGGCGGCCTGTCTCTGTGGGGTCACAGGGTCCCCTTTGTTCTGAATCACTGGCCCAGGGGCTGCCCTTCTTTGCAGGGTCCCATCCAAAGAGGCTCCTTGTGTTCATCGCCGGTTCCGTGGGGCCTGGGCCTCGCCTGGCCTCGAGCTCTGGCGCTCACCGTGGGAAGCGGCTCCTCTGTGTTCCAGGAGCGGAGGGCGAGAGGGAGCGGGGTCCCTGCAGGCTGGCTGCCCGCCGGGCCCTGCACCTGCTTCCAGACTCGCCCTCAGCTCCGGTGGCCCGGGTCCGGCTTCCTTAGCCTGTGTGTGCACCGCGGTACCAACCCGTCTGCGGTGTGGCTGCAGCCGAGGAGGGCGCTCCCCACTGTCCTGCACCGGCCGCCTTCTCCCCGGGGGAGGGACGTGCTGAGCGCCAGGGGACGCTGGAGTCCGGGTCCCCGCGTGCTGACGGGGAGGGACTGTGTGTCAGGCCCCTGCCTGGAGCCTGCGTGGGTAGCGTCCTGTCCTGGTTCCGCATCTGTCTCAGAGACGTCTAGCAACCCGCCCCCGTCACACAGCATGCCGTCTGTCTGGCTCCAGTCTGGGCTCTTCCCTGTTGCCCTTTGGCTGTGGTGAGGGCTCCTGCCCAGCCTCAGGGGGGCCGTGGTCCCCTCTGGCTCAGGGGCCCGGCCTCACTGGCCTTCAGTAGAGCTGGCTCCCCGGGCCCCCGCAGACAACGGGGCGTGCGCCCAGGTCCGGGCCCGAGGAAGCCTTCCTGGGCCCATCTGTCACCAGCCGGGGTGCAGCTCAGGGCGCAGTCACCCCTCCCGCCGTCCTCGCCCCAGAGCCGGCTCCTCTCTCCCCCAGCCCCTCCCCCCCGGCTGACAAGCGAAATTGCGCTGATGATATAATATGACTAATAACGGGGAAGCAGCGCGAGGGCCCCGAGGCCGGAGATAAAATAAAGCGGTGATGACAGTCGCGGCGGCTGCTGAAAGATACGTTTATGGTGGGCTGGTAGGGGGGAGGGGGGAAGGAGGAGGGGAGAGGGGAGGTCCCCCCTGGCCTGCAGATGCCCCTCTGCTCGGGGACAGGGGGCAGGCGTGGCGAGTCAGCACCTGCAGGACGGGGGAACCTTGGGGAGCCCAAACACAGCTCCCGGGTCGGAGGGGCGGGACCCAAACGGCAGCCACGACCTGCCCTCTGCCGAGAAGAGCGCGAGGGGCGCCGGGTCCATGTCCAGGGGCGCCTTTTTCTTTGTAAAATAAGTCTTTATTAAGCCCTAACCGGTGTGGCTCAGTGGAGAGAGCATCCTGGGTTCGATTCCGGTCAAGGGCAGGGACCTTGGTGGCGGGCACATCTCCAGTGGGGGGCGTGCAGGAGGCGGCTGATCGATGTCTCTCTCTCATCGATGTTTCTAACTCTCTATCCCTCTCCCTTCCTCTCTGTGAAAAATCAATAAAAAAAATATTTTAAATAGAGATATGAGATGACTTTCCTTGGAAAAACCTGCCTTAGAATGATAGACACTAAGAAACAGATGAGAAGCACAATGGGAGGTAAAATTAAAGTTCAGATGTCAGACAAGGTGTTATTCAACGGGACAGTAAACGTAGATTTGAGCTTCCCGGCAGCCAAAGTCAAAAGGGGTCTATGCTGGTTCTGAGGGTTCTGAAGGTGCATGGGAGTCTGGCCAGCAGAGTGCGTCAAGCTGAAATTGTACCCCATTCATCGGATCCTGCGTTGAGAGCTTCTTTCTTTACACAGTTGTGAGAGGGAAGTGAGTTTTTCCTTAAACACCTTGGTGCAGAGAGAAAACTAACAACATAAAAGCAACGAGAACAAAACCTGTCCAGCAATGAAGGAAACTGGCTTCCTCTGGGCCCCACACTGCCCCCCCCCAACTGCTCCCCACCTGGCCCTGCTGGCCGTGGGCTGCTCTGCTGGGTCTGAGCCGGGCCCGCCTGGGTTACGGAAGGTGCGCAGCCAATACTGGTTTCCAATCAAAGGAGAATGGGGTGCAGGGGTGCTCACTGAGTGAGCATCCACAACAACAGGCCCTGGGGGGGAGGAGAAGGGCCTGCAAGGATATTTTCCAAGCCCCTTCTTGGGCCAAAGACTGCACCCCTACTTTCCCATCGCCCTCCACCTCCTCCTCGCCAAAGCCCCAGGGAGCGCTTCTCGGCCCCTTTTCCAGCGAGAAGACGGGAGCGAAGGCAGGAAACTCTGCAGAGGATCTTGGAATGAGCTGGCGAGGCCCCGAGGCTGGTCATCGGGGGAGAAGTGAGGGAGAGCTCCCCTTCTTTCTCCCCCGGAACCGAAGAAGTCTGGCACGTGGGAAACGCCCCGAGCCCTAACTGGACCAACTAGGCAGCGATGGATCTCCCCGTTCACCCCAAACCCTGGCATTCCTGACAGCGCGTGGCGGTGGCCACAGGCCAGAGTGGGCGACCTCCACCCACTGCCTTCTCTGCCAGGATCTGGGCGTGGGGGCTGCCGGGCTCTGGTTTCCCAGGCAACAGGCGATGCCGCTGGAAGGAAGGGCGGAGGCAGGAAAAGCCATGCCCTGGCGCTGCCAGTCTGGGGGGCAGCGTGGAAAGAGGGCGGTTGTGCATCCAGCCTGTTCACGCTCCGGTCTCTGGAGCAAGAAGGCAGCGTCCGCTGTGTGCTCAGCTGTGCCCGGGCACTGAGTGTTCCTTCCAGCGTCTCGCCTCTGCCCGCAGAAGTGTGGGAGGGGCGCTGGCCTCTGAGGAAGGGGCGCGGCTGCTGGCGACTCGATGGCCAGACTGGCATCACTGACATGGGAAGGCGCAGGCACTGGGGCAGGTGGCCAGGCCTTGGACTCTGCCTGCGAGCGGGGGGGGGGGGTCTGGGCAGAAAACCCAATGTCAGGGTCAGGGTCGTGGCTGCGGCACCGATACAGCTGGCTGCGCTCCCTGCCTGCCTCTCCCAGGATGGACGGTGGGACTTGGCCACCCCCACCAAGGTCCGTGAGCCGGGCGTTAGGTGGCCGTCTTTGCTCTGGGCCCCACCCTCCAGGGGACCCCCTCTTCCGTGGCCCAGCTCCATGCCCCCATGACCCCTGCCATTCCCCTGTCTCCATACCATGAGGGGTCCACTCTCCCCTCTGCCCCCGCCACCCAGCCCGAAGCCAGGGTTCCAGGGCACTCCAGGTCTGTGCAGGGCTGTGTGGGGAGAGCGGGGTGCTGGGGACGGGGGGGGGGGGGCTCCAGGCTTCCCCACGGCTGAGGTTCCGCACAGACGCTGGGACCCAGCTCTCAGGCAGGTGGAGAGACCCGGGCTTTACCCCTGAACTTTCTGCCGAGGGAGAGAGAGAGAGAGAGCAGGAGGCGGGAGGCGGGGTCTGCAGGCCCCGGTCCCAGGTGATAACGCCACTGCCCCTTTCACACCACCCGGGCAACCCCTCCTCTCAGTTCCCCCAGGGCCAGCGGCTGCTCTGCCTGGACGTGGGGAGCAGCAGGGTGGGGAGGGGCCCTGGAGCTCTGTGCCCCACAGAGGCCATGGCGGAGGCTCAGCCGGGCTCTCGGGGGTCGGATGGGGGTGAAGAATCAAGTTTGGCCGAAACCAGTGTGGCTCAGCGGATAGAGCGTGGGCCTGCGGACTGAAGGGTCCCAGGTTCGTTTTTGGTCAGGGGCATGTGCCTTGGTGGCGGGCACATTCCCAGTGGGGGGCATGCAGGAGGCAGTCGATCGATGTCTCTCTTTCATCGATGTTTCTAGTTCTCTATCCTTCTCCCTTCCTCTCTGGGAAAAATCAATAAAAAATATTTAAAAAGCTGAGACCGGTTTGGCTCAGTGGATAGAGCGTCGGCTTGCAGACTGAAAGGTCGCAGGTTCGATTCCGGTTGGGGGCATGTACCTTAGTTTCGGGGACATCTCCATTGTGGGGGCGTGCAGGAAGAGGCTGATCGATGTCTCTCTCTCATCGATGTTTCTGACTTTCTATCTCTCTCCCTCTCTGTAAAAAAATCAATAAAATATATTAAAATATATATATTTAAAAAAAAAAAAGAATCGAGTTTGTTTAGGGCCATTTCCCTGCCCCCCGAACCCAAAGCACTGGGTGCAGCGGAGCCGGGGCCCAGGCAGGGCCCACCCGCTCTGGATAATGGCCTTCTGAGCGATGCTGAAGGCGGAGAGCCCCCCAGGGCGGGGGTGGGGGTGGGGGTGGGGCTGCAGGGGCTCCCAGGGGGTCAGCGCGGGGCATCAGACCCTGTGGACCATGGCGGGGAGCAAGGGGAGCTGGCTTTCCAGAAGGCAGAAGGGTCCCCAAAGCCCAGAGGAGGAGGAGGAAGAGGAGGAAGAGGAGGAGGAGGAAGGGGAGGAGGAGGAGGAGGAGGAGAAGGAGGACGAGGGGGAGGAAGGAGAGGAGGAGGAGGAGGAGGAGGGATGCCCCTGACTCCCCACCCTCCAGGGGATGAGACGTGTTAGCCTCCACCACCCGCACGGCGTTGGCTCTGAGGCGCGGCCTTGGACTTGACCCAGCGGAGCAGAGGGCGAGCTGCTCCTGTGGTCAGCCGGGGCGCAGAAGGCCCGCTGGGGGCTCCTCCGGACCGGGCCCGGCACCGAGGCCGGCCTGGCCAGGCCCCGGGCGGGTGGCAGGCTCCCCACGCCCACAACCGCCTCCACCGGCGAGGCACCCACACGCCATCGCTGAAGCAATTGCCCCGGGCGGGCGGGCGTGTGGGGAGCCCATCCCGTTGCCAAGAGCGGGCCAGGATCGCGTCTGTGGCTCGGGAGCCGCATTCCTCTCCGCTTCCGAACCCCACCTGGCCCGCCGCACCCTGGCCGGCAGGAAGGCAGCGCGCAGCCATGGGGAGCCCGGCTCAGACACGCCTCTGTCATTCTTACAACCCAAGTCGGAGTTTCGGGGGTGTCTGTCACGCCAGGGCTTTGTAGCCCTAGGACCGCTTCTCCCCGCCCCCTCCCCCCCAAAAGTCCACGATATCTACACAGCCTGGCAGCACAGAACTGGAAGAGGATACGGTGGTCCTGGGGTCAGGTCAAAGGCCGGAGGTCAGGGCTCCTGGGGGGTTTTTGCCAACCCTAGTTAAGAACGTAGAGGAACCTGGATGGGGGAGGGACCAGAGTTCAGGCTGGTGTGGGGCCGAAGGCTGGCCAATCCTGGTTTGGCTAACGGTGTCCTCTGGAGCAGAGGGGGGGCGAGGGTGGATTGAGGTTAGATCAGAGAAAGAACTGCTTATGCGGGGAGACTCTAGAGCAGGGGTTCCCAACCTTTCTTGGCCACGCCCCTCCTCAGCATCTCTAACATCCTGATCCCCCCCCACCCAACCCCATGCCATGGAATTCTCATTATTCAAAAAGTGACTCCTATGCATGTGGAGGAAACCTAAAAGGCCATGAACTTGGTCTAAACAGGCTCCCATAGAACATGGCTTCCATGAAAGGGAAAAACAAAAGAAGGAGAGGACCGTTGAAGTCCCGAGGAAGAAATCACCAAGAAATTATTTAAAAAAATAACACTAGGTAGTGATATCAAAAAATAGCTAATACAGTTTCAAGACACACAACAGAGGACTGAAAGGCATAAATGCGTCACCGTATATATTTACATGCTGTGTAGAGGCCCCTAGGATTATAAGAAATGTAAAAAATTCACTGCTAATAGCTCATTCTCCAACTGCCCCCCCCCACGCCTTAAACATCAAATCGGCCCCCTAGGACCCCCCGGTCCTTCCCTCACACCCTGAACCACGGCCACCCCCCCGGCCACCCCGACACCATCACCGAACAATCACCGACATCCAGGGTCTGTGAGCGGTGGGCCGCCCGCCGTCGGCTGTGTCCGTAACTCAGCCAGGGCCGCCACCGCACAACACCAGGGTCCCCGTCTTTTCCCCACGGTAATCCCTTCAGCCTAGCTGTTGGAGACGTGTCACTAAACATGTTAGGAAAAGAGCCGAAACCGGTGTGGCTCAGGGGATAGAGCGGCGGTTCTCAACCTGTGGGTCGCGACCCCTTTGGGGGTCGAACAACCCTTTCACAGGGGTCGCCTAAGACCATCGGCAAACACAGATACGATTCATCACGGTTGCAAAATGACAGTGATGAAGTAGCCACAAAAATAATTGTATGGCTGGGGGTCACCACCACATGAGGAGCTGTGTTAAACGGTCACGGCCTTAGGAAGGTTGAGAACCACTGGGATAGAGCGTCGGCCTGCAGACTGAAAAGTCCCGGGTTCGATTCCGGGCAGGGGCATGTATCTTGGTGCAGGCACCTCCCCAGTGGGGGGGCGTGCAGGAGGCAGCTGATCGATGTCTCTCTCTCATCGATGTTTCTAGCTCTATCCCTCTCCCTTCCTCTCTGTATAACAAAAAAAAATCAATAAAATATATTTAAAATTATATATATATATGGAAAGAAAAGATGCAGTTTTTTCCACCTGCACTGACTTGAGCACCCCAGGGCGGCCCAGAAGCGCGGGCTAGTGGCTGGGTCCGAGCTGGGGGTCAGGGTTCGCTCCACTTTGCAGATTCACAAACCGAGGCCGCAGACGCATGGCTCACCTGCTGGCGCAGCCTCCGTGGCGGTGCCTCTGACTCGCCGACGCCCCCTCAGGCAGGGCCGGACTCTTCTCCATCTGCACCCCCTGCTCCCCCTGCTTCCCCTGCTCCCTCTGCTCCCCCTGCTCTCCCTGCTCCCCCTGCTCCCCCTGCACCCCCTGCACCCCGTTTCCCCTGCTCCCTCTGCTCCCCCTGCTCTCCCTGCTCCCCCTGCTCCCCCTGCACCCCCTGCACCCCGTTTCCCCTGCTCCCTCTGCTCCCCCTGCACCCTCTGCTCCCCCTGCACCC
>JAAGEH010000445.1:147371-172135 GCA_011751065.1 Lasiurus cinereus | reverse complement strand
CCTGCTCCCTCTGCTCCCCCTGCTCCCTCTGCTCCCCCTGCTCCCTCTGCTCCCTCTGCTCCCCCTGCACCCCCTGCACCCCCTGCACCCCCTGCTCCCTCTGCTCCCTCTGCTCAGGCACCTGACAGCGCCCAGGCTCAGGCCTCCCCTCCTTCCCACGCCCCAGGGCCCGCCCTCGGGAACGCCTGATTGGCCCGCTTAGGTCACGTGCTCGCGCGAAAGCCAATCCGCGGCCGGAGTCTGGGCCCCGCCCGCCAATGGCAGCTCCCCCCTCACACCTATGGAGTAAGGGGGAGCGTCTGTGTTGCCACGCGACGCCCGGAGGCCTCGAGAAGGGCGAGGCTTCCAGGAAACTCCATCTCCAGGGGCCTGGGCCCCAGGCTTGACCCCCAGGCTGCAGCGTGGGGGTGCGGGGGGAGGACTGGAGCCCCAGGAGGCCTCCCCATTCCCTGCCCCTCCCCCCGAGGCCTCACCCCTGCCCTGCCAAGACCCCAGTGCCCTGGCAAGAGCTGCCTCCAGGCCCAGCCATGCATCTGCAGCCTGGGTTTGTGCATCTGCAAAGTGGAGCGAAGCCCTGACCCCCAGCTCGGACCCAGCCACTTAGCCCGCGCTTCTGAGCCGCCCTCGGGCGCTCAAGTCAGTGCAGGTGGAAAAAACTGGAAATCATGCTGCATCCTTTCTTTCCATATATATGTAAAATTATATATATATATGTATGTATGTATATATATAATTTTAAATATATTTTATTGATATATAATTTTAAATATATTTTATTGATTTTTTTACAGAGAGGAAGGGAGAAGGATAGAGAGCTAGAAACATCGATGAAGAGAGAGACATCGATCAGCCGCCTCCTGCACACCCCCCCACTGGGGATGGGGCCCGCCACCAAAGTACAGTGGTACCTCGAGATACGAGTGCCCTAACATATGAGATTTTTGAGAGACGAGCCGTCGAGCGAGCGATTTTTGCTTTGAAAGACGAGCAACAGTTGAGATAGGAGTCATCGCGCGGATCGGCCGGCTGCACAGGACCCACCAGTTTACCGCGACGCGAGCGTCTCATAGTTTCCCACGCCTCAAGGTTACGGAACGAATTAAACTCGTATCTCGAGGTACCACTGTATATCTATTATTTTAAATATATTTTATTGATTTTTTACAGAGAGGAAGGGAGAGGGATAGAGAGCCAGAAACATCGATGAGAGAGAGACATCGATCAGCTGCCTCCTGCACGCCCTCCACTGGGGATGTGCCCGCCACCAAAGTCCATGCCCCAGATGCCCCCGGGCCTCTGGTCCCAGTACTGCCAGCCGCACTGGTTCCCCCGCCCTCCGGCCCCGGCAGGCCTTGTGCCCGGCTGGCCCAGGCCTGGCTCGGAGGGACCAGGGTCCCACATGTGTGGCTGCAAAACGTTTCCGCAGGGGGTGAGGGACCAGGCTCTGCCCAGGCTTCAATGACAGAGCACCCACCAGAGGTCCCAGAGGCTGGAGTGGGCCCAGGAGCAGGGAGGTTCTGGGGGACCAAGGGCATTCCAGAGCAGGCGGGAGAGGCTCAGGGCCGGTGGGGAAAAGCCTGCGTGGGAACTAAGGGCTGAATGCTGAGTCCCTGGGGGTCAGAGTGGGCCTTGGGGGGAGGGTGCTCTGGGTCCGATCCCCAGGCGGAGGGTGGTGTTGGGACATCCCATAAATCCAGCCTTTCCGCTGCTCCTCTGGCCCAGGGTTTCCAAGTGGAATGGGGTTTGGAGTCTGAGCAACGGAATTTGAATTTCGTCTTCGTCTGGTAAAAGGTTCTGCGACTTGGGGCAGTGGAGTGCCTCCCTCTGAACGTGGCCTGCTCCTCGCTGATGGGGCACGGCCACGCCCACCGCTGGGCAGCCAGGAGGGATAAAGGAGGGATCACCTGCCAACAGCCAGGACCCGGGGCACCTGCCAACGGCCAGGACCTGAGGCACCTGTCAATGGCCAGGACCTGGTGCACGCTGCTGGAGAGCTCGGTCATTGCGCCCAGTGGGGCCCGAGGGGACACTCAGAAGCGGGAGCGCTAAGAGTCCTCTCAGGGCTGGACGTGGGCATGGGGCGGGGTGTGTCTGAACCACGCTCCTCGGAGGGAGGCCCTGGTACCGGAAGTGGGGTGCTCGTAGGTGGGAAGCTTTCCCCATCCACCCGCCAGGCCCCACCCCAGCACCTTGGCTGGCAGGAGGCTCTTTGAGAAGACCCCGGGGGACACCCTCAGGCCCTTTGCTAGGGGGAGCCCCCTTTTCGACAGACTCCCAGGCACGGCCCATCAGAAGAATCAGAATAAACTGTTTATTTCCCCCTGTGACCGGAGAAGATGATGCAGGAGCAGAGAAAACGCTGCCATTTCCCCGGGTGAGCATGCCGGGCCACAGGCGGACCGAACGGCTGTGCCTTAACGACGGCGTTTCTGTTTCAACAGAGCAGCCATTTACCTTCCCAGGGTCCTGTGCGGCGTTGTGCTGCCGCTGCCTCTGGCAGGACCTAGCGAACCTGCTCATCTATGGCAGCGGGTCCCTGGAAGGGGGCACGCCAAATCTGACTGGCAAACGAGTACCAGGTGCCAGCTTCCAGACAAGGGGGGCAAACTGGTCGTTTCTTGGCATTCTGAGGAGGTGCCCCCTGAAAATGGTCTCCTTTTCCTTGGTCCTTAGCAATGCCCAGCCCACCGGGAGATTAAAGGCAGCAACATGGGATATTTTGCATTAAAAAAAAAAAAAAGATAAGCAAGGTTTTCCACCCAACAGTTGAGTAATTGCATTCATTATTTCAACACCGACATACACCCAGGTGGCTGTGTGCACCTGGCCCGGACGCATACACGTCAGCCCGCCACTGCCAACAAACACGTCAGGGATGCCTGGGTGGTACCCACGGGGACGGGGCACGGCGGTGGGCAGCAGTGGCTGGGCCGGGAGGTGCGGGCGGGGCTGGGCCGCGGGCCAGCCCTCAGAACCAGAACTCAGAGACAAAGATGTGGACGTTGACGACGTTCCGGTGGGACACCACGCCCCGGACCACGTAGTTCATCTCCAGCCTCAGGACGGCGTGGAACGGGCCCACGATGGGCCGCACCTGGCGCACCACCCCTGCGGAGAGAGAGGAGGGTCCGGAAGTTAGCGGGGGCCGCAGGAACATGGCGGTCTGGGCAAGGGCTCGCTCTCGAGGGTTTTGAGAACCTGAAGGGGCCTCGGACCTCATCTCAGCCCACGCTGAGCCAGAGGCTGACTCCCCGGCACCGCACCTTCCTCCAAGGTTACCCTGGACTCAGGACAGTGAGCGCAACCGCCTTTCTTTCCTTTTTTTTTAAAAATATGTTTTATTGATTTTTTTGCAGAGATGGAGAGGGATAGAGAGCTAGAAACATCGATGAGAGAGAGACATCGATCAGCTGCCTCCTGCACGCCCCCCACTGGGGATGTGCCCGCAACCAAGGTACATGCCCTTGACCGGAATCGAACCTGGGACCTCTCAGTCCGCAGACCGACGCTCTATCCGCTGAGCCAAACCAGTCCCGGCTCAACCGCCTTTCCATCGGACTGTGCGGGACCTGGGTGGCAGGCTTCGGAGTCAGACGGCTCTGGGGCCACACCGGCTCCTGCTCTCCCCCAGTCCAGGTTCCTCCTCTCCCCCTCTCCCCCTTTTCCCTTCTCCCCAACAGAGGATGTAAGAGCCTAGAGAAGGGTCTGGCATGGGTAGATGCCCAGTAGTTACCTGCCCGCTCCCTCCTGCCCACTGTGCCCAGTCCAGACCCTCAGGAGAGATAAAGCAGGAGGGATTCTCTTCCCCATCATATCGAAGACCCCTGGGGAGACCTGGGGTCCTGGGATCCTCTGAGGACTGGGCCACACCCCTCCCCCCTGGGCACAGTCTGGCGTGGGCTTCCCCGTGGCCCCTTGTGGGGTAGTCCCAGGCTCCCCTGCCCCTGTGTCCCATCATCAGCACCACCTTCTCCCTCCCCAGGTCTCAGGCGCACACCGTGCCCACCAACCTCGGTGCCTCGGTGACCCCAACTTCACTCAGCTCAGGGGCAGAAACGGTGTTACCATGACTCCAGGCTCAGAGGGGCAGCTTGGGGAGTCTGGGAACTCTTTAAGGTACTTATTTATATATGCTATTATCATATTTAATGTGCCATGTAATTGTCATGTAAAGATATAGTCTAACCATAAATACAAAATATATTCAGCAAAATATGTATCAAATTCATACTTGTATACAAATAATCCTATCTAATAAAAGAGTAATATGCAAATGAACCATCATTTTTGCTATGTCCACAAGCCACGCCCATAAGCCAATCAAGAGTGAGTATGCAAATTAGCCCAAAACCAGGATGGCTGCGGCCATGGAGTGAGCAGGAGGGAGGCTTGAGTTTCCCTGGCGATGGAGGAAGCCAAGCTTTCCACACACCCTGGCTGGCCCAGGCCTCCATTCAAGGCTACAGAATTTCAACTATAGAAGATAAGTAAGTCCCAGATACCAGGGCCTCCGCTTGGGTCGCCAGGGGGCATGGCCAGCATGCGAACCACCACAGACCACCCTATGTCCCAAAGGAACCCCTACCTGATCTAGGACACCCTTTAGGGCAAACCAGTCGGCCCCCACCCATGCACCAGGCCTCTATTCTTTCTAATAAAAGAGCAATATGCAAATTGACTGCCACTCCAACACACAAGATGGCTGCCTCCATGTGGTCAAAGATCCTGCCCCCATGTGGACCTAAGATGGCCACCACAAGATGGCCAGCAGGGGAGGGAGTTAGAAGGGACCAGGCCTGCAAGGGAGGGCAGTTGAGGGTGATCAGGCCAGCAGGGGAGAGCAGTTGGGAGGGACCAGGCCAGCAAGGGAGGACAGTTAGAAGCGACCAAGACTGCAGGGGAGGGCAGTTAGGGGTGACCAGGCTGGCAGAAGAGGGAAGTTGGGGGCAATCAGACTGGCAGGGGAGCAGTTAGGCATCAATCAGGCTGGCAGGGGGTTGGTTAGGAGGTGACCAGGCTGGCAGGCAGAAGCAGTTAGGGGCAATCAGGAAGGCAGGCAGGCAAGCAGTTGGGAAACAGCAGTCCTGGATTGTGAGAGGGATGTCCGACTTCCTAAATGGAGAGGAGGGCAAGGAGGTGGAAGAGGCTGCTTGGGGCCTCCCCCCTCAAGGAACCAGGACCCTGGCCTGCAGCCTCCTGGCTGCCCCCCGCCACACACACACCAGTTCCAGGCCGGTCTCTCCCAGAACCACCTCCTCCCAGAACCTCCCAGACCGGTCTCTCCCAGAACCACCGCCAGCCTCCTCCACATGACTCCACAGACATGAGGTGGCACCTGCCACGTGCCAGACCCTGGGGACCAGCTGGCTGCCTGTGTCCGGGTCCGTGAAGCCTCCCCGTCCCATCTGTGTCCCTGGCGCCCAGCCTCCCTCAGCTGTGACCCCATCTGCCCACGGAGGGAACCTTCCTAGCGGCTCCTGCTGCGGGGCAGGGTCTGCACCCTGCTCATCTCTGTCCCCGCCCCCCGCCCGGTGGGCAGGACACACCGGACAGGCCATGACTGAAGCGGTGAAGGCAGAGGAAAGAGAAGAGGGGAGGGAGGAGGGAGAGAGAAGGGAGGACACAGGCAGGCGGAGAGAGGAAGGGGAGGAAGGAGAGAGGGAAGACGGGGCGTCAGGCCTGGAGCCCCCACTCCAGGCAGGAAGATGGGACTTGGTCCCGCAGGCCCGGGATGACCAGGGAAGGGAGGGAGAGGCACATGGGCAGGCCTGCCCCGTCCCCGGTACTGGGCGTGCACCTCCCGCCTGCAGAGCCCCAGGAAAAGGAAAAGAAAACAGAAAAGGCCGAGGTGCCGAATCTTCAGCCCTCACGCTGGCATTCCTGCTCGGGTCCCAGACGCCGGGATTCCTCGGCGCGTCTGTGCCTCTGAGGGTATAATTACGCTTTTCTCCCCGTTGAAAAATGTGGGCCCCTCGGGCACTGCACCTTCTTGTCTGTCTCTGCTCGGAAAATTGCCGCGGATGTGGGGGGACCCAGGAGCCTTCACAGGGAGCACCGGGCGGGGGGCTGGGGGGCGTCGTCGCCTCTGGGGGTCCGTGGCGGGGTCCTGCGCCCAGAAGCCGCCCCCTCGCTTCTGCCGCGGAGGCTGCACGTGGCTGTCCGTCCGTCCGTCCGTCTGTCCGGTGCTGAGATCAGCCCCGGGCCCTCTGGGACGCGGGACCCCAACCCGGGGCTGGGGTCACCGCCTGGGCTCCTCTGTCGCGTCCTCACGGACCACCCGTGTGACCTGGGCCGGGCACCGTCCATCCTGGAGTTCAGCCTCAGGCTGGAAAGTCGCAGGATTCTGGCTGGGAAAGCATGGTGATGCTGTGGACAGAGGCGTCCGTGCTTTCACAAAGAAGGCGGTGGGGGATTCGGGGGGCCGCATGGGCCCCCCTGCCAGGGGGACGGACCGACTGAGCGTCTCACAGGCTGGGCTGGGCGTTAGAACAGGCGGAGGAAGAGGCCGCACGGTGGCAGCATAAGAAGAACTGGTGCCGAAACCGGTGTGGCTCAGTGGATAGAGCATCGGCCTGGGGAACTGAAGGGTCCCGGGTTCGATTGCGGTCAAGGGCATGTACCTTATGTGCGGGGACATCCCCAGTGGGGGGGCGTGCAGGAGGCGGCTGATCGATGTCTCTCTCTCTCTCATGGATATTTCTGGCTTTCTATGCCTTTCCCTTCTTCTCTGTGAAAAACCAAAAAAATAAAATAAAATAAAGAACTGGCGCCAGCCATTGGTCTTCCCGGTTACCTCCACTCTTCCCGGGCCGGGGAAGGCCGGAGGCCACCAGCGCTGTCTCTATGGTCACGCTTGAATTTCTGGTTCGGGCACACAGTAGGTCCTTGGTCCTACTATGTACCTGACACCTAGGCATCCCTGGACCGGCAGCTGTTGAGTGAATGAATGAACTCAATATCAAAGCATAAAGTGCCGAGACCGGTGTGGCTCAGTGGATAGAGCATCGGCCTGCGGACTGAAAGGTCCCGGGTTCGATTCCAGTCGGGGGCATGTACCTTGCTTGCGGGCACATCTCCAGTGGGGGGCGTGCAGGGACACCAAGAAACGCCGCCACCGGCACTTACCAGGCAAAGCCCTGGAGGACGAGGACGGGTGGGTGGGGAAGGGGGCACCGCCCGGGGCGGGCGGGGGGGGAAGTCGCTGGGTCCCATGCACCCCTGCCACCGGGAGGAGGGCGGCTCTGAGCGCCAACGGCCAGACCACGGGGCCGCCAGGGCCACGGAGGGCCTGACCCAGAGCCCAGCTCCCCACCAACGCACCGCCTCCCTCCCCTCAGTGCGACGTGACGTGGGGGAAACTTCCAGAACCCACTGCAGAAAGGCGTGGCAGAAAGGGCTGCTGGGGCGATCACATCAGTGACTGGCAGGGCGGGGGCCGTCTGCGCGGCGAACAGCAGGCGGGCGGGGGGGGCGGCCGAGCCTGGGCCGCATACCTCACATACCGGCCGTCACGCAGCATGTCCCGGCAGAACTCACCCCCGGCTCCCGCTCGCCATCAACGTGCTCCCTGCACGCGTCTCCCGAGGGGAGCGAGTGGGAGGCACCCGAGGCCACGTGTCCCCTTGAGCAGGAAGAAAGCGTCAGCTCTCCTTCCCTCCTCTCTCCGCCTCGCCCGCCGGTCAGGCCGGAGGACAGCAGCTGGCGGCCGCGTGGGTGCCAGGCTGCAGAGGCTCGGCCCCTGGGCCTCCGCCCCGCCACCAAGCCACACGGCTCCCCGAGGAGGCGGCCTGATGCACCCGCTCTATTTTCCCGACAGGACCCAACGGTGGCTGGTGGTTCTGGGGGGAGAAGTCCTTTCTCTCCCTCCGCCTCGCCTGCCTGTGTCAGCTCCTCCCGCCCCAGACCCAACCTCACCCGCCACTCAGTCCCTCCTGATGCCCCCACCCGGGTAACGCGCACGCCAGTCACCCTCGTCCCCCAGCACAGGCCCTCCCGGCCCCGAGAGCTAGGAGCGCCCTCAGCGGGCGGCGGGCTGCCAGGCCTCCTCCCCGCGGTCACACTGAGGCTGCCGAGTTCTAGGTCAGAGGGTCTGGACTCTCCTCCCTGCTCCACACCCCACCCCGCCTCCCGTCAGGCCTCACGGACTCCCCCGGAAGGCTTATGCCCCTCCCTCCTCGCCAACCCTGCACCCTCGCCAGCCTCCCTCCTCGCCACCTTTTCACCCTCACTGGCCTCACACCCTCACCCACTCGCACCTCGCCCTGTGGCCAGAGTCCGCCTTCTAGAACGCAAACCCGCTGCTGGGTCCGCTGTGGCTCTGCCCAACACTCTCCTCACCGGCCCAGCCCCCAGCTCCCAGCCCCCAGCCCCCAGCAGGTGAGGCCACAGCCGCAGGGAGGCCATCATCCTGGGCCCAGAGGACACAGGGAGCCTGGTGGGCCGCACAGAGGCCGCGCTGGGCTTGCTGGAACCCAGGCGACACAGAAATCAACAGGGCGTGCTAGGCCGGTGAGAGAGAGAGGGAGAGACAGAGAGAACAAATGAACCCCATGTGGGCTCCTGCCTCTAGGCATTCAACCAGAGGGAGAGAAAGCCAAGCTCAAACTCGTGGCCACGTCTGCACAGCCGCCCTCGGCCGGATGGTTTCTCTGCTCTGCCCCCAGCACGGCCGCCAGCACGACCGGCGTCTCCCCTCTTGTCCGCGCTCAACGCCGGGCACTGCTGCCTCTGAGGGCGAAGGCGGCCGCATCTGACCAGGCCCCCAGCAGCACTGGGGTGGCTCACCCACTTTCTCCGGAAACACCTCCTATTCCAGGTCAGGCCTCTGAGCTGGGCACCCCCATCCCCCGCACCTGAGGGCCACGCACCTGCCCCGGCTCCTCTCCTCACTGCCCACAGCCCCCAGGTAAGCTCATCAGCCCACCATCCACACACTACACTTCTCAGCCCACTTATTCTCCTCCGCCTCCCGGGGTGTCTGACGAGCACCTCCACCTCCGTGTCCAGAGTGAACCTGGGGCCTCCCCCAGGCCGCCACGTCCCCGCCTTCCTGTCCCAGCCCAGACAACCGAGGTCATCCTGCACTCCAAACCCACTCGCCAGCAAACCGGGCGTTTCCTCCCAGTGACAGGCCGAGCCTGCCTGCTGCGCACCCGCCTGCCGGAGCCCCAGGGCGGACGCCGCCACCCCAACCACCCGGGGTGTCTCCCTGCTTCCAGCCCAGCACCCAGAGGGAGCCTTTACAGCACGGGGTCATCTCACTCATCCTGAGATGCTCCCACCGGTCCCCCCTCACTCAGCGGGAAAGCCAGAGGCTCTACCACCTCCTCAGGTCCTGCCTCATGTCTCTGCTCTGGCCACAGGGGCCTCCTCACCACAGTTCCCACACAGCAGGCTTGCCTCTGCCCCAGGGCCTTTGCACGTGCCGTTTTCCCCATCCCCCCCAGGGCTTAGACGAACGTCTCCTGCCCCCAGACTTAAAGCTGCTCCCCTACTCACATCTGGCCCTCGCTCCTCCTCTCCAGCCCCCTAAATAGCCCTCTCCACCCGCAGACCGTGCAGGTGTTAGACTTGTTTCTGGTCTGCTCCTGCCCTCGGGAATAAAGCTGCATGAAGTGGAGGCCTGTGTCTGTCCGGTCCCAGGGCAGGGCCTGTCCGCACAGGACATACACTGTTGGCTGGAGGAGGGAGTGTGGAGAGTCTGGGAGGGGTCCGTGGGCGCACAGGACAGAGCTGCACACTCAGCCTATGGAGCGCGTGTGGAAGGGGCTGGTAGCTGTCCTGGGCTTTGAGGGATGGCTAGGAGTTTACCAAGAAGAGGAGGAAGAGGAGAAGGAGGAGGAAGAGGAGGAGGAGAGGGAGGGGGTAAATGTCATGGATCAAGTTCAGAAGAGACAGGCCCTGGGCTCTGAGTGAAGGCTGCTCAGGCCACTGTGGGTACAGCCTGGGCCGGGGGTGGGGGCTGCCCCCAGGAGCTGAGACTCCCAGCTCTGCTCCCCGGGCCTGTGTGCCTCCCTCAGGGGCTGCTCCCCACCAAGTCTGCTGAAGTCCAGTCCAAATGGGGGGCTGCCTGGGGAGTGATCAGAGGTGTGCCTGGGGTGATGACCCCTGGGAATCCCTGCATCTGTGAAATGGGAGGAACAAGAGCCATCTTTGCAGGGTGCTGGAGGGACCGCAGCTGCCATTTCAGGGTGGTTGGCACCCGGCATGGCGTAGACCCTGCCACCTCCAACCCCACCCCGGCGCCATGGGCCCCGCAGGAAGCAGGAGGTGTTTGTCCTCCCCTCGCCCCCTCTGAGACCCCGCCTGCCCGCTGCCCTCGTCCCTCGCCCTGCCCCAGGGACACTGTCCGCCTCCAGGTGAATCAGCCTCGGCCCCTCCTGGGCCTAGAGGCCACGGCGCGGTCACCTGGGCAACCACTTGGCTGCGGGCCAGGGAGCGGCCTAGGGTGAGGGGCGGGGCCTGCGGGGGAGAGAGAGCCCCTAATCCCGGGGATTTGCCCTGAAAGCCGGGACATGGGCGATCACTCAGCGCCCGCCGGGCCCGCTGCGCTGTTGATTTAGGTGGCATTTCTGAATCTCGCGCGTCACGGGCGCTGATCCGGGCCAAGCTCTCCGAGTCAGACGCGGGACGGGGTCAGCGCGCAGGGTTAACCCCTTAAGAGGGAGTGACGACGGTAAAGAGCTGATGGGGGGGGGGCCGGCTCCCGGGGACGCCTGGCGGTGACCTGACGCCCGGGTGTCTGGGCAAGCAAACCCTCGGGGTGGCCTGGCCTGGCATGGCGGGGGCAGAGGGACAGCCAGGCTGACTGACGCCCTCACTCACAGGCCCTCATCCGGGCCGCTGGGCAAGTCTGTTGAAGTCCAGTCCAAATGGGGGGCTGCCTGGGGAGTGATCAGAGGTGTGCCTGGGGTAATGAGCGGGGTGTGGGCCGCACACAGACAAGGCTGCAAACGTGCCTCTGGTTTGCACTGCTCAGTCTCCCCAGCTACACGCAGCGGCCCTGCCACTCATGTCTCCCTGCCTCCACCTAGCCCCCCACTTTCTCTCTCTCTCAGACACTCACAGGGAGGGGCCTTCCCTGAAAACTCGGCCGATCCTCTGCGGACCTCAGGGCGGGCCCTGGGGAGCCAGGAGGAGGAGCTTTTACAGCAGGATCTGGGGGTCGCCACACACCTGCTCCCCGGCACCAGCAAGGGCTGGGCCTGGAGCAGGAACCGGATGTTCTGGTGGGCGGGGCGAGAGAACTCAAGGAGATGGGACCTGGGGGGAGGCCTGGCCTCCACCTCCTGCCTCTGGCGGGGCCCAGCTTGCCAGCCCGGGCCTCCGGCCACGCCTGCTGGGCAGCCCTCTTCCGGTCGGTCGCCGGAGCCGCTGGGGGGGGCGCAGGGTCCTGGCTCGCGCCCTGTGCCTCCTCCTCCGGCCTGTTGTCCCTCGGGGGCCTCCAGCTCCCGCTAGCTCTCCGGCTCCCCATGGCGTTCTCACCGTGGCTCACCCGACCCCCTATAACAACCCGCCGGCCGTGTCACGATACGCACTCTCTCCGGCCCTCACAACCCGGCAAGTGCTGCTGCGAAGGAAAGCCGAGGCTCAGAGAGGTGGTGTGGCCTGCCTGAGGTCACACAGCCAGAAGCAGAATCAACCGTCAAGCTCAGAAGGTTGTCCTCCAGGGTCCGGGCATGGGCTTCGGCCTCAGAGACCCAGGCCTGTTCCCCCCCGCCACTCACATGGGCCGCCCCGCCATGGAGGGTTTCAAGCTGGACACGGGGAGTAATCACAGATGGAGCTTCGAATGGGGTCTCCAACTGCAGAGAAGAAGGGCGGGCAGGTGGGGGCCATTCGAGGGCGCTGTGCTCTGGTCAGATTCAGACGCCCCACGGGCTGCTTCGGTGCAGACAGGCAGGAAGTGGGAACCATCAGGCCATTTTCGGGGCCACGGTCCAGGTTCCCATTAGCATCGGCGTCCGGCATACCTACTGTGCGCCAGGCTCTGCCAGGCACGTCCACGTACCAGTTCACCTCATCCCAACCCCCGGCATCCGTCATTAGGCCATCTCCCTCCCGACCCCCACACAGATGGCCATCTCTGCGGCGAGCCCCATCCAGGCAACCCTCCTCCATTCATCCCCACGTCACCGAACACAGGACTGGCGGCCACCGTGCCGGCCAGTGGGGCCGTGCCGGGCCGAGGACAGGAGCCCTCGGTTTCTCGGGGACCCGGGGGGCCACCGCAGCTGGGAGCCGCCGAACTCAGAGTTGGATCGTGCGCCCCGGCTGGACAACGCGGCTCTGCCTTGCTGGCTGCAGACCTCGGTCCGGCCCTTCGGCTTTTTCTCCGATGAATGGTGCTGCCAGCCCCAGGAGGCCGCTCGAGGGTCTCACCGGGCGGAGCCTGAGCAGGGATCTGTGCCCAGGGCTGAGGGGACAAGGACCCAGAACACGCTCTGATTCTCCCCTGACCGGGACCGGCTCAGCCAGGTGCCACCGCCTCCCTGCGGCTTGCCCTGGTTTGCGCAGGCCGGGGCTGCTCCCCGCTCTGCACTCTCCTGTCGTCACCCTCCGGGGACTATCGTCCTCCCCACAAGGCAGAGGCTGCCTCCTCACCCGGCACTCGCGGGTGTCAAGAGGCATCGCAGGACAGATGGAGCGGACGGAACAGGTGAGCCGCTAACCGGCGAGTCCTGGTGCCCTGCGGGCCCGCCCGCCCTGGACCCCTGTGACCCCCGTATCTCCGAGGCCGTGCCCGCCCTGAGCTGGGCCGCAGGGACAGGTGTGGCTGGCCTGAGCTCCCACAGACTTCGCCGCTGCTGACCCTCACGGGAGGGGGGGCCACAGAGACGGGCAGCTCCCGGGAGCCGCTGCTGAGGCCGGTGTGAAGTCTCGGGCCTGCGTCCCGACGCGGGAAGACGGGCAGACATCTCCAGAGGCCCGAAGCCCATGCCTCGGGGGCTCTGACGCCACCTTCCGGTGCGTCATGCCGAGACTGAACACCAAACTGCCCGCTCCCCCAAAAGAGCACCTCGCAAACCTGCGACTTGGGCTCTGTTTACGGGGGGCCGCTGGAGGGACGTGCACGGAGCAGCCGCTGAGGTCCAGGGCTGTTCCTCCTTCACCATCGCTGGCCGGATCAGGCCCTGCCCCTGAGTCCTCGGGAGCGCAGCTCCAGCCAGCAACTCGAGGTGCCAGCGTGGAGGCCGGTGCAGCCCGCTCAGCCCTGCTGGGGGCCCTCCTTGCTGGGAGGGGTGCGTGCCTGCAGTTGGGGGCCCACACAGTTCAAGGAACCTTCGGGAACTACTCCATGGCGAAGGTGCAGCCCCGCGAGGACAGTCCCGGTGTGCCCACCGGTTCTCACGCTCCCCGTGGCTGGCGTCTCAACACGCGGGCCCTCCTCTCCCATCACGTCGGCGACAGGAGGGCCTGACGCGTGAGAAGCTGAGTCCACTTCGTTGGGCACCAAGCTGGCCGGCTGCGGCGGACGGACCTACATTCACCGGCGCCTAAGAAGCTGCTGGCGCCGAGCACGGAGCACCGAGACCTTGTGGCAGAGCCGAGCCTCAGCAGGCAGAGCCTCACCGCCTCAGAGAAAGCCTGGCCGGCGAGCTGAGAGGCAGGGGGTGGAGGCGGAGAGCCAGCACCCACCGCCGCCGGGGGTCCCAGGGCCCCGTCAGTCACCCCTGCTCCCCGCACACCCACTGCGGCCGCCGGTCCCTGCAGAGCCAGGACCGAGCTGGGGAGGGAGGCTTGGTGAGGCCAGAAGCTGGGGTGCTGGCAGGGCGTCTGCGCGCGGCTGGACCATCCTTCTCTGCTCGCCGACAGCTGCTTCAGAGGAATGCGAGCAGCTGGGCGGCCTGTGCCCGGCCCGCCCGCTCAGAGCCCCACCGAGCCCCACCGAGGCCCGGGCTCCAGGAGACACGTGAGGGGAAGGCCTGGAGCTTTGGGGCGCTTCCTTCAATTACTGGGGGGATCGTGACCGCACAGCCTCCAGGCCTAGAGGTTGGGACCCTCGTTATTTTTTTCGGGGACGCCAGACGCTCAGCCACGTTGCCCGGCCAGTGCCAGCGTCCACGGTTCCAGCTCTGGGTGCTCAAGGAGGACCAGGCTCTAGCTCCGCTCTGCACCCCACTTTCCCCCGCCGTCCTGCACCGAGGGGCCCCGGCCAGCCTCCTGCACCTCTGGCCCTCACTCCCTCATTGGTTAACAGGGGTCCCCCCATGTCACAACGTTGTGGAGGTGACAACACCCCCCCTCCCTCGTGCTCACTACGTGCCAGTCGCTTCTTCACGGACGGTGAGTCCCAGCTTAGACCTCACCTCCTCCAGGAGGCCTGCCTGGCCCGGCGCCCGGTGCCCAGTGCCGGGCGTCCGCAAAGGGCATGGCCTGGAGCTGCCAGGGTTGAGCCCACACCGTTTAGCAGGTCGGGGTCCCTGTGGGGGTGCTGCCGGCAGCTGGAGCTGCTCCTCGGCTCTCAATGGGCCGGCACTCCAGGCCCCCACCCTCCCCTTCTGCCCGACGCAGGGTTTGTGTCTGAGCGCCGCTTGCAGTGCATCGCGGAGAACAAGGCCCCCCATGCCCCCGCCCGGTCTCAGAAGCTCCAGGCGCCCAGAAAAGAGGAGAGGGAAGGAGGGGGGATAAGGAAGCCGAAGAGACCCCAGGCAGAGAACTGAGGCAGCCATCGCCGGGTGCGGAGAGGAGAGCCGTCCGCAAACACGGCCTGGGCCCCACAGGGAGACCTTCCTCCTATCCTCCCCACCCCCACCCTGGTCCTCCACCTGGAGGTGGCGGGGTGCCCTGCAAACAGACCGGGAGCGGAGAGGCCGGCCCAGGCAGGACGAATGCCCGAGGGCCGGGGGACGCTCCCCTGCACCACCCGCCTGGAATCCCACAGACCAGGGCCCGCGGGGCTGGGCACCGTGAGGGTCAGCCTCTCTGCCTCGGAGGCCGAACCCACATTCCATTCCCAGGAAGCGGGAGTGGACCGGTGGTCGCCTCTCACAGGCAGGGGCTCAGCCCCACGTCCCACTGGGCCCCCCCATCCCGCCCTGAGAAAACCGGGGCGCCCTCTCACCTCTCTGGGCCTCGGTTTCCTCTCTACAATACAGGTGGTCCCCAGGAGGCTGGGCCGCCCCAGGGAGGGTGCAGAAGGCCGGTGCCCTGCAGGGACCCCACCCCCCACCCCGGGGGAGCCCGGGAGTCTTGTCTCAGCCCTCGCCTGCCTGGCACCCCGAGTTCTCCTCTCCCCTGCTGGACCCCAGAGCCCTTAGCTTAGGGGCAGGGACTGTGTGGATCCACCCATCTCTGCATCGACAATGCCGGCCCCGGGCCTGGGGCAAGGGCTCATGAGGTTCCAGTTCGGACTCCTCCATTTCCGGGGCTGGGACTGTCCCGGGGCAGCCTGGCCACAGCCTGCCTGCAGCCCAGGGCTGGCCGGTGGCTCCTGTGTGTGCCCTTGGCATGCTTCCCTCCCCCCCACACACCGCCCTCCCAGCACACACGCTGGGCAGGCGGCACAACCCCGACCCCGTCTCCCCCTGCCTGTCCTCACCCCCACGTGCCTAAAGGCTCCTCCGGGGTCTCTCCCTGAACAACGGGGGGCACCGAGGCGAGGGCAGCGGCTCCGATGACGGCTGCCAGGGCCCTGCAGCCTCCCCCGCACTCCGCGGGCTAATGGGGCATTAATTGTAACGGACTAATTACGCCCGCTGCCAGCCGGCGGGGGAGGGAGGAGGCTGGTGGGGAAGCCCCCCATGACTCAGTCGTGTTTACAACTCGAGAACCCATTGAAGAGCTTGTAAAGTTGCTATAAATGGCTCTTGGGCAACGGGCTTAACTGCCAGTGGAACCGGGCCTGGCCTGGCTCCGGGAGGAGCCGGTCTGAGGTCCAACAGTGCCACCTGGCGGCCGTGTCCCCAAGCGCGCCGCTGCCGGGCCGCGGTGGCGGAGACGCTGTCTGGTTCTGGTCCTGCCCAGAGAGCCCGGAGCCCGGAGCCCACGGAGCCCACGCCCCGCCCCCATCCGCCACGGGGAAACTGAGGCCCCCGGGAGGACAGGGCCTCGCCCTGGTTTGCTCAGCCGCTTTGAAAATGCTCAGAGTCTGTTTAAGCCCAAACGGCAGCAGCTACGATCGCTCCCGGGCCCGGCCCTTAAATTCTGTCAAATGTTGGGGAGATGCTGGGGGCCAGGTCCCCAGACTCACACGGGGCCTCCCACAGGGTCCCTCTGTCCCCGGGGCCTTCGCTCTGCGGCCCCCTCCTGCGGCTGCCGCCGCCCTCCCCTGCTGGACCCTCCCCGATATCCTCCTCCTCTGCCTCCTTTATGCACCCCCGGCCTGGGCTCTCTCTCCAGGGGACCCCAGCATGCCCCCCGTCAGAGGGCTGCGCATAGGGGGGCTCCATGATGCCCACAACGACTGACACACAGACAGCAGCCCGGCCAGCCAGGTCCGGGCCAGACCACAGCGCAGGCCTGACCCCCGAGAACAAAACCACGTCGGCTCACATGAGTGGGGGACTGTGCCGAGCCTGGGACAGGCACATCGCCTGTAATCTGTGTGACGTTCACGGCTGTGAGACGCCCACAGCCAAGCAGGTCCCCGGGAAGCACCCTGTGGGCGCTGGGTCAGGGGGGCAGGGGAGGGTGCCAGCGGGCCCTGAGGGGCAGGCGGGCGCGGACTGGGGAAGAGGCCGCCGCGGGCGGCTGGGCTGGTCCGGAAGCGCCCGGGGTGGCACGCAGCCGGAGACGGCCCTCGCCCTCACCCACGGCCATGCCCTCGTCCTCACCCACGGCCGTGCCCTTGCACTCACCCACGGTCATGCCGTCCACGTAGCGCTTGACGATGTCGAAGGAGTCCCTCAGGTTCCCCTCGGTGATGTCGAAGATGATGTCGGCCTGGTTGGCGGGGTGCGCGGGCATGATGGCACGCAGGAAGATGATCTCTGTGGAGGGAGTGCTGTGTGGGGGGCCGGGCCGGGCTCCTCAACCTTCCCTTCCCCCACCCCGAGTGACTGTCAGTGGGGCTGGCTCAGCCGTCTACCGCTTACCCCACCGGGACCATGACCTGGCCCCTCATCGCTCACCAGTTACCCGCAAAGCCACCACCAGTCACACGTGAGCCCACTCACCAGGAACACGCAAAGCCACCACGAGTCACACGTGAGCCCACTCACCAGGAACACGCGAACCCACCACGAGTCACACGGAGCCCGCTCACCAGGAACACGCAAACCCACCACGAGTCACACGGAGCCCACTCACCAGGAACACAGAGCCCACTCACTAGGAACACGGAAACTCATGAGTCACATGGAGCCCACTCACCAGGAACACGGGAATCCACTACGAGTCACACGCAAGCCCACGCACCAGGAAGGCAGGACCCTGAGCCGGGAGCCCCCAGAAGCCGAGGGTGGTGGCCGGAAGCCCCAGAGCCGGACCCTAGGCCCCCCCTGAGCCCGGCCCGGAGGCAAAGTGTCCGTGACCTTCTCCGACCAAGTCCGAGCCCATGGGGGCCAGTTGTCGGGTCAGGGCGGCCGCCCCTTCAAGCCCCGCATCCTCGGAAGCCGGGCCCGCCCTCGCCCCCCACACCTGGCCCACGTGCTGGCCCGGCCCCTGGTCGCCTGCGGGCCTCCCACGTGAAAGCTCGGGGTGTGGACATGCTGTGGGGGTGAGGGGGTCAGAGAGGTCGTCCTCATCCTGGGCCCAGGGGCGGCCCTGAGCCCCACGGAGACCCGACCCACGACACAGCCTCGGGGCTGAGGATAGAGACCGCAGAGGAAGGGGTGGCGCGACCACGCCAGCGCCAGGGTATGGGTTACACCCCAGCCCCCCAAAGCCAGGTGCACAAAGCAGGGCCGCATTCACAGTCCGCTGGGCTCTGGGGACACCAGCGAACGGGGGGAGGGGAGTAGGCCAGGAGCTCCCTGCGGGCAGGGTGGGCCCATGTAGCTGCTCCAGCCATCTCTCCCCCACCCGGGGGGGCGGGGGGGGCTCCCAGCAGGCTCCCCTGACCTGCAGCTCAGGCCTCACCACGCCTCCTGCTCCAGCCAGGAAACCAGGCTTAGCCCCTCAGGTGCCCACTCTCCCAGAGGGAAAGCCACCTCCTCCTGGAGGCCCTCCCAGATTGCCCAGCCCTTGGCACGGAATCAACACCTCACCTATCTTGGCTGAGTGACTGACTGTGCCCTGGGGGCTGGAGGGGGGCTGGGGTGGGTCGCCCCGTGCTATATGCAGTCTGGGGACACACGGGAGATGTGGAGGGCGGGGGATGGGGAGAGGCTACATTTCAAACCCCAAACCCACAGGGAGCGTCCCTGGACCATGGCCTCCCCCGGGACCCCCCCAGCCAACTCCAGGCCGCGGGGCGACCACTGACCTTCCGGGTGGGCGAACTCGCGGAAGGTGGGCAGCGAGACGACGGTGTGGGAGACGGTGTGCACCAGGTCCAGCATGCAGCTGACGTCCCGGGGGCGGCAGGACTTGATGCAGCGGACGGTGTCCGTCTTCTCCTGCTGCAGCCTGGGGCAGGGCACAGAGGGGCGGCAGGTGGGGCCCAGGCCTCTCGGACGGAGCCGGAGGCCGGGCCAGGGAGGGCGGAGAGCCTCCACAGCCCGGCTGCCCCGTGAGGGTGCCCCAGGCCCCCCACAATAGCCGGGACAGGCCCCAAGGGGCAGAGTCGCGCCCCGTGTCCGTGGAGAGCCAGGCTTTGCTCCTCTGAGCCGAGCTCGTTCCCACCACAGCGGGCACAGCAAGTCCCTTCGGATGGCCTGCCCGGCGCTGACCGCAGGGCACACGCAGTCCTGCCCCCAGGGAGCCCTCAGTGGGCCGGGCCACGGGGTCCCAAACCAGGAGCGGACAGAAACCAGCTCTAAGTTCACGGGAGGGCAGGAGGGAGGAGAGGCCCAGGGTGTGACAGGTCTGCGCTCCAGGTCTCGGGGGAGCCACGTTTGTAAAACCATTTAGTGTCAAAGAAAACACCTTAATAAAAAAATTAAAAAAGAAAAAAGGAAAACCCCACGTAAAGGATCCCCAAAGCGGAGCCGTATTTAATGAGTTCGTTTTAAGGTAAACGCCTTAGTCCCCAACTCTGCCACAGACAGAGCACCTCGCCAGCCACCCGTCCATCACCCACAGCCAGCCACCCGTCCATCACCCACAGCGAGCCCTGCCCTGACTCCTGGCGGCGCCTACAAGTGTGCATCTCAAGGCACCATCATTGGGACTGGTCTGGTAAAATATGTGTCGGTCTTTTTTTTCTTTTCTTTTCTTTTAATATATTTCTTTATTGATTTCAGAGAGGAAGGGAGAGGGAGAGAGAGATAGAAACATCAGTGATGAGAGAGAATCACTGATTGGCTGCTTCCTGCAGGCCCCCCAGCAGGGACCAAGCCCGCAACCCAGGCATGTGCCCTTGGCCGGAATCGAACCCGGGACCCTTCAGTCTGCAGGCCGAAGCTCCATCCACTGAGCCAAGCCGGCCAGGGCTTATTTTTCTTTTTATTGATTTTTTTTAGAGAGAGAAAGGAGGGGAGAGAGAAAGAAGCAGCCACAGGCGAGCAGGACACTGGTCAGCGGCCTCCTCGCGCCCTCTCCTGGGGACCCAGCCAGCCCCCCGGGCGCATGCCCTGACTGGGAACTCAGGGGCAGGCCTTTTGGTGCCCAGGAGGAGGCCCAGCTGACTGAGCCACCCCCAACAGGGCAACACGTTTGTGTCTTTACGTCCTTGTGAATCTGCAGGCCTCCTCTCCACACCCATTTCCCACAGTCCATCTGCTAAGGAACGGAAGTGTCTGAGCCGCAGAGCCTCCGACATCGGCGTGACCTCGGGCCCCTGCATTGCCGGCGCGCAGGCCGCTGAGCCAGGCCCCGGGTCAGAGGCAGGCCCCGTCCCCCTGGCCAGCTGGCGGTGGGGGGCACGTCTCCCATCCGGGGGCCCCCGTGGTGTCTGGCCGTCCTCCTTTCTGTGACAGCAGCAGCTGTTCACGCTCAGGGCCGAGACCGCCGATTCGTCGGGGCTGGGCAAACGCCGATGCGCAGAACCTGTTATGCTCCTGCAGGCATTGGCCGGAGAACTCCCGCAAGAAGATGCCTCCCCCCGAGCGGATCCGGTCTCCAGGGAGCGTGGTGGTGGTTCACAGAGCGAGATCCGCGCCTGATTCTCCCCACTGCTGACCAGTTGTCGGGGAAACGAGCCAGCCACCGGCAGCCAGGTGTTAACAGCGGGTGATTCAACGTCACCGTGAAATCAGGGACTTGAACTATCTGATGACTTCCAACCCACGGCAAAGACTAGCTTTTGCTGCAGCTCAGATGCTCCCCCCAGCGGCCAGAGGGAGAATGAGATTGGTCCCCGGAGTCTGAGGCTCTGCTCCGACAGGTGGGCCAGCTTTACTGCCCCAGTGATTTCTCCAAGAAGTCTTGGGTCTGGCTTTTAATTTTCCTCCCTCCCTCCCTCCCTCCTTCCCTCTTTCCTTCCTTCCTATCCGGATACCAGGGATACTGATGCCACTGAGCTGGTCAGTTTCTAGGCCTCTGCAGTGGACACCCAGTCTCAATTCTCCCACTAATGGAGCAACTCCTCCTCCAGGACAATCAGCCTTGCATCGGCACCGCCACTGTCTCCGGGAGGCACCACCCAGGCAAACCATGACACTGACCCACCCGGTCGGGGTTAGAATGGCAGGTGACACTTTTACTTTTTGAAAAGTCCACGTTGGCCCCTTGGGCCTGTGGCAAAAAGGGCAAAGGTCGATCAGAAACCAGATCTCCAGGAGGCTCTGGAGCAACATCAGGGGCCGCCTTCACCACAGGCGCCCCGCCTCCTCGGACACCCCGAGATCCCCAGCCCTTCAACCCCGGTGACGTTTCAAACGGGAGTCGTACTGGCCGCCCGCATGACCAGTCCCTTCTCTCTCGCTCAGGCTCTGTGTCCACGTCCAGCTTGCTGGGCCGCCCGGTCCTCTGGGCAGCAGGCTCCTGGCGGCCTCCTGCCACTTGAGGGGTAGCTTCAAAGACCTGGGCTTGGCCTGGCCGATGTGGCTCAGTGGATAGAGCGTCAGCCTGCGGACTGAAGGGTCCCAGGTTCGATTCCGGTCAAGGGCATGTGCCTTGGTTGCGGGCACATCCCCAGTAGGGAGCGTGAAGGAGGCAGCTGATCTCATCACTGTCTCTCTCTCATCGATGTTTCTAACTATCTTTTCCCTCTCCCTTCCTCTCTGTAATAAATAAAAGTCCTGGGCTATGTCGGGGTGCTGGGTGCTCTGAGTAGGTACGTTCAGGTTTGTTGTGCATTCTCTCAATATGGAATTTCAACTTTTAAAAACTGTTTCTGTGAAGTTTCTGATCAATTCCTAGTAATTTGCTTTCCCCCTTGTTTTGGGTCCGTCCCTTAGGGATTTCTGTTGTTGGGATGTTAGATCTTCTCTGCCCACCTTCAGTATCTGTCACGTTCTCCTTACGCCTTGTCATCCCTTCTGTTATGTTTTTCTTTTCTTTTTTTAATAAAGCTCTTATTTTCAGCTTCTCCTTCTCTTGAGCACTTGTTCCTGAACTTGCTTATTTCGCTTTGGCGTGAAATTGGTCTCCTGGCCGTTGCAGGGAATATCTGTCAGCTGCTTCGGCTTCTCTCACTGCTTTCCCCTGCACGGATGGGGGTGGGCAGGGGCTGCATTTGGGGACTCGTGGGGACACCTTGTTTGGTGGCCAGTGGTTTCTCTGGATTTAAACATTCTCTTCTCCGGCGATTGTGTGTTTGGGGTTGGGATCCAGAGAGTCTGGAACTCTATGTGCTGGATCCTCTGTCTTCCCGGGATCTCTCTGCTAGACACTTGGCCCATATGATCTCCTTCTGCCTTCTACACTCCTTCCTCTCCCGAACCCTCCTCCTCCTCCTCGGGCGAATAAAGAGCCGGCATTGTGCTGGGAAACTGCAGAAGGAGCTCGGATCCAGGGCTTCCTGAGACGAGACCAGTTACCGCCTGAGCAGCGCTGACCGACCCAGCAAGCCTGCCGGCGCCCCAGCACTGGAGGCAGCCGGGCGCGGCTCCAGAGCAGACACAGAGGGACCCCAAGCCTCCCCTGATACCAGTGGAGCGGCTCTGGGCGAGGGCCTGACGAGGAAGCTCTCCACCTCCCCGTCTTCACTGCGGAATGGTGATCAAGACAGCACGCTCCTGGCAAGGCTGCGGTGGGACAGTGCAGCGCCCGCACAGTGGCTGGCTCAGGAAGCCGCACCAAGCGTCAGCTGCCGGGGTTTATCATCGCCCTAATAACGACCACGCTCATCCCCCTTCCCCACGGGAGCTCGGCTTCGTGCGGGGACCCGGCCGGAAGGTAGGGCAGCTCTACGTGCCGACGCCCTCGGACACAGCCGACCCTCTGACCCTCCCGCCCTGTCTGTGTCCGGGTCCCAAGGAGCCCTCTTCGCCATGAGTGCAGAGACCAGCATGCAGCCTGCCCACAGACAGGCCCGACGCGGCCTCGGGGAGAGCTGCGTTCGCCTCCACAGTCACCCACGCACCCCGACCTGTGCGAGGCAGCTCGCTGGGAGCTGGGGACAGGTGCTGAGAGAGGCACAACCCTGGCCTCTGCCTTCGCACGCTCTCTGGACAGCGGGGAAGACAGACGAGAGACACGGTGAACGGCAACCACCAACCGCGGTCAGAGCCGTGAAGGAGGCATTTCCAGAAGGACTGACGGGGAACCCCAGCCTCGGGGCCCAGGAAGGCCTCTCCCAGAGAAGAAGGCTCAGCAGAAGGTCAACCAACATGGAGACAAGGCGGCAAGCACAGGTAGAGGGCCTGCGGGGAGAGCAGGAGTGAGCCTGGACAGGCGCCGTGGGGACAGGTGCCGGAGGATCGGCTGGAATGACGGGGGAGAGAGAGGGGGCAGATGGGTCAAAGCCCATGTCGGGGGGCTGTGGCAGAATGGCTCAGTCAGAGCTGCGGAGTCGGCCCACCCAGGGCCAGCCCGGACTGTGTGATCTTGGGCAGGTCGCCCGCCCTCCACGTCTCCGGAGGGTGAGACACTGCCGGGCGGGCTTGGAGGCCACGCAGCGCAGGACCCGCTGCGGCCGGTGTCCCCGTGAGCAGCCACTCACTGGCTCCCCCACCTCCACCCCCACCCCCACCCCACCCCGGGTGCAGGCCACATCCGGGCGGAGGCGCTGGCTCCCTCGGGCAGAGCTGCGTGGAGATGCTGCCGCCGAGACCGGGGTGTAGCCACCCCCAGGCCGGGATGCCTCTCGGGACAAACCGGACGCCCATGTGCGCCCCCTCCACCAAAAGCGGCCCTTTTTCCGCTCCCGTTCCCTGCTCAGCTCCAGGCGGCACCGCGGGAACCCAAACGGCGGCCACCAACAGGCCACGGAGCCTTGGCCCAGACCCTGCCCTCCCCGGGCCTCAGTTTCCACATCTGTAAAACGAGAGGGGACGGGGCTCCCCAATCCGTCTCAGAGGGGCCTTCTGGCTCCCCACCGCCGGGCTCACAGGGGGCAGGGGGATTCGTTGGCACGGGCACACGGAGCCTCCTCTGCCCTCGCGGGGGCTCCGGGGGGAATGAGCGGTGCCCGCCATGGACAGCCCCTCCCCCCCGGCGGTGCCCCAGGCGCCCCCGGCTCACCCCAATGACCACAGAGACTACTCCCTCCCCCCACATCCCCCCACCCCCGGCACGGAATGAACCCAGGCACGCGCGGCATGCGGTGGGATTGCCTGCTGAACTTTATTGAACCCGGCGAGGAGCAGGAGCGGGGGGCGGGAGGGGTAAAGCAACAAGAAGGGGGGGCCCCACCCCACCCCCCGGGCGAAGCGAGCGCTCAGAGCTCTGCGGACACAAAGATGAAAAGCTTGGCCACAAAGGAGCTGACGGTGCCGTGGCGGTACAGGTCCATCCTGACGGTCAGCAGCAAGTCCCGCGGCTCGGGCACGGGCTTGGCGAGGGCCACCACCCCGCTGTGCGGGCTGAGCTTGCGGGTGGCGAAGAAGCCCTCGTCATTGCCGCCGGTGATGGCCAGCTGCATGCTGTCCCCGGGCACGGAGCTGGAGGGGCCCATGCGGAAGACCACGGCGGGCACTTGGATGTTGGTGGGGAAAGAGAGGTGGTAGTAGGTTATTCGCAGGGGCAGCTGGTGGCACTCCTGGTTCTCATGGCAAGGCAAGCGCTCGCAGCGGCTGCAAGACAGTGAGAGACCGGGTTAGGCGGCCCCGCGAGCGGGCAGCGCGAAGCGGGCGGCGGCGGCGGGCGGCGGCGGGCAGCGGGCAGGCGGGCGGGGGCTCCCCAGTCGTGGGGGGGCGGCAGGACGGGGAGCGGCGCCCCTACCGTGGGCCTCGGGGCGGCGGACCGACGCGGGCGCCAGCCTCCTCCAACGCCCGCAGGGGGCGCCGGGGTGCTGGGGGCCAGGGCGGGGCCCACCGGGAGGGGCGCCCCTTCTCGCCCGGGCACGCCCGCCCTCTGAGCACCAGAGGGGATCCGGGAGGGGTCCTCTGTCCACCGGCGGCCACGCCTGCCCGCGGCACGGGCGGCGGCGCCGAGGGCCAAACGGGGAGACTGAGGCGGGGAGAGCCCGTGGCTTCCCACGGCGAGAGCGAGGGGGCCGGACGCAGGCGGGGGCGGGAGGTCCGCTCCCCGTGTCCCCTCGAGGCCGCGACGCCCGGACAGGTCCCTTCACATCACAGGACCAGGCAGAACTCGCAACAAAGACGGGACGGGCTCTCACTTCCTGTGACAGGACGGGGACAGGTTCTCACTTCCTGTGACAGGATGGGGACAGGTTC
>JAAGEH010000445.1:126044-137371 GCA_011751065.1 Lasiurus cinereus | reverse complement strand
CACACGGGCACACAGGCAGGCGCACGCAGCAGGCATGCACACGGGCAGGCACACAGGCAGGCGCACGCAGCAGGCATGCACACGGGCAGGCAGCTGCTTTAGGAAGGGCGCGGCGCGGCGGGCCTGGCCAGCAGGTGGCGCTGGTCTCCTTCCCGTGAAGACGCTTTCCCACTGTGTGGCCCGTCCCTCTCCCAGGACCCGGCTCGGATCTGGAAAGCCTGGCCCTGGCGTGTGGATGGCGGGAGCGGGTGTGCGTGACGGCCTGGCACAGCTCCGCAGCCATCACACACGCAGCCAGACCCGCCTCCTGCTCACGGGCCCCCAGTCCCAGCCCCAGAGTCGGTCCCCGAGCCCCCGGCCTCCCGGCACCGGGCGTTTCCGGCCTCACTCCCAGGCCTCCCTGTGCCCAGACGTGGCCGGCGCCCTGGCTCTGTGCCCGCACCCGGCACGGCACGGCCCCCCGTGCGGTGAGGGAACGGGCCCCGATCGGTTCCGACATCACCGTCCCCGGGACCCGTGCCCGCAGGTGCCCAACTGCCCGGACACCTGGCACTGCTCTGGCAACGCTGCGGGCGGGAGGGCCCGGTGTCCGTGGGTGCAGAGCGGGCGGGTCTGTCCCACGTCCATCACAGCGGCGGGGAGCCAGCGCCCGTTCCCACCTCCTCGTCGTGCACACGGGGAAAACGCGCCCCCGTTTTTCAGTCACAACACCCCACGTCCCGTGGAAAAGCGATCGGGAAAGCCACCGCGTCCCAGAGGGAAAGGTCCTCAGGACCCAGGCCTTTCCCCGGACACAGGGCCGCTCTGGCCGCCACCGGCTGTGACGCTCGCCGTTGTCCCTGACTTTCCCGCTCCCGGAGACAAGCCCCAGGAGCCGCCAGCGCAGGGCCTCACCCCCTGTCCGCCCGCAGCTGCCCCCGCAGGCCCGGGGCCGTGCCAGCCAGGGCGGCCAGCCCGCTCCGGCCTCTGAGACCAGGAGGCTCAGGACGGCCCAGGCTCCGGCCCAGGACACCCCTCCCATGGGCAGGGGGGCGTGCGGTCAGGATCCCACCAGCCTGCTCGGCCCCAAGGCCCGCCCTGGGGTGTGTGGGCAGCGGCCAGGCCAGGCTCCAGGACTGCCCGTGGTCACCGGGCACTGCCTGCCCCAGAGATACGTGGAGAGCGGGGGGTGGAGGCCCAGCGAGAGCGAGGTGGGGGGAGCTTTGGCCTTGCCCGTCCTGGGCTCTGAACCAGCCGCTCCGCCGGACGGTCACCACGGACGGCCGCCTCCGGGCCGTCCTCGCGCCCCTCGAAGGCGAACCACGTCTCAAGGTCAAGGGCAGTTCTTTCAGGGGACGTGGGAGGAGGCAGGTTTGGGCGGGGAGGCGGGAAGTTCCACAGACGCCCCTTGCCAGCAGCTCCCACTGTGCGCCCACTCGGGGATCGGGGCTCCTGCGGCCCCCGAGGACGTCCCCTGCCGGGCCGGGCCGGCCAGACCTCGCGTGGACTGCAGGCCGGGCAGCGACTCCTCACGAGGGGCCCGGACAGGAGGAAACTGCCACCGGACGGGTTCCTGGGGGCAGCAGTGGCGCCCCGTGACCCGGTGACCCCGCAGGAGCCGCGCCCCGTCTTCCCGTCGGAGGGCCGAGGAGCCCAGCGACCTCCCGGCTCGCCCCCGGAGCCTCTGCATCCACACTGGGCGCGAAGGAGACCGCGGGGAGGGGGACAGGATGGGGCAGGCCTGACTGCGCTCTAAGACCGGCCAGCGGGCACCGGCCGGGGCTCACCCATCCCCCAGGCCATGCCAGGCAGAAGTGACCGATCAGCCAAGGCCCCGGGTGGCCAAGAGACCGCCCCCAGGCCACCGCCCTGAGGACCAGCAGAGCCGCAGACTGGCAGCAACAACAGGCCTTGGGGTGCCCCCCACACCCCACAGGAGGGGAACCAGAGCAAACTGCAGGGAGTGGGCTTTGCCCCACGGTCACAGGTCACCTCCGGGAGCCCAGAGCGGGGCGTCCCCCTCGCTGCACCACCGAGGCCATGGCGGACACGCGGGGACCGCCGGACCACAAAGCTAGATGACATCCAGGCCTGGGAACAGTTCCCCCCTCGCCCGGCCTCCTCAGTGCGGCCTCAGCTCCGTCCCCGCCGGAGCCGCCGGGGGGCACCAGTGAGCAGGCATGGGCGCTCCTACAGCAGCCGCCTTCCCTGGAGGAGGCGATGCAGCCGCAGCCGCCCGCTGCCCCTCCGGCCTCTCCCGGGGGTGGGGCCCCCGTCCTGCCCTTGGTTATGGAGAATGACGCTCCCCCCTGCCTCCCCCTCTTTACCCGCCCAGGGAGCAGGCGATGAACCCCTGAGGTGGGGACGGACCAGGCCTCCGGGCACCAGCACACCCCAGTGCATGGCTGGGAGCTCCTTCCCGCTCTGTTTGAGGGGTGTCCACACCCCACTGTGGGCGGGCCCCCCACCCCCGCCCTCTCTGCCTGACTCAGTTCTTCCTGCTTCATTCAGGCACGGCTCAGCCCAGCGCCCCTGCCGCCGCCCCCCCCCCCCCCCCGTGTGGGCCCTCCATGCTGCTCGTGGGCAGGGGCCGGGGCCTCTCAGCCCAGGTGCTGCACACAGTGGGCCTGCAGTGAACGGTCCCCCAAGCAAGTCAGGAAGGGTCTCCTGCACTGAGTCAGGACTTGGGGAGCCCCCAGCAGCTGAGGGAGGCCTGCAGATCTCACACCACCTCGGCGCGCAACACCCGCCCGCCCATCCAAGCTCAGGAGGCGTGGAGACCCGCACAGCAGCCTCCTCCTTCCACTCTCCTGGCGGGGAGTTAGTCGGCGGAAACCGAGCTGCGGACGGAGCCCGGGAGCAGGGCTGACAGCGACAAAGGGCAGCACCGCCCCCGTGAGGACACGGCCTCCGTACCCAGGGGAGGCCTCAAGGCCTCTCCGCCGGCCATTGTGCAACCACGGCCTCTTGGGAAGCTGCAGGCTCGCAGGCCGGAGCTGGAGCGCTCTCCCCACCGGCCGGGAAGCGAGCGAGCGGTGCCGGGTTCCAAGCAGACAAACACGCCGGGGCCCAGAGCAGACGCGGGGGCGGGCGGGCGGGCGAGCCGCCGGGGACCGGCTGTCTGAGTCTGGCTGGAACCTGCTCAGGATGTCGACACCCGGAGCCGGGCCAGAGCCAGCAGCCAGGGCCTGGGGCTGAGCCAGCGGGTGCAGGGCCGGGAGGACCAGGGAGAGGGTGGCGATCCTCCGGCCGGAGGAGCGGTCTCAGGGTCAAGGGGCCAGGCACAGGGTCAGCCCGCTGGGGTGCTGGCTGGAGCCACGTCCCGAGGCTGGAGGACGGCTGACGTCCACACATCCCCGAGACCGTCCCCCACCTGGAGCTTTTCCGGGAACCACGGAGCGGGGTGCTGCCCGAGACTAAATAAAATCCGGCGGGGTGCGGTGCGGGGAGAGCCCGGGACCGCTCTGCTCCCGGAGGCAGGGGGTCCTCGACATCCCGCGGGGACGAGTGAGCTTACAACGGCGGACGGCCACGGAACCTCCCACGCGATTCCCTGGGCTGCACCCAGGCTGGCTTTCAGACGGGTGCGCCTCAGAACGCCGCCCCAACCCGCCACGTGGGGCCCCTCCACCCCCGCGGCGGCGCCACCTTCATCTGATGCAGAGTATTCTGACCCTGGAGTCTTACAGATGAGGAAACCGAGGCCCAGAGAGCTAGCTGTCCCCAGACCGAGTTCCCGCGGGGAACCAGAGGGCTGTTTCCGTCCGCCTGGCTCCACGGGAGACCTGGGTCTCTGTGACCAATCTCCAGTCTCAGGGCCTTCGGGCGCCTGAGAAGCTGGGGTCCCGAGTCTCCTGAGACCCCGGGCGGGAGGGCACGGCTCCGGAACCACCTGCCCCAGGGGGACGGCCCCGGGAAGGCGACGCGGACAGACAACGGTGGCCGGGGACTTACGTGTCGGCGGAGCGCCGGTAGTTCTCGGGGCACTCGAAGGCCAGGCAGCGGAAGCCGCCCTGGATGTTGAAGCAGGTCTCGTTGATGGAGCAGTTGTGGATGCCGGTCACACACTCGTCAATGTCTGCAGGAGACCACAGGCTCGGTGAGGGCCCAGGTCGCCGGGCCGTCCCCACCTGCCGGCGGGGTGCGGGGCCTCCCACCCGCTGGGGTCAGTCGGGGTTGGGGTCGGGGTCGGGGTCGGGCCATCCCTGCCCTCCGCTGACTGCTCTCTGGAGCAGCGAACGCCCTGTGCCAGCGCTCTTATTTACAGTAATTTTACTTTACGGAGTGTTTCCTGTTATTCACCAGCCCCAGAGTGAGCACAGCGATGATTACCGCTAACACCGATGGCCCTGGAAAAGCTTCCCCAAGTTCTCCCTCGCTTTTTTTTTTTTAATCTATGATATGGCCGAGACCAGTTTGGCTCAGTGGATAGAGCGTCGGCCCGCGGACTGAAAGGTCCCAGGTTCGATTCCGATCGGGGGCATATACCTTGCTTGTGGGCACATCTCCACTGTCTCTCTCTCATCGATGTTTCTGACTTTCTATCTCTCTCCCTTCCTCTCTGTAAAAAATCAATAAAATATTTTTTAAAAATCTATGATATTGATTTGTTACAAAGAGGAAGGGGAAGGGATAGTTAAAAACATTGATGAGAGACATCCATCAGCCGCCTCCTGCACGTCCCCTACTGGGGATGTGCCTGCAACCAAGGTACATGCCCTTGACCGGAATCGAACCTGGGACCCCTCAGTCCGCAGGCCGACGCTCCATCCACTGAGCCACACCGGTCTTGGAACCCTGAGTTCTCTGAATTCTCCTAACAAGTCACCGGGGCCAGGGCTGCTCCTCTCAGCTGGGGGTGCGGCCTGAGGTCAGACATCTGCTCGGCGGCGGAGCCGAGCTCTGAAGCCGGGCAGGCTGGCACCAGGTCTGTGCTCTGCCCCGCCGGCCTCCCCGCAGCTCACGTGACGCAGAGGGCCCTGGCGAGGAGCCAGCAGGAGCTCCGAGCCCCGTGTTAGAGGAGGACACCGAGGCCCAGAGGGACTCCACAACGGGGTGCCCCGTGTCCCGGGTCAGCGTTGTCCGGCCGGACAGGGGGCGCCGTCCCCATCCCCACAACTCTGGGAGCAGCCCCACGGTGGGCCCGGGACATCACTGCTCCAGGAGGCATCGCTCAGGGGCCGGCCGACCGCCGCGGCTGAGTGTGGCAGTGACACTTCTCATCCCCCGGCCCGGCCGAGGCTCGGGCATGTGTGTTCGCTGCATCTGGCAGGACCCGGCCGCCATGAGGCCTCGGAGACCTGAGAACAGCCGGCCAGGCTGGCGGGGGGGCCTCCCGGGACACGCCCCGGCTGCCAGGGGTCACAGTCCCCCTCTTCGAAACCAGCAATGGCCTCGGCAGAACCAGGGCCTCCATGTGGGGCCTCTGGGTGGCCAGCCCAGGTGGGGGCGCAGAGGAGGGGTCGGGCAGATCTGACCTCTGGATGCCCACCCCCTGGGGGCCGATCCTGGAGGAGAGGCAGGGGCCTGGGCAGGGCACGGCTCATAGAGATCTCCTCGGCTCCCCGTTACCGAACGGACGGGCCCGGGCCACAGGCTGACCCCGGGAGGCATCCCGTGTGGGAGCCCAGGGTCCCCCCAATCGGTCCAGGCCAGCGCCTAGCCCCAGCCCCAATGGACCCTCACAGCCCTGGAGACCCTGGGGCCCTCTCACAGCCAGACCCTCCCTCCCCCGCCCGCCTGGGCAGGGCTGGGCACCTCAGCTCCGCCTCTGCTCACTGTTTGCCCTTAAGGTCCAGCGAGTCCCGCCCCCGGCAAAGGTTAGCCCAATGACTGAGTGTGAACCCACAAACAGCACGGTGCTGTGGCACAGAGTCCTGGGGGGATGTCCCACTTCCTCCCTGGTGGGCCTCTGCCCCTGGCCGGGCCCCGGGGCTGCCGGGGGCAGGGCGGAGGGGCTCTGAGCCCTCTGCGGACAGGGGCGCTGGGGGTGGGAGACCAGGGTGCCCGCGGAGGCCTCCCCTCCCCTTCCCGAATGCACCCCCCTACCCCCGCCGGTGGAGTGGCCGGGCCAGCCCAGCACCAGAGCCCCCGCCCGTGCCCGGCGCCCGCAGAGCCCGGCGCGCTCACCCTGGCAGTTGCGTCCGTTGGGGGCCAGCCGGTACCCGGTCGGGGGGCAGCTGCACTGGAAGCTCCCGGGGAAGTTGAGGCAGCGGTAGGAGCAGATGTGGCCGCCGGTGGGCAGGGCGCACTCGTCGATGTCTGCAACAGCAAGGCCACCCTCAGTGCCCCGTGGCCCAGGCCCGGCCGAGTCCCCCGGTGGGGGAGGGCAGGCTGGGGGAGGGGCGGGCAGCCGCTCAGGGCTGGCTGGACACGGGAGCCCTCACCGTGCTGGGCGGGGCGAGTTCGAGAGCATCACAGCGGGAGGGGAAAGGGGCCCAGAGAGGGCAGGGAACTAGCCGGGGCCACACAGCCAGCTCCTGTGGGGCAGGAGGCGGAGGGGGGCTGAGCGGACGGGACCGGCAGGGCTCCGGGAGGACCCGGGTCAGGAGCCCCAGCACCGGTCCGGAGCTCGCGCGGGCACGGACCCTGGCACTCCTCCCTGTGCCGGGCTGATGAAGACCCTCCCGGGACGGGACGGCCACAGCCCGGCAGCGGCTCGGGCCCTCGCTGTGCCAGGCGCCGCCGGAAGCGCTTGTGACCGACTCGTCACCGGGGTTCCTCTGACTCCCTGGAGAGAGTGGGGTGCAGCCCAGGCTCGGGAGGAGGGCCCAAGCCAGTGAGGGGGCCTCAAAAGTCAAGACTGTGGCCGGAACCGGTGTGGCTCAGTGGATAGAGCGTCGGTCTGTGGACTGAAAGGTCCCAGGTTCGATTCCGGTCAAGGGCATGTATCCTGGTTGCGGGCACATCCCCAGTAGGAGGCATGCAGGAGTGGCTGATCGATGTCTCTCTCTCTCATCGATGTTTCTAACTCTCTATCCCTCTCCCTTCCTCTCTGTAAAAAATAAATAAAATATATTTTAAAAAAAAAAGTCGCCAAGACCGGTTTGGCTCAGTGGATACAGTGTCGGCTTGGGGACTGAAAGGTCCCAGGTTCGATTCCGGTCGGGGGCATGTGCCTTGCTTGCGGGCACATCTCCACTGTGGGGCGTGCAGAAGGCGGCTGATCGATGTCTCTCTCTCATCGATGTTTCTTACTTTCTATCTCTCTCCCTTCCTCTCTGTGAAAAATCAATAAAATATATTTAAAAAAAAAAGTCAAGGATGTGGGTGGCCCCGAGCCCCTCCCTCCTCACCCTGGGGGTCCCGGCTCACACGGTGATCACACCGTTCCGTGTTTATGAAGGACAACCGGGGCGGGTGGCTCCCCTGCCTTCCGAGCCTCACGCTCAGGGCGGGGAAAGGACCCCTTCCTTCGTCTCAGCCAGAGGGAACGCCAGTACCCCCCCCCCCCCCCCCACCCCTGCTCACCCTCGCAGGTGACCCCGTCGGCGTCGCTGAGCTGGAAGCCGCGCCGGCAGTAGCACTGGAAGGAGCCGTAGACGTTGGCGCACTCCTGGCTGCAGGGGCTGCTGGTGCACTCGTTCACGTCTGCAAGAGGCGCCGGGTCACCTCGGAGCCAGGGCCCGCGTCCCCGGGGCCGCGATCATGGGCGGAGAGCCGGGGCCGGGGGCCGCCTGGGGTCCCCAGAGAGACGGAGGGCTGGGTCCCCAGCCACGGCCTGCTTCCAGCTGCACCCGCCCCCGGCGGCGGCAGGAGCAGCCTCTGGCCTCCGCTCCTTCTCTCGGGCTGCCGCCTCGTGGTACCGGCGTCCTAGCTCTCGTGGGATGTGATCACGTCTCCTCCCGCTTCCCTTCCCGGCCCCGGCCCCCGGCACCGAGGGCCTGCGTGGCCCTGTGGGTACAGCCAGCACCGGCCACCATCGCTCGGAACGCCCCAGCCGCTCCACCACTGGGCTCTCACTCATCCGCCCACCCGTCCCTTCGCTGAGAGTGGGGATCACACCCATCCGGCTGGTTCTTTTTGTTTTTGTTTTGTTTTTTAAATACACACACACACACACACACACACACACACATATATATATTTTTTTTTTACAGAGAGGAAGGGAGAGGGACAGAGAGCTAGAAATATCAATGAGAGAGAGACATCGATCAGCCACCTCCTGCACGCCCCTCACCGGGGATGTGCCCGCAACCAAGGTACATGCCCTTAATCGGAATGGAACCTGGGACCTTTCAGTCCGCAAACCGACGCTCTATCCACTGAGCCACAGCGGTCTTAGTCCGGCTTGTTCTTGTCAATAAAGTTTTACTGACACCCAGCCCCCCGCGTCCATTTCCTGGGGCCTAAGGCTGCGTAGCCCCTCTCATGATGGGGCTGAATCGCCCCAACAGAGCCCTGGGCAGGTCAAGCCTAAAACAGGGACCACGCGGCTTTCGGAAAGAAAAGCCACCAACCTCTGCCCACAGGTCTCTTCTCACAGCGCGTGTCCGCTCCTTCTCTGCCGGGCAGGGGGACGAGCAGCCGAGAACGTCTGTTAGCTGCTCCCCCCACCCCACCCTACCCCGCGGTTCACCCCTGCCGCCCCACCTCCAGCCTGGCTGCCCCTGCCCACCCGCCCACCCGCCCCTGCCCTGCGTGGCTCCGTCCCAGCCCGGAGACACGCCCCGAAGCTGGAACGGGTGCTACCAGCATGCTCCGGGCCAGTGGTTCTCCGCCTTCCTAATGCTGTGACCCTTGATGTTGTGGTGACCCTCAACCATAACATTATTTTATTTTTTAAATATATTTTATTGATTTTTTACAGAGAGGAAGGGAGAGGGATAGAAAGTCAGAAACATCGATGACAGAGAGACATCGATCAGCCGCCTCCTGCACGCCCCACAGTGGAGATGTGCCCGCAAGCAAGGTACATGCCCCCGACCGGAATCGAACCCGGGACCTTTCAGTCCGCTAGCCGATGCTCTATCCACTGAGCCAAACCGGTCTCGGCCATAAAATTATTTTCATTCCTACTTTAATAACTCTGATTTTGCTATTGTTAATGAATCGTAATGTGAATGTCTGTGCTTTCCAAGGGTCTTAGGCTCTACAGCAAGTGTATCAGAGGGTCCCAGCATTAGAAAGGTGGAGAAGCACGGCTCCAGCCGCCCTGTAAAGGCCCAGTGGGGTCAGATGCCAGGCTGGCCGGGCCCACACTCAGTCCTCTGACCCAGGGATGGGGGTCCGCCCTCTACCATGCAGGGGGACCAGGGCCGGCACAGCCTCGATCGACAGGAGCGATGACCCGAGCCGCCGCCACATTGCCCGCGCCCCCTCCACACCCGCCGGGTGACAGCTTCTCACCGGCTTCCTCTCATCCCCTCCTCCTGGCCCCTGCCAGGTGGGCCCGGCACCCCCTGGGACGGACCAGAACACCGAGACCCAGAGATGCCCAGTCACTCCTTCTAGACCGCAGACAGGCAGGGCAGGGCCTAAGCCCAGGCCCGAAGAAGCGCCCGGTGGGAAGCCGGCTCCTGGCCCAGAGACACGAGTTGGGTCTAGTTCTGGGGGACAAACCCCAGGATCCCAGGGGCAGCGCAGGCACCAGGCACACCGCGCACTGTCGGCCTCCGGTCCGAGATGATGGGTGCTGGCACCCAGCCTGGCACCGACCTCACCCACCACTTCCTCTTATTCCAGGATCGGGGGCCGCCCCGCCTGCATCCAGCCGCCCCCCACCCCCGGCCCCGGGCACTGCCCTGCACAGAACAGGGCTCAACTGGCAACGCGGGGGGTCGGCAGGGCTGCCACCTCTGTGACCTCAGAACCTGGCCCCACAGAAGGCGGGACATCCTGAGGCCCAGCCTGTCCAAACCCTGCGCTGCACACACGGTCACCTCGCCACCGTCAGGGGCCAGGGTCACCAAGGACCCCGGCTCTCGGCACCAGGAGCTGGCCCCCCCCCACACACACACACACTCAGAGACCCGAGCCCTCCGCAGGCAGCGTGCCCTCCACCGGCCTCCGAGGACCAGCACCCCGGCCCCCCTAACACGCCTGCCGGGAACATTCGCCACCGCCGAGAGCCCCCCGCGTCCTGCCGGCGCCTGGCTGCGGCCCTCGCACCCTTCCCCAGGCGCTTCCCCCGCGGACACGCCGTCTCACGGGCTGGGACGCGGACACGGACGGTCACCCCCAGGCCCGGCCCGCTCACCTTCGCAGGAGCGGCCGTCGGGCGCCAGCCGGAAGCCCACGGAGCAGCTGCAGTGGAAGGAGCCCAGCGTGTTCTCGCACTTGTGGCTGCACAGGCGCCCGGAGTAGCGGCGGCACTCGTTGATGTCTGTGAGGGGGGGAGGAGGAGGGTTAGGGGGGGAGCTCAGGGCTCGGCCTCCCCCACGGCCTCCCCCCACGCCCTCAGCTCCTTCCCCAGAGGCACGGACTGGTCCCCGGAGCAGGGAGTCAGCACCCGGGACCTGCCCCCCCCCCACACTCCTTCCACGACCAGGCCTCTGGGGGGCCCTCCCTGAGTCCTCTCCCCGAGCTCGGCCTGGGCCCGGGGTGGGCAGGGCAGGGCAGGGGAGCCCATGGGTCTGTCCCGCTCCGGAGGCCACGACCACAGGGTCTGCTCTCGGGCCTGGTGGGGGTGCACAGCCCGGGCCGAGAGCCTCCAGGAAAGCGCTAATGTCCGGGCGTCTACCGGGGGCCGGAGCCTCACACCCTCGGAGGCTGAGGGGACGGGGAGCACGGGGGCGGGGAGACCGGCTCGGGGTGGGGCGGGGCTGCAGAGCCGGGACGGAGGGGTCTCCGACCGTGGAACTGTGGGAGCGGGCCCGCTCTGCGGGTGCATCTGCCGGGCGCACGCACCCACGCACGTCCTGCTGATGCCGTCGAAATAGAAGCCGGCCTGGCACTCGCAGCGGAAGCTTCCGGGGGAGTTCATGCAGAGGTGGCCCGGGCCGCAGGGCTCCGCGGGCGGCGCGCACTCGTCCACGTCTGCGGGGAGACACGTGACCCTTCAGAGAGCGCGCGTGTGTGCGAGTGCGTGTGTGTGAGATAGTGTGAGTGTGAGTGTGTGTGTGTTAGAGTGTGTGTTTCTGTGTGTGTGACTGTGTGTGTGAGTGTGTGTGTTAGTGTGTGTGCGAGTGTGTGTGTGTTAGAGTGTGTGGGCGTGTGTGTGTGTGTGATTATATGTTTGACTGTGTGTGAGTGTGTGTGTGTGAGATAGTGTGTGTGTGACTGTGTGTGTGAGTGTGTGTGTGAGTGTGTCTGTGTTAGACTGTTTCTGTGTGTGACTGTGTGTGTGTGTGTGACTATGAGTGCCTGTGAGCATGTCTGTGTATGAATATGTGTGTATGAATATGTGT
>JAAGEH010000445.1:107669-126034 GCA_011751065.1 Lasiurus cinereus | reverse complement strand
TGTGTTTGAGAATGTGTGTGAGAGTGTGTGTGTGTGTGTGTGTGTGTGTGAGAGAGAGAGAGAGAGAGAGAGAGAGAGAGAGAGAGAGAGTATGTGTGTGTGCATGCCCCAGGATGGTCAGAGGGAAGGAGCCAACTGAAAGGCACGTGACAAAGCACAGCAGCATCATTGATGCTTCAGCATGAATTGGGGACCACCCGGTGTGGGGCCCAGGCTGGGCGGCACCAGCCCCCTCCCGCAGGGACGCGGGTCACCACGACCCAGCACGGCAGGCAGTGCCCGCTGAGGGGGAGACGCAGGGGGTGCTCTGGGGGTGCGGGGAGGAAGGCCCGTGGGCCGCAGGGTCTGGCCTGGCTCCGGACATGGGGGCGGGGGCAGAGGGAGCACCTCCAGAGGGAAGGGAGGTGTGTGGGAGCAGCAGGACCCCCGGCATCTGGACTGGCCAGGTTGTGAGTGGGGGGCCACTCGGGGGGAACAGACGGTCAGCAGGCACCTGGGCTCTGTCACCACTGGGGGCGGAGCAGGAGGGGCCGGACGGCGGGAGGGACAGAGAGGGGGGCGTGCTGGCGACCGGCCAGGGGGAGAGGGCCGGGCGACAGCTGCCTCCGGGGACCCCTCTCCTTCCGGAGAAGGAGCACGTCCGTTCCCGCGGCCGCCTGGCGAGGACCCACCGACACAGCGCGTGCCCTCCTCGTTGAGGTGGTAGCCACGGCCGCAAGTGGGCACATTCTTCTGGCACGTGTAGGAGCCCTCCGTGTTGATGCACGTGTGCCCCACGGGGCACGTGGGGCTGATGCTCAGGCACTCGTTGATGTCTGCGGGGAGGACGGAGACGCCGGTGAGACACGGAGCGCCCCCGGCCACCGGCCCCCGGCCACCGGCTGCCGAAGGCGCCTGCGCCCCTCCCTCTGCAAGGCCACAGAGGTGCCGCCTCGCCTGCACCCTGCACACACCCTGCACACACCGGCTCCACCGGCCCCGCTCTGGCCAGCACACGCCACGGACACACCCCGCCGTCTGCCGCTCCTAAATCTCCGACACCTCGTCTTCCTCGGCGCAAAGTCCAAAGCTGCTCCTGACTCCCTGCCCCTCTGCAGCCAGGGCCCCTCTGGGTCCCGTCGGTGGGCCTGGCCATCGGGGTGCCACCTGGCACCCCCCAAGTGGGCGCGGGCTAAGGGAGATGAGTGGCCGGCTCAGAGCCAGCACCCTGGCCCTGGGGAGCTCTGTGCTCTCCGGGGACGGCCTGGCCCCCCTGCCTCCACGCGGGGCCCACCTCTGGGCCTTACGCACGCAGTCCCTGCCTGCGAAGCCACCTCCCTGGTCTGCCCAGCGTGGTGCCCCCTTGAAGGAGACACTTCCTGCCGCCCCTACCTGGCTCTCGGGGCCTGTGCGGACTCTCTCCCTGACTGAACCCCCCACACACACACACAGCTGCTCGCCTGTGAGGAACCCCCATCAGCCAAGATCGCCAGCAAACCAACAAGGAGCGCTCCACGTGAGCTCGCTCCTCACGCTCTAACCCAGCGGTTCTCAACCTGTGGGTCGCGACCCCTGTGGGGGTCAAACGGCCCTTTCACAGGGGTCGCCTAAGACCAGCGGAAAACACCTATTTCCCATGGTCTTAGGAACCAACACACCGCTCCTCGGTGTAGCAAAGTGTGGCCATGTCGTTTACTGTTGTCATAGGAAGACTGTTGCCCATGCTACACCACGATTCAAGAATTTCATTTATTTGTCATGAGAAAGAAATATTTCACAATATATAATGACATATTGTTTTTGTGATTAATCTCTATGCTTTAATGATGTTCCATTTGTAACAATGAAAATACATCCTGCCTATCAGATATTTACATGACAGTTCATGACAGTAGCAAAATGACAGTGATGAGGTAGCCACGGAAATCATGTTATGGTTAGGGGTCACCACCCCATGAGGAGCTGTCTTAAAGGGTCGCGGCCTTAAGAAGGTTGAGAACCGCTGCTCTAACCGGTGCCGGACCCCTCACCCTGACTGGGGGGTCTTCTCAGAGGACCTCCGTCTGTAAATGTCAGGCAGACCCTTACAAAGCACCTACAGGCATGAGCGGACAGTCGAGGGGCCCCCGGCTGAAGGCAAACAGGGGGATCAGCCCCCTCAGCCGGATCAGTGGCTGCTCAGCCCCCCGCAGCCTCCTCGGGCAGCCTGCACGGAGCCCCACGTCCCTGCCCGCCGGCGGCCACAGCTGCCCCGCAGGCAGCCGCTCTGATGTGCGCTGCACAAACAGGAAGCTCCCAGCTCCAGGCTGGAGCCGGCGCCGAGCCTGGGGCGGGTCTCAGCCTCCCGGGGTGCTTGTGAGTGACGCGCACTGGACACAGCCCGGCCTGCATCTGCTCTACTTGCTGTCCAGTCCTCCGCAGAGAGCGGGGGCCTCTGCCCGTGTCGAGGACGAAGGCACGGTTAGCAATCACGGCGCCCCTCCCTGCAAGCCCTGTGCTCTGCAGCAAGACCTACAGTTCCCAAACTCTGTGCCATGGAACCCGGGGGCCCCCAGAGAGGCCGTATGCTCCAGAGAGAGAGAGCTGGGGGGAGAGGGGATCCCCAGCCTGTGAGTCCAGGACAGGACCAGGCGGCCACTGAGGGAGGGAGCGAGTGGGAGAGGGGGCGAGCCAAGACCGGACACACGGAAAAGGCTGAGGCGTTTGGGAAAGTCCTGACCACACTCTCCCTCACCTGGAGGCCCAGGGTCCCCCCTGTAAGGGGCCCATTCACTCTGTTTGACCCAAAGACCATGGAGCCCCTCCCTGCCCCCCGCCCGGGATCCGGGACCAGCGGAGACCCACCTGCCCGGTCCTTCCCCCGGCCTCGCTGAGCAGAAAACAGACAGGGAGCACGTGGAGGGACGGGATGGGAAGGAGACCCCACCAAGACGGGGTCTCAAGGCTCTGGGGGCCCCGCCTCTCAGTCCCAGAACCCTCTTGGCTCTACTCCAGGGAAAGAGGCCCCTGCTCTCCGGGGCCCGTCCGCCCTGTGCCCTGGTGCCCTGGGGGCTGTGTGGCCAGAGGGGCGGCCCCCGGGCTTCCAGATGCATTGTGGGTACAGAGGAGGCCAGTGCTCCCCGCGCCGACCTCACACAGCGTTCACCATAAAAACCACCGTTTTAAAGCGGATCCTCACCGTGTCAACGGCGCCAGGCTGAGGGCGGGTCGTGGGCTTTGCGCCCAGAGAAACGGGCGCTGGAGCGGGCCCTCGGCCATGTCCTGGGCCCTGGGCCCTGCGAGGTTCTGCGCCCCTTCGCCCGGGGCTCCCCATCTGAGGGACCGCACCATGACTGCCCTCCCCCTCCACCTCCGCTACCCCTGGGGCCACTCCTCAACGCTCCCCGGACAGCACTGCACCCCTAGAGGGAGACCAGGGCTCAGAGGAGCCTTGGAAGCGTCCGCTTTGTGGGGCTCGGCCGGCCGTGCTGGGAGTCAGGGCTTCCACCCCAGCAGCTGGGCGCCCCCCCACCCCTGCAGGGCCCCTGGAGCCGCAGCGGCTCCTGGCAGGCCCTCCTCCCCGCTGCCGGCCCTGGAGAGGGGCCCCTGCTCTCTGCCCCCCTCGGCGACCACAGCTGGGCTGGCTGGGGGCCAACCCCAACAGGAAGGAGGCCCCACAGGAAGAGAGGGGAGCTTGAGGAACGGGACGAGGGTGGGCTCAGGGGAGGCCCTGTCCCAGGGGTTTGCTGCTCTCTTTCTCTGGACATATTGGGGGGGGGTGAGGAGGGATGGAGCTGAGACAGAACTCGCAGCCTTCGCTCAGGGGGAAGGGGCAGCGGGAGGTGGGCGTCTGCAGCTCGGAGAGGGGAGCAGGGTCCGGCCTGCGGAGGCCGGGGGCAGGCCAAGAGCTGGGCTCGGGTGCCAGCCGTGGCCGCTCAGGTGTCCACCCCCTGCAGCTCCTCCCTCTCGACCTGTCTCGCCTCTCCTCCTCCTCCTCCTCCTCCTCCTTCTCGCTCTAAGCCCGTGGCTCGCAACCTTCCTAACGCCGCTACCCTTTCACACAGCTCCTCACATTGTGGGGACCCCGATTATAAAATCATTTCTGTGGCTCAGTGGTTCTCCACCTTTCTAATGCTGCGACCATTTCATACAGTTCCTCGTGTTGTGGTGAATCGTCATGTAAATATCTGTGTTTTCTGAGGGTCTTAGGCGACCCTGCTAGTGGTTCTCAGCCTGTGGGTCACTGCTGTAGAGCCTGAGACCATCAGAAAACAGGTCACGACCCACAGGTTGAGAACCGCTGCTGTGGCTACTTCATCACTGTGATTCCACCCACTCACAGCTTGAGGACCCGAGCAGGGTCACCTAAGACCATCGGGAAACACAGACCTTTACATGATGACCCACTAACAGGAGCAAAACGACAGGGATGAAGTAGCAACGAAAATAACTTTATGGCCGACACCAGTGTGGCTCAGTGGATAGAGCGTCGGCCTGCGGACTGAAGGGTCCCGGGCGGGTTCGATCCCGGTCAAGGGCATGTACCTTGGTGGCAGGCACATCCCCAGTCGGGGGCGTGCAAGAGGCAGCTGATCGATGTTTCTCTCTCATCGATGTTTCTAACTCTCTATTCCTTTCCCTTCTTCTCTGTGAAAAAATCAATACAATATATTTGTAAAAAATAATAATTTCACGGCTGGGGGCACCCCCACAGGAGGAGCTGCGTTAAAGGGCCTCGGCGTTAGGAGGGCAGAGAACCGCCGGTCTAGACTCACACACGTCGCCCTGCACGTCCCCACGTCTCCCCCGATAGCCACACAGGCCTTTCCCTCGTGGTGAAGCACACGTAACAACAGTCACCGCCTCACCGCGTTTCAGCGCCCAGAGCAGCGGCGCTACACGCCTCACACCGCGGGCGTCCACCACCGCCATCCATCCACCACCTCGGCGGTTTCCCCAGCCGACACTGCGCCCTAAACCCTAACTCCCCACGCCCCCCCAGCCCCTCTGCCTTCCCCTCTGTGTCTATGGATTTGACTAGCAATACAGATGAATTTTTTAAAATATATTTCATTGATTTTTCACACAGAGGAAGGGGGATAGAAAGTCAGAAACATCGATGAGAGAGAAACATCGATCAGCCACCTCCTGCACACCCCACACTGGAGATGTGCCCACAAGCAAGGTACATGCCCCCGACCGGAATCGAACCTGGGACCTTTCAGTCCGCAGACCAACGCTCCATCCACTGAGCCACACCGGTCTCGGCCAGATGAATGTTTTAACGTGCTTTTTTTTTTAACAGACCAGGCCCTTCCGCCACCTTGCGGACGCCTGGCCCCAGGCCACAGCCCAACGTGACCACATGACCACTCCCATGTAATCCGGAAGGAGCTGAGGGTCGGAGGCAGAAAGCGAATGGCTTCCGGTCCCTTAGCTCACACCTGACTCCCAAACTCAAAGTGCTTGGGCCCTGGGGGCAAGCCCAGCCCGCCGCTGCCGCCGACGGTTTTTGTCAATAAAGTTTTATCGGCACACAGCCCTGCCCCTCGGTGGGCATAGGCGTGGCTGCTCTCCCACGGAGCGGGTCTGGCCCGCCACACCTGACACGTTTGACGTGTCTGCGACACGGCCCTTTCTAGAAAGAGCGAGCCGACCTTGGCGCTCTCCACCGTGAGCCCCCACGTTCGAGGGGGGCCCGGCAGCGCCTGTGGCCCCCGGCAGCCAGGCGGCAGTCTTACCAATACAGTTGCCTAAAGCATCTTGTATAAAGCCGCTCTTGCACTGTAGCTTGGGTCTGCAGCGGAAGGATCCCAGAGTATTCTGACAGATAAAATCGGGGAGGCAGTTATGAATACCACTCTCACACTCGTCAATATCTGGTGCGTCATAAAAAAAGGAGATGGTTAGCACGCGTCCTGCCGGAGGCATCTCACAACACACTTTTAACAATCACAAGCAAGTTCCCCCCCCTCCCCCGCAAAACACCCATTCCTCAGGCTCCCACCCAAAGCATCTTCTCCACGGGGGGGGGGGGGGGGGGGGTCCCGCCCTACCAGGGCCCGGGTCAGCCAAGCGGTGCTGGCACCACTCCAGGCTTGAAAACTGCTAACTCCCCTCTCCCGCCCCCCACCCCCCTGCTCCGGCCAGGCTCTCAGGAGGCGAGCATTCCGTTACGGAATAAATCACCCGGCCGTCCTCCCCGCGACCCCTGGCCATTTGGCTTCCATTTCAGGCCGCGCACATGTGTCGTTTCGATCGTAACGCGATGATGATCTCGCGGCCCATCAACACTGTCTCCAGAAACCCATCCATCCCGGGGGCTTGTCATAACAGGACAAACACGAGCGGGGGCCGGGGATCTGAGTGCTGGCTGCCCTCGCCTGCAAGTTCAAGGCTGTCAGAGAGGCTCCGGAGTGGATACTCCAGCCGGCCCAGCCTCCCGGGTTCTCAGGCTCCGAGCCACCCAGCGCGCACGCAGGCGGGCGGGTGGCCGGGCCGGGCCTGGAGCTGTAGCCCGCGGCCTCGGGGAGGGCCCTCATCCTTCACCCGCCGTTTGACACGAGCGGTTTGCTGTGTGAGGGCTGGAGCCCCTCTGCACACAACTGTGTTCCAACAGATCCCCCATCAAAGCCCCAGCTGCCAGAGAGCCTCGCTCGCTCGGGGGTGCAGGGGGGCGGCGGCTGCCAGAAATGTCATGTTTTCATTCCGGGGGGAAGGCGCTTTGAACTTCAAGGGAGCCTGGCGCAGATGGGAGCCAGCTGCGGCCGGAGATGTATGATCTGCGCGCGCGTGGGGACCAGCACATGTGAGCGCCTGAAACGCTAGCCTGGCCTGCATCTCAAAGGCTCCGCTCCGAGCCGTTTGGGGAACCCAAACCCGGGCCCTGTGGTTCGTTAGTTCATTCCCTCCGGGTCGAGGAGGGGGGGGACCCCCGGGTGCGCAGCACCCCGAGCCCAGACCCGGGGAGCCCAGGGCCGCCGTCCACCCCCCCTGTCGCCCCCCCCGAACCCGCACACCCGGGACGGAGGGCCTCCACGGGGAGGCACGTCGCACCTTTGCAGTCATTGTCCTCCGTGAGCTCGTAGCCCGTGCCGCAGCTGCTGTCGCGCTGGCAGCGGAACGAGCCCGCCGTGTTGACGCAGGACTCGCCCAGCCGGCAGCTGTGGGTGCCCGCGATGCACTCGTTCACGTCTAGGGGAGACGGGCGGCGCGGGGTCAGCCGCGGGGAGAGTTCCAGAAGGCCCTGCTCCCGTCCCGTCCCCACGCCTGCCCGTTCCAGTGGGATGCTGGGCGGGTGGCCCGGGCACCCGCCACGGAAACAAAGCCATGGTGTTTCTCCCCTGCTGAGTTTCTGAGCCAAGAGCCAGGCCAGGCTTGAGGGGAGCTGAGGGGGGCTAAGAGAGGGTGAGGGGGCTGCAGGAGGCTGAGGGGAGCTGAGGGGGCTGAGGGGGGCTGACGGGGGCTGAGGGGGGCTGAGGGACCTGCCCAGGCCACTCAACAGGTCCCAGATTCGGAGCCTGACCAGACCCACACCCAGCCCGCTCCCAGCACGGGGCTCCTGTTCGTGGCCAAGGACGCCGGGAGGGCCGGGGCTGCTCCCCGTGGCCAGGCCCCGAGCCGCTCGGAGGGCCTGCCCGGAGGTGGGGGAAGCAGGGCCCGGGCGCGGGCGTTACCTTCGCAGGAGACGCCGTCGGCCAGCAGCTGGTAGCCCACGAAGCAGGAGCAAACCACCTCCTCGCCCGTGTCCCGGCACTGCTGCTTGCACGGCCCGCCGCCTGCAACCACACGGGCGTGAGCCGCCGCCCCCCAGCCAGACCCGGGCCGCCCCGCTCTGCCCTCCCGCGGGGGACTGACGGACAGGCCGGCTGCAGCCCCTGCCTTCCCACGGGGCACCCCGGCGTCTGGCTCTGGGCACCCCCAGGGCCGCTGCTCCGGGCCTCAGCCCCAGGGCCTCCAGGGCAGGCTCTGTGGCTGCAGCAGAGCTGGGAGGGGCAGGACAGACAAGAGGGGGCGCTGCCCCCCGTCCGCCCGTCCCCCCTGCAAGGATAGGGAGGGCCCCGGCCACACAGGGAGAAGGGCTCTGGAGAGGCCCCTCCTGTCCCCACATCCCCGAGGCCAGCCAGGCCCCAGCCCACTGCCCCCTGTCACTTCCCAGCCCTGAGCCCTGACCCCCTCCGCCAGCAGGATGCCCCAGAGCAAGTCTCATGAGGACGACCCTCTACCACAGCAGTTCTCAACCTGTGGGTCGAGACCCCTTTGGGGGTCAAATGACCCTTTCACAGGGGTCGCCTAAGACCAGAGGAAAACACCTATTTCCCATGGTCTTAGGAACCAACACCCCGCTCCTCGGTGTCGCAAAGTGTAGCCATGTCGTTTACTGTTGTCCTAGGAAGACTGTTGCCCATGCTACACCACGATTCAAGACAAAATTTCATTTATTTGTCATTAGAAATAAATATTTCACAATACATAATTACATATTGTTTTTTGTGATGAATCCCTATGCTTTAATGATGTTCCATTTGTAACAACGAAAATACATCCTGCATATCAGATATTTACATGACAGTTCATCACAGTAGCACAATGACAGCGATGAAGTAGCCACGGAAATAATTTTATGGGTGGGGGTCACCACCCCATGAGGAGCTGTCTTAAAGGGTCGCGGCCTTAGGAAGGTTGAGAACCACTGCTTTACCAGGTACAGATTGCCCGGTACAGGCTGACCGCCCAGCACCTGGGGCTGCCCACGGAGCCCTCCTCCCCCGACCCGTCTCCACTCCCGACGCCCCAATCCCCTGGCGATGTTACTTTCCCCTCTAACCTACCCTCACCCATAGCAGCTGTCCCCCACCAGGAGACCCTCCGATGCTCCCCCTCTCCCCGCTTCTCCCCCCACCTCCCCCCGCAGATCTGAGGCTTCCCGGGACCCTGCCCCCGTACAGCGTACAGCGACCACACCACTTGGCGATGATCTGGCTCCTAATCAGCCCCCAGCCCAGGGCTGCGGCTGCCTGAGCCGGGAGCCAGGCTGCCCACCGAGACCCGCCTAAGGGTCTGGGACAGAGGGGTGCACGTGGAGCATGAGAAGCAGGCCTGCCCGGCCCGGGCTCTGCGTTTGCAAGTGTCTCCCCCGGAGACCTATGGGTATCCGCGAAGGCTCAGCGGGCCAAGGGACACCCCTCCCCCGAGGGCTCCCAGCCTCAGGGCCGCTGGGTGCCCGTCAAGGCCTGGGAGGTGGCTCCTGCGCAGGCGGGCACCGCCATGGGCTGAGGGTTGCTAACATCAGCTCCCCCCCCTCCTCCCCCTCCATCTCCAAGGCCGCCCTCTCCCTCTCCCCCTCTCCCTCTCCAGGCCCTAGTGCAGAGGACAGAGTGACCCAGGGGACTCCCCGCCAGAGGGCAGCTCCCCCTCCTCGCCCCCCACCCCGAGGTCAGCTCCTAGGGAGACAGCACGGACTCTGCTCACTGGCGGCCACGCGGCCCGGAGGGACGGCCTCACCTCGGCAGCGGTCATTCAGGTACGGGTCCTCCTGCTCTTCCTCCGCCTCCGAGAGCTTAGCTGCGGGCGGGAAGGCAAGGACATGTGACCACCCGGCACCCGCTCACCCACCCCAGCACCCGCCTTCTCTCTCTCAGGCACCGAGCAGTTGGTGTTCTTGGGGCCATCGGGCAGTCATGCCCGTCTGCTGTACCACCCCTAACCGCTCCGTGTTCACTGTGTCCTTTCCCAAAGAGAAGGCGCTCAGACACGTGGGCAGAACCGTGAACGGAAGAAGCAGCGTGGGCCGAGGGCCTGGAACCGCCCCGGACCTCGCCGCCTGCCACCCTGTCCTAACGCCGTGAATGTTCCAGCAAAGGCACCTCGGCCCGCTGTCAATCACGCGGAGACTGATTTCCATATCTCATAAGGAGGGACGGGAGACCCATTCCAGGCCGCTCCTGGACTTCTGAAACAAGAGATGACGCTTTTTACTTTAAACCCGGACCCTTCACCCCGGGGTGGGGGAACCCTCCACAGCTGCAGCAGCACTGCTGCCACGGGGGAACGGGTGCCCCCAGGGGCCGAACCCCCGCCCAGCCCCGCCCCGGGAGCGACTCCCTGGGGGGAAGGGTCTTTGCGGATGACCGAGCAGGAAGAGGTCCCTGGCTGGGCCCAGATCCAGTGACCGCACCCGTAGAAAAAGGGGGAGTCTGGCACCACCACAGACAGCGAGGACGGCGAGGCCACGCACGCCCGGCGTTTAATCCCCACCGGGCGGGTGGGTCGGGGCGGTGGCGGCCTCCCGGGACAGGAAGACGCTGCTTGGAGGCAGCTGGCCTGCAGAGCCCCGTGTGGCGCCAGCCGTGGACAGTCCCTCCCTCCCTCCCTCCCAGCCGTGAAGGCAGGCGTGTGAGCGTCCGCCCTGGGGTCGGCCCGGCCCGGGGATCCACCAGCGGAGACGGGAGCCATCTGGGGCGCTGGAGGAACTCATCCAAACAAGACACACACCAGCGCCCATCTTCCCGGGGCCAGAAGGAATGCCCCCCCAGGACGAAGAGCTCGGGTTTAAAGCAAAACACGTCACCTCCGATTTCGAAAGCCAAGGAGCCGGCTGGAATGTGGCTCCCATGTGGCTCCCTCCCTCCTCCTTGCGGGGAGATAAGGAGGTCGGCCCCAGGGCAGCCAGGCCGGGAAAGGAGAAACACGGAGTAAACAGGAGAGACGGCCGTCTCCCCACCACCACCCCTACATCCCGGGCTGCCAGCTACGAAAGCATGGATGGGTGACCAGAGTTAGGGACCTCGGGTCTGTGGGCTCCTCTTTCCTAAGTCCTTCCTGCTGCCTTCACCCCACGTTTAACTGGGGGGGAGGCAGGGAGTTTGGGGAGGGGCTCCGAGTGAGAAGGAAGCGCAGAGCCCACAGCGGGCAGAGCTCCTGGCGCCTTCCCACCCCAGGAAATGGCTGCAGCAGGGGGAGGGGACCGGGCAGCCACGCAGCGCCTCGCCCTCAGCTCCAGGCCCGAGGCGGCAGGGTGTGCCTGGCCTGGGACCCAGGGACGGCGGCGGACAGACCGGTGGACACAGGGCAGGCAGGGAGCTCTCGCCCAGCTGCCCCCTTGCTGCCGGGCGAGTGGCTGTTATTGGAAAGAGCACCGCCTGCTGTTGGCGGCCGGCACCCCAGCCTCCCGTCCACCCACCACGGAGTCCAGGTGGAGAGAGAGGCCAGCTCTCGCCGCTCGGCGTGTCGGTCACGTGACCCGGGGCACCCGGTCCTCACCCCGGAACAAGGGCAAGGCCGGCCCCCACCCCGCCCTGGGCTGTTGGAGGGACGGGGAGGACCGTGACACACGTGTTCACGGAGCCAGGCAGGCCCACGCTTCCACCCATTCTTCCGCCTTCGAACTCTCCCAGCAGCCTGAGCGAGGGGGGCTGTCCTTGCCCCCCCACGTCACAGGTGAGGAAACGGAGGCCCGGAGAAGGCCGTCTGCCGGAGATACAGGTCCCCAGGGCCCGATCCCAAGCCCTTGTCTGTCCTGCTCCAGGGCAGGGGCCTCGGATGGGGGCACAAACAGGCGCCTGCGCTGACAGCTACCATCTGTCTACAGCTGAGTCGAAGGCGACGAGAGACGTGTGTGCGGATCCTGCCTGGGGTGATGGTTACTTTTATGTCATCTTGGCGGGGAGGGGGCTGTGATACCCAGATCTGGGGGGTGAGGGAGAGCATGATACCCAGACATTTAGTCAAACACTAGTCTGGGTCGCACCGTGCCGGCATGTCCAGAGGAGACCAGCATTCGAATAAGCAGCCGTTCCTGGAGCAGATTGCTCCGTCACGTGGGCGGGCCTGGTCTCACCGGGTGGAGGACAGAGAGAAAGCTCCCCACCCCCACCCCCAAGCAGGAGGGGCTTCTGCCGGCAGACGGCCTCCGGATTCGAGCTGCAAGTCAGCGCTGGGGTGCCTGCCTGCTGGACCCCCTGCACATACCCCACCAGGGCCCACAACTGCACCAGGCCACCCCGTCACGTCCATCTCTCCCTCTCTCTCCTCTCTGCACACGCACACACACACACACACACACACACACAGGCACATGCACGCATGCACACGCCTCGGGCTGTTCCCTGTCTGGATGGCCCCGGCCAACACACCGCCAGGGGGAGAGCGGGAGGGAGGTACCTGTGTCCTGGAGGTGCCCGTTGTCGGCGGGGGCGAAGTCCGGGGCCTCCTGGCCCTTGACGCAGCAGGCGCGGAAGACCAGGCCGCACTGGTAGCCGACCATGAGGCTGTACTCGCAGCTCTGGCCCTGGGCCTGGGCCGCGCGCCCCAGCAGGCAGCAGTGACAGCACCTCTGCAAAGTGGGGGGGGGGGGGGCGGGACCGGGCGGGGCTGTCAGATGGGGGACAACACCACGGCTTCTTACCTTCCCGGGCCCACCCCTCCCACGCTCCCTGGGCCTCAGGCCACCTGCTGACCACCTCCTCTAAGCGGGCAGCAAACGGCGAGGCAGCCGAGCCCACACCCGCCCTCCCGCAGGCCCCGCGTCTGAAAGGTACCGTCCGGGGCCTGCACCCGGACTTGCTCCAGGGACCCCTGAGCACCTGGCCCTGCCAGCCCCAGGCCTCCGGGAAGAGGGAGCATGGGAGGGCTCCTGCAGCTCCTGCGGGTCTGAGGTTTCCCCCTGGGCCGGAGCCGAAATGTCAGGCCTCCCTCAGGGGAAAGGAGGAGGGGAGGGGGCCGGTCCCAGGAAGCAGCTGGTGCCTTTGGGCAGCCCAGGAACCTCACAGATGCCCCGGGGAGAGGGGCAGAGTCGCTGCCGGTGCCCTGGACCGTGCTCCCCAGAGGCCCCCTGACAACGGAGGGAGGCCCCTCAGTCTCTACTTCTCAGAGGACCCACTTTCCGGAGGCCCAGACTGCGGGCGGGGCGGGGGCGGGAGGCCGGCCGGGCCTCGGGAGGTGTGTGCGGGGCCTCCACAGCCTGCCAGGGGGGCGCCCCTCCCCCACCGGGTGCCGCACGCATCGCCTTCCCCGAAACACACATCCCTCATCTGCCAGCCTGACCCTTCCTGCTCCCACTAGAACAGTGGTTCTCAACCTGTGGGTCGCGACCCCTTTGGGGGTTGAACGACCCTTTCACAGGGGTCGCCTAAGACCAGTGGAAAACACCTATTTCCCATGGTCTTAGGAACCAACACACCGCTCCTCGGTGTCGCAAAGTGTAGCCATGTAGTTGACTGTTGTCCTAGGAAGACTGTTGCCCATGCCACACCATGATTCAAGACAAAAAATTTCATTTATTTGTCATTAGAAATAAATATTTCACAATATATAATTGCATATTGTTTTTGTGATTAATCCCTATGCTTTCACGATGTTCCATTTGTAACAACGAAAATACATCCTGCGAATCAGATATTTACATGACAGTTCATCACAGTAGCAAAATGACAGTGATGAAGTAGCCATGGAAATAATTTTATGGGTGGGGGTCACCACCCCATGAGGAGCTGTCTTAAAGGGTTGCGGCCTGAGGAAGGTTGAGAATCGCTGCGCTAGAATGTTCCACGCTCTTTCCGGGCCTCCCTTTCGCTCCCGTCTGAGGACACGGCGAGCTGCCCACTCTCTGCCAGGCAGATGGAGTCGGCAGAGCCAGCCCTGCCCCGGGAGGAGCCCCTGGCCAGGCCAAACCACGCCCCCCTGCTCCTCCTCCCTCACAGCAGAGCCTCCTCCCAGGAAAGCTCAACAGGCCCAAGGGCTGGGGCTGGGGGGACAGAGGGGAGAGGGCCCTCCCTTCCCCACGGCCCGCTCCCCGCCCAGTCCCGGTGGGGAACACCCCCACAGCGCCCTCCCCTCGGGATCCGGCTCATCTCCACCGGCTCCCCGACTTCCTGACCGGGAGCAGGGAATGCCTTTCCCCGGGCACTCCGTTCGCCACTGGGCACCTCAAGCCACGCCCCCTGTCCAGGCCAGCCTGGTGGCCCCCTCGGGAGCGGGGAGGGAGTAGGGGCCGGGGGGCAGCCGGGCAGAGCATGGTCTGCCTGCCGCTTCCAGTCCTGGGAGCACTGTCTGGAGCAGCGGTTCTCAACCTTTTTTAATACTGTGACCTTTTAATACAGTTCCTCACGCTGTGGTGACCCCCAATCTTAAAATTATTTTCATGGCTACTTCATCACTTCACATCCTGACACACACACACACAGACACACACACACACACCCTGACACATACACACACACACACACACACACACACACCCTGACACTCACACACACACTGACACACACACAGCCTGACACATACACACACACACAGCCCTGGCACACAGAGCACTCAGGACATGAATCATCATGTAAATATCTGTGTTTTCTGCTGGTCTTAGGCTCTACAGCAGCGGTTCTCAACTTGTAGGTGGTGACCCACAGGTTGAAAACTGCTAGCAAGGTCGCCTCAGAACATCGGAAAACAGATGTTTACCTTATGGTTCATTACCAGGACCAACATTACAGTGATGAAGTAATAATTTCATGGTTGGGGGTCACCACAACGTGAGGAGCTGTATTTAAAGGTCACAGCGTTAAAAAAGGTTGAGAACCACTGGCTGGAGCGCCTCACGCCCGCACAGAGGTGCCACCTTCCCCGGCAGAGGCCCCGAGGACCAGCCTGGAGCCCCGGAGGCCTGCATGGTCCACGCACGGCTTAGTGCCTGCTCAGTGCCACCCTCTGGGCCCCATGGGCCTGCTTCCCGCTCCGTCTCGCCAGCCCCTCCCCCGCGGGTCCGGAGAAGCCACTCGGGAACGTGGTCCTCTCTGAACCCCCGTGTCCTCTTCTAAGTGGTCAAAGGTCATCTCTTCGGAGGCCTTAGTGGGGCCCACTCCCAGCTCTGGGCCCCAAGTAGCCTTGGAGGGGGAGACGCCTGAGGATCCTGAGTGAATGTGTGAGTGAGTGTGTGAGTGAGTGAGTGAATGTGTGAGTGTGTGAGTGAGTGAGTGAGTGAGTGTGTGAGTGAGTGAGTGAGTGTGTGAGTGAGTGTGTGAGTGTGTGAGTGAGTGAGTGAGTGTGTGAGTGTGTGAGTGAGTGAGTGAGTGAGTGTGTGGAGGGGAGTTGGGGGCGGCCTAGAACTGAGAGGAGGCTCTGAAGGGTCGGAGCCCGGGTGACCCCTGCCCTGACCTCTGCCCGAAGACCCGGACTAGAGTCCCCAGGGCACAGCTGGACCCTCCGTCCGCTTGCCCAGTGCTAGGGGCCCGGGTGTCGCCCGAGGTTCCGCGAAGAAACTGGAGGAGACGGGGAGACCGAACGGCCCTCCCTCCTGGCGGGGTCCCTGCTGCTCTGAAGGAGAGGGCAGAGCTAGGGGGTGAGGGGGGGTGCCTGGTCCCCCGGCGATGGGCCTGGCCGCCGGGCTGGGGGGGCCGGGCTGGCAGGAAGGGCTCACCTTCACGAACACGGCCTCCAGGCTGGCGTTGGCGGCGGGCACGGCGCAGCTGTCCTGCTCGTTGGCCAGGTTGATGCCCGTGGCGCAGTGCAGCTCCTCCAGCTGGCTGTGGCAGCACTGCTCCTGCACCATCCTGCGGGGCGGGGCGGGGCGCTGAGGCTGCGGCCCTGCCGGGCGCCCCCCCAGCCCTCTCACCCCGACACACACACACATACACCCCGACACACACACAGATACACCCCGACACACACACACACACACACACCAACACACACACACATACACCCCGACACAACACACACATACACCCCGACACACACACACACACCCTGACACACAGAGATACACCCCGACACAACACACAGATACACTCCGACACACACACATACCCTAACACACACCCTGACACACACACACACACCCTGACACTCACACCCTCACACACACACACACCCTCACACACACACACACACACCCTCACACACACACTCACACACACACACTCACATACACACACACCCTGAGACACACACACACATACACACACACCCTGAGACACATACACACCACACACACCACACACACACACCCTGACACACACCCTGATACTCACGCACACACCCTGACACACACACACACATACACACACACACAAACCCCAGGTGTCCCTCCAGAGCCCCGAGTCACCCCCCTGAGCTCTGAGCCTCACCCCCGAACGTCCCCATCTGTTTAAAAGCTAAAGGCAGCTGAAACCGGTGTGGCTCAGTGGATGGAGCGTCGGCCTGCAGACTGAACTGTCCCGGGTTCGATTGCAGTCGGGGGCATGTACCTTGGTTGCGGGCACATCTCCACTGTGGGGCGTGCGGGAGGCGGCTGATCGATGTCTCTCTCTCATCAGTGTTTCTAGCTCTCTGTCCCTCTCCCTTCCTCTCTGTAAAAAATCAATAAAATATATTTTTTTAAAAAAAACACAAAACAAGCTAAAGGCCGCCCGCCCGGCCGGTCGTCAGGCGTCGTAGGTCCCTCAGGGGTGAAGTGTCGCCTGCGCACACCGAGGGCCGTGCGTTCGCTCCCTGGCCCTGCTGGGGCACGTGGGGGAGGCGACTGGTCCATGTGTCTCTCTCGCATGGATGTCTCTGTCCTCCTCTGCCCCCTCCCTCCCTGCCACTCTGTCTGAGAGCCTCGGACAAACACCCTCAGGTGACGGTGAAAAAGGCACAGGCCAGACCCTCCTCCTCCTCCAAGTGGCCTCATCTCCACCCTCTGCCCCGTGCCGGCACGTGGACATGGAGGGCCGGGGCCTGGCCCGGGTCCGGCTGTGGCAGGGGGTGACCACCCACAACTTCCCTCTGGGCGCCCAGCAACGGGCCGACGCAGCCAACGCCGGGCAGCAGTGGGGGCAGCGAGCCCGTCGGGGGCTGGGGTGGCACAGGGGGTGAGCTCTCCCCCTCACGCCCTGAGGGACACCGGGCGGTGCCCGGGCCACGTACACACCTGCACTCCTTGGACTCCGAGGCGTAGGGCAGCGAGCAGTCGCGGTGCTGCGTGGCCATGCGGTGTCCGTCCGCACAGCAGGCCTCCATGGGGATGTCTGCACGCGCTGTGGGGAGAGGGGGTGGTGAGGAGCGACACCCCTCTCTGCACGAGGTCCCTCAGGTGGCGGGCTCCCTCCCACGGCACCCCGGAGGCCCTTCCTTCGGCTCCACTCCGCACCAGGCTGGTCTGAGAGGCTGGGGCACGTCCATTTCTCTCTCTTTTTTTAAAATAGATTTGTATCGATGTCAGAGAGGAAGGAGAGGGCGAGAGAAACATCAATGATGACAGAATCGTGGACCGGCTGCCTCCTGCTCACTTCCTACTGGAGATCGAGCCCGAAACCCAGGCAGGTGCCCCGACCGGGAATCGAACCTTGACCTCTTCATTCATGGGCTGCGCTCCACCACCGAGCCCTGCCAGCCGGGCCCTGCCCATTCCTTTAGTCGCTCCACAACTCGTCCCAGACACCCACTGGACCCCCGGCCGGAAGCACACACACCCCCACCTGCTCCCTCCTGGAAAGGCCTGAACCCCAACTAGTACCTCCCAAACCCGGTTCTGAGGGCCTGCAGCTCAGCCCCCGGGACCCCACCCACACGCTGGGCACTCAGACGGGGACCTGCCCAGGTGGGGACCCTGTCTCCACGGTCCAGAGGGCGAGAAAGACGGGGGCTGCGGACAGAGGCCTGGCTGAGCCGCCGTCCAGCAGAGAGGACAGGCATCCCGGACACGACTGACCCCCGACAGGCCAGAGGAGGTTTGTGCCGTGAAGCATGAATAGTGCAGAATGGGGGGGGGGGGGGCCAGCAGGGTGAGTGCCAGAAAGTGGGACAACCGAGGATGGCTTCTCACGTGGGAGTAGGGGACCCAGCCCGGCTAGCGGGGGACGCACACCAGGAAGGGAGGGGAGAGAAGCATCGATGGTCAGAGACGTGGTGACTGGCTGCTTCCTGCACATGCCCAGGCCCAGGCCTAGCAACACCGGCCAGGACAGTTTTTGTTGTGTTTTGTTTTGTAACGTTAGAGAGAGAGGGAGAGAGAGGGAAAGGGAGGGAAATATCCACTGCTTGCCTCGGGGAAAAAACCCTCGAGGCAGGGATCCCTGACCAGGAATCCACCGGAGAGCTGCCTTCCAGCGCACGGGATGGCACCACAACACCCGGCCAGCCACCCACAGCCCGCCTCGCCCTCGCCCTCGTGGCTGGATCAGGACTTAAGAGTCCCCAGCCCGGCTCTGCACCCCACTCGGGCCGCTGGCCCACGGGCCTCTCGGCTTACGAGGAGAGGACCCCACTGTGCCCCAGGTGAACCAGAGGGCAGCAGGGTGCCCTCCGCCAAAGGGGCTCACCCTCCTCCAGACCGCAAATGGCCGGCGAGCCGGCCGGGCCCAGGGCGGCCGCAGCCGGGCAGCGGGAGGCCAGCTTCGGAGTCAGACGGGCTGGGAGCCCGGGGCGGCTCT
>JAAGEH010000445.1:64707-97669 GCA_011751065.1 Lasiurus cinereus | reverse complement strand
ACTCCATCCTCCTCCTGGTGGGGCTGGAGAGGGGAGGCATTGGGGAGAGAGGCACCCCCTCTGGCTCCCCTCCCCGCCCTCCGGCCCAGGGGCGGGCTCCGGGTGAAAGGTCAGCTCTGGGGACTGCAGGGGAAGGAGGAGTCCCCAGGGTCCCCGGTTGGAGGCGCCCTTTGCGGGGAGGGCATAGGGGCGTGTTCTCTGGGGGGCCCCAAGGCTCGAGCACCCCGTCTGCTGGTTTCCCGCCCTCGGGCCCTGCGTGCCCATCACCCCGAGGTCTGCAGGGCGGTGGCCGACCCCAGGGGCGCCCCAGACTGGGACTGGCCCGTGGGCAGAGGCAGCAGAGTCGCCCAGCGCCCCCATGCAGGAGCGAGGCAGTGACCCCCACCCACGAGGAAAAGAGGGGGGGGTCTGTGCGTGGGGAACAGAGTGGGGAGCAGCCTTCCCGCACCCTGGGGGCCGCTGCTTTGGGTAGGAGCTCATGGCTGCAGGCACTGTGGTGACCGTCGGGGGCCATATATGGATTTATTTAGACAAACAGGAAAGGGGTGCAGTGAAGGTGTGGGGATGATGGGGTGCCGCCGCCCACAGGAACCCCCCCTGAGTGTGTGGGCCCCTGGCCCAGGGAAAGGCCCCGTGGGTGCATGGAGGGGCAGGAGGCCTGTCCCGGGGTGCTCACAGCTGAGTCCCCGGCCCCCCAGCGTCAGCCAGGAGAATGAAAATGGGGGTAAAAAACGGGGAAGTTGCCGAGACCAGTGTGGCTCAGTGGATAGAGCGCCGGCCTGCGGACTGAAAGGTCCCAGGTTCGATTCCGGTCAAGGGCATGTACCTTGCTGGTGGGCACATCTCCACTGTGGGGCGTGCAGGAGGCGGCTGATGGATGTCTCTCATCGATGTTTCTGACTTTCTATCCCTCTCCCTTCCTCTCTGTAAAAAATCAATAAAATATATTTAAAAAAAAAAAAGGCGGGGAAGTCCCTTGCTCAGTGGACAGAGGGTCAGCCTTCCCATCTGATTCGGGTCAGGGCACATGCCAGGGTTTCAGGCTCCATCCCAGAGTGGGGCGTGCAGGAGGCAGCCAGCCAGGGTTCTCTCTCCTCGTTGAGGTCCCTCTCTCCCTCCCTCCCCCTCTCCTTCCCTCTCTGAAATCGATAAAAGCGTATTAAAGGGGAAACAGGCAGTGACCCTGCGCAGACCGAGAGCAGAGCGGCCTTCCTGGACGCCTCGGGGGTTCCAGGACAGAGCTGACCGTGTGACAGGGATGCCCCAAACCACACTGGAGCGCAGCTGTGTCCCCAGTCGCACCCGGAGCCCTGCCGACTATCCCACCCCCCACCTCGACAGGCCGGTGCCACCTGTGGTCTCACCAGCCACCCCGACTGCTACTGTCACTCGCCCTCTCCGGCGACTCTGCTGCTTCCCAGGAGGCCTCCCCTCCCACTGGGACGGACACAGGGGCAGTGTGACTGGCCTTTTCCTCCGAGCGCCCTCGGAAAGTGGCCGCTCTTCTACCCCGGCCACAGCGTGGCTCTCGGGGATCCGGGTGACCCACAGCCACGCGAGAAAGAACTCCGGATGGGAATTCCATCTCCGAGGACAAACAGGTGCCACACCAGGAGACCTGTGACCAGTGACCGTGGCTGGGGGCTGGGTGGACTTGCATAAGGAAGCTGGGGGGGCGGGGGAGGTGTTAGGATCTGTTCTTTTTAACTCCGGATATTGGTTGGTTACCAGTGAAAACGTAGCAAACCGTTCCCGTGGGATATGTCCCTCTTCTCTTCTTCTTCTTTTTAAAAAATATATTTTATTGGTTTTTTACAGAGGAGGGGGTGGGAGAGTCAGAAACATCGATGAGAGAGAACATCGACCAGCTGCCTCCTGCACGCCCCCTACTGGGGATGTGCCCGCAACCAAGGTACATGCCCTTGACCGGAATCAAACCTGGGGCCCTTCAGTCCGCAGGCCAACGCTCTATCCACTGAGCCACACCGGTTAGGGTTGCCCCTCTTCTTTTTATTTTTTTAAAATACATTTTTATGGATTTCAGAGAGCAAGGGAGAAGGAGAGAGAGAAACATCATGGAGGAGAGAGAATCATGGGTCGGCTGCCTCCTGCACGCCCCACACTGGGGATCGAACTCACAACCTGGGCCGGGCAGTGCCCTTTCCTAAACGCCTGTTATATTTAAAAATCAAAACCAAGTCCTGGCTAGTGCATCCCAGTGGTTAGAGCGTCGCCCGGCGCACGGGAGGGTCTCAGGTTCGATTGCTGGTCACGGCCACGTCCTGGTTTGCAGGTTTGATCCCTGCCCCGGTTGGGGGAGGCAGCCAACCCATGTTCCTCTCTCACATCGATGTTTCTCTCTCTTTTCCCCACTCCTTCTCTCCTTTCCACTCTCTCTAAATATTCAATGGAAAACCACCCTCGAGTGCAGATTAACAAAACTACCACCAAAAGCAAAAAGTCAAACAGCTCTCTCCCCACGGGAGCCTCAGGACTTCGAGGCCCCGGAGTGGGGGCTCCTTGCTGCCTGCCTCCTGGGCGAAGGCGCCTCCTCCGGAAGGGGTGGCCCGGACTGGCCCCTGAGGGCGAGCAGAAGGGCGGGAAGGGTTTCCTGGGCAGAGGGAACAGCGTCTGCGAAGGGGAGGGTCGCAGAGACCCTGGCAGCGGGGGAAGATGGTCTGGTCTCTGTGACGGGGTGCGGTGGTGGCCGGGGCCCAGGCGGGGAAGGCGCGGCCGGCAGCTGGCTGTGGACGGAGGGGAATTAGACCGTCTGTGCGTGGCCGTCAGCTGGGTTCTTAACCCTGGGAGGAGGCGGGGTGCCCCAGAAGGTGTGGCAGGGGCTCAGACGTTAATTCCTCAATACAGTGGTACCTCGAGATACGAGTGCCCTCACAGACGAGATGTTTGAGATACGAGCCGTCGAGCGAGCGATTTTTGCTTTGAAATATGAGCAACAGTTGAGATAGGAGTCATCGTGCGGATCGGCTGGCTGTACACGACCCACCAGTTTCCCACGCCTCAAGGTGACGGAATGAATTAAACTCGTATCTCGAGGTACCACTGTACTCCCTGGGCTCCAGGAGGCTTTAGTGACCGCTCTGCAGGCGAGGAAACGGGGCTCAGAGAGGACAGGTCCTGGGCAGGTTCTCATGGCAAGAGGATCTGGGATTTGAACCCAGGACACCGATCTTCCCGTCCCGGGCACCTGTGGAGGGCTCTGTTCATCACTGAACCCCCCCCCCGGGGAAAAACACCCCCCCACAATGAGAAAGTCACATCGCACATCTATCAAGGGGACCATGTGAGAGCTGTGTGCATTCGAACCCGAGACCCTTCCGTGCACGGGGCGACGCTCTAACCACTGGGCGGCACTAGCCAGGACTTGGTTTTGATTTCAATTTTTTTTTAATTTTTATTTTTTTTAAATATATTTTATTGATTTTTCACAGAGAGGAAGGGAGATGGATTGAGAGTTAGAAACATCGATGAGAGAGAGACATCAATCAGCCGCCTCCTGCACGCCTCCCACTGGGGATGTGCCTGCCACCAAGGTACATGCCCTTGACCGGAATCGAACCTGGGACCCTTCAGTCCACAGAACGTCGCTCTATCCACTGAGCCACACCGGTCTCGGCTGGTTTTGATTTTTAAATGTAACACGCGTTCAGGAAAGGGCACTGCCCGGCCCAGGCTGCGGGCCCGATCCCCAGTGGGGGGCGTGCAGGAGGCAGCCGCTCCATGATTCTTCTCCCTTCCTCTCTGAGATCAATCAATTGGTAAAACCTTTGGGTTTATCGATCACGCCGCGGCATAGAGCTCTGGCTCCGCTCCCAGCGAGGCTGCACCCCAAGAGCAATCGCTGCCCAGAAACTGATCCAGGCGCTGGTTGGGGGCGCCGGTTGAGCGTGGCTGTCCCCGCTCCCCAGCTTGGAGCCGCATCTTGGTTGAATCCGGGTGGTTTCACGGGCGTCTCGCCGCTCCAGCGGCAGCGGCTTCCATCACCGCGCAGGCTGGCCACGCCTCCCGTGCGCTGTTAGCGTTGGCGTTGCTTCCTCTGGGACTGCTCTCGTGACCTGCACTCGTCTGTGTTCATTGTTTGTTCCAGAGAAAATCCAAACAAAAACACACGAAAAGCCGCGTCCAGCCGCGGCCTGTCTGCGGGTCGTGCGGCTGGCGCCCTTGCTGAAGAGACGGAGCAGGAGGCCTACGAAGGAGGCTGATCCTCACGGCCCGATACTCTGTAAACAAATCACCATAATCATAATCATCATCATAAGGGGAGCAGAATGGCATGTGAGCTACAGGCCCATGCAGCAGTGACTGTAAGAGCCGAGTTCCTGTAATTAAAGATCAAAAGGAGTAACTGGCAGGGGTGTGGTGCTTGGAGAAATCCTTCCTCTTCTCTTTCTTTCTTTCTTTTTTTAAAATATATTTTATTGATTTTTTTACAGAGAGGAAGGGAGAGGGATAGAAAGTCAGAAACATCGATGAGAGAGAGACATCGATCAGCCGCCTCCTGCACGCCCCACCCTGGGGATGTGCCCGCAACCAGGATACATGCCCTTGACCGAAATCGAACCTGGGACCTTTCAGTCCACAGGCCAACGCTCTATCCACTGAGCCACACCGGTTCTGGCCTCTTCTCTTTCTTGTCTTCTCCTTTAGGGAGCAGTTGAGGCGGGAGGGGTGCGTGGACTAGAAGGCTGAGGGATGGGGCTCCCGCACCCCAACTTGACCCTGACTCCCTTGGCGTTCTGACCCCATCTGAGCTTCACGGGGAGGAGGGTTCTCCGGCCCCCGCATCCCTCTGTGGCTCTGCGGCTCGATGTCAGGGTCAGGACCCAGACGGCACATCTGCGTGCCGTCTGCAGACGATGGGACCGATGTTCGGGGAGGCCCCGCCCTCCGCACCCCAGGTGGGGGGGCCGGGTGACCCCCCTCGCTCCGTTTCCCAGCAGGAAGCCGTCCGTTATGTCCCGGTCTGACAGCCAGCGGCCCTCGGCCGGCGGCCCGCGGCCTGGCTGCCCGGACAAGCGGCCCTCTGTCTGCCTGAGAGATGGCTGCTGGCAGCCGGGCCTGTTTTCCTCCAGGAGACAAATGGCTTTGCCGCTGCCAGCCTGCGGAGGCCCGGAGCGCTGTGGGTCTTCTCCGTGGGCGGCTGCTGCTCCCTGGGTGGTTTTCGGGGGGCAGCCTGGCCCGGGCCCACCCCCCCCCTGACACCCCAGGCTCACTGGCAGCAGCCCCCGGGCCTATGCACAGCGGCTCCCGGACACCCAGGCGGGCCCTGGCGTTTCCTGCCTCCTGGCTCTGCTGGCTGCCGGAGACGGGGTTCCTCTCTGTCCCCCCCTCTTTCTTTTTTCTTTCTTTTTTTAATATATTTTATTGATTTTTCACAAAGAGTAAGGGAGAGGGATAGAGAGTCAGAAACATCGATGAGAGAGAGACATCGATCAGCCGCCTCCTGCACGCCCCACAGTGGAGATGTGCCCGCAAGCAAGGTACATGCCCCCGACCAGAATCGAACCTGGGACCTTTCAGTCCACAGGCCGACGTTCCATCCACTGAGCCAAACCGGTCTCGGCCATCTCTCTTTCTTTGTGAGAGAGTTGGCTTCCCCTCTGCCACGGGACTCGGGCTGCCTCTGCCCCTGGGGGGGGCGGACATCCTGGCTGATGGCGGGTGGGCCCAGCCGCGCTCCGAGGGGATGGCGATGCGGTGAGGAGCGCGGGGCTTGGAGTCAGAGTTCCAGGGAGCAGCACACACCTCGGGGAGGCGGTGGCTTAGGGAGGGGGCGGAGCCCCGCCAGTCCCTGGCTCCGGGTGGCTCCCGGGCCCTGCCCTCCACCGGCCCCAGAGCTGGCCAGAGAGCCGACCCCTCCACCCCCACACTGCAGGACACAGGAGAGGCCTCAGGGGGAGCCTGGGAGCCTGGCCCTGCGGTGAGGCACGCAGCGCGGCTGCCCTAAGAGGAGTCTCGTGGGCGGGGCAAACGTGATGGACAAAATGATGAAAAGCGCCAGAACAGCACGGCTCAGGGGTTGAGTGCCCGACCCAGGAACCGAGAGGTCACGGTTCCATTCCCGGTCAGGGCACAGGCCCAGGTTGCGGGCTCCATCCCCAGCAGGGGGCCTGCAGGAGGCAGCTGATCCATGATTCTCATCATTGATGTTTCTCTCCCTCTCTCCTCCCTGTCCCTTCCTCTCTGACATCAATTAAAACACACACACACACACACACACACACACACACACACACTTTTTTTAAATATATATATATATTTTTTTTTATTGATTTTTTTACAGAGAGGAAAGGAGAGGGATAGAGAGTTAGAAACATCGATGAGAGAGAGACATTGATCAGTCGCCTCCTTCATGCCCCCTACTGAGGATGTGCCTGCAACCAAGGTACATGCCCTTCACCGGAATCGAACCTGGGACCTTTCAGTCCCCAGGCTGACGCTCTATCCACTGAGCCACACCGGCTAGGGCAAATCCATTTTTTAAAAGTACAGACCTTGCATCTTACTTCTTTAGTCCTAAGCACTTTACATTTCTTACTAGAGGCCTGGTGCATAAAATTTGTGCACAGGGGAGGTGGGTGGGGGATGTCCTTCAGCCCTTCCTGCTCCCTCTCCAACCTGGGACCCCTTGAGGGATGTCCAACTGCCTGTTTAGGCCCGATCCTACCTGCCTTCCTGATTGCCCCTAACTGCTTCTGCTTGCCAGCCTGATCACCCCCTCACCACTCCCCTGCCAGCCTGATTGATGCCTAACTGCTTCCCTGCCAGCCTGTTTGCCCCTAACTGCCCTCTCCTGCAGGTCTGGTCTCTCCCAACTGTCCTCCCCTGCTGGCCTGATCACCCACAACTGCCCTCCCTTGCAGGCCTAGTTCCTGCCAACTGCCCTTCCCTGCTGGCCTTCTAGTGGTGGCCATCTTGTGTCCCCATGGGGGCAGGATCTTTTGACTACATGGAGGCGGCCATCTTGTGTGTTGGAGTGACGGCCAGTCTGCATATCACTCTTTTATTGGATAGGATTGTAATTCTGAATGGCGTACCCTCTCACTGTGTTTTCTAACCTGTGAATGCTGAGAGGCAGGAAAGCTGTAAGGTTTTCCAGATGCATTGCACACAGCTGCATGTACTGGATGCACAATTCCACGGATGTACTGCCCTGAGATGTACATATAAGGGATACACGCACGTCCGTGGGAACACAAGAGCTGTAAGACGCGTGCCCACGGCGGACTGTCACGCAGGTCTCCACGTCTGTCAACGCGAAGGCCGCTGCCACAGAGGTAGATGCCTGTCTTCTCGACCAACTAAAAATGGAGGCTGGACCCACCGTGGCCGGCCGACCAGCCTCTGTGACGCGTACAACAGCCCGCCAGGCAGGGGTGCGGCTTGGGGAAGGGGTCGATCCCTCTGACGGGCCATGTTCTGCTCTCCGCGGCGTTCCTGGCTCGGTAAAGAAAAGGGGATCTGATGCGGGCCAGGCAGAGCCGGTCCGGACAAACCGGCCTTTGTTTCTTGGCTGCCATCCCCGGGGGCGGCTGATCCCCTTTAACGGGAACCACATGGCGGAGAGCGAGCCGGGCGGGCAGGGGGAGCGCGGAGGCCCCGTCACCCCAGCCTCCGGCCCTCACCGGCGTCCTGGCGGCTGAGAAGCGGCAGCGTTTCACACGCAGCGTTCACCCGGCCGTCGCCTGATTTCGCTCCCCAACATCGGGTCAGCAGCGTGCTCCGTGGCTGCCTGCCCGCCCCCGTCCCCGGTGGCCAATGAAACACCGGCGGCGGCGGGGAGCCAGCGTCACAGCCCCTGGTGCTGCTGGAGAAGCACTCCCCAGCCCGCGTGCTTGTCCTGAGCCTCTGCACCTTGGGGATTGGGGATCACCTCTTTTTTTTTTTAATATATTTCATTGATTTTCTACAGAGAGGAAGGGAGAGGGACAGAAAGTCAGAAACATCGATGAGAGAGAGACATCGACCAGCCGCCTCCTGCACGCCCCACAGTGGAGATGTGCCCGCAACCAAGGTACATGCCCCCGACCGGAATCGAACCTGGGACCTTTCAGTCCACAGGCCGATGCTCCATCCACTGAGCCAAACCGGTCCCGGCGGGGATCGGCTCTTTAGGTCCGAGTCCAGAGTCGGGCGTGCGGGTCAAAGGGCACAGGCTCAGCCGCCTGCCTTCTGGAAGGACCCGGCTCCAATCAGAGACGGGACGTTCTCTCCGGCTCTGGCCGCGGGGCCTCTCCGAGGCCGGCCAGCGTGCGGAGCCGCCCGCCGGCAGGGAGCCTCCGCGCGGTGTTTTTCTAAGGGAGCGCGGCGCGGTCTTGAGCACTGAGTCATGTTGTAGGAAAATGTGCGTAGCGGGGAGCCTTACGGAGCGTCTGCTCCGCTGAGCCAGGCGCGGGCCCGGGCCTCCCCGACTGGGACTGGGGGGGTGGGCGCCCCTCCCTCCTGCAGCCGGTGGCAACAGCTCGTTTCTGAAGTGCCCGCGTGGCTCTGGGCCTCACGTGGGCCCCGTGCTACGGACGAGAGAGAACCGGATCTCAAAGCGGGGAGAGACTTGCAAAGTAGCAAACCCTCCAGGAGCTCAGAGTCGGGGAGACTACGCCGGCCATTCGGTGCCAGGGGGCCCGAGGGTGGCAGGCGGGCGGCAGGCGGGCAAGGAAAGGAGCGGGCAGGACGGGAGGGTCTGCGGTGCATTCGGGCAGGTGTAAGCACACCCCGAAGGAGCTCGACCGGGGCTCCCTGTGCGCCCAGAGCCAGGGACTTGGCCCCCCACCGGCGCTCACCCGGCTCCCTGCTGACGGCGGAGCTCGGCCCGCACAGGCCTCCGACTGGCTGGAGGACCGCGGGCCACGCACTGGCCTGCTCGGGGCCTCATTCTGGGGCGGAGGGGTCAGGGCGGGGCGGAGCGGGGGTTGCTCAGCTCTTGGGAAGTGGTAGCTGTGATGGAGGAGGAGAAGGGGACACGGGGACGGGGTGGGGAGTCTCGGGAGACTTCGTGGAGACCCGACCTTGAGCTGGGAAGCCGATGGAGCGTTCCCGGGCCGAGAGGAGAGGAAGAGGTGCCGGAGGCAGGAAGAACAGGGGGGTTCGGGGAGAGGCCGCCACCCCCACCCCCATCTCCATCGCCGTGTGTAGCCGTTTCCCTGGACATCTCTGTGGGGCCCTGATGTCACTGGGCTCTGTGGGTTCCCGGGGGCCGGAAGCTGCCATTCCCAGAGGCAGGCGCTGGGGTTCAGTCCCCCTGCGCCCAGGTGCACACCGTCCAGGGCCCTCGGCCTTCCTTCCACGCCTGGGCTCTGCTCCTGGCCGTGTGGCCACGGGGTGGGGTGGCCAGGAGAGGCCTTGCAGGAACCATAAGCTTTGCCGCAAGACCCCGGAGGACTGCGGTGTCTGCAGCGTGGCCGTGGCCAGGCCTGGGCTCCCGCCGGCCCCACCCGACCCGGGGCAGCTGGACATCAGCTGAGGGACTGGCTGCACCCTGCTGGCTCCCTGCTGCGGACGGACCACGCCCGGCCTCCGCGGCCATGGGGAGACCCTGGGTCACTCTGCACCGTGGGCTTTCTTCTGTTTCCTTTCGGTTCTGCTCTCCGCACATCCGGCGTGTTGCTCACTCACCCAGGCACACAACAAGCGCCTTACTCCTAGCTGCGGTGCCAGGCACCGTGCTAGGGCAGCAGTGACCAGACAGACCAAATCCTGCCTCCATGATGCCGAAACCGGTGTGGCTCGGTGGATATTGCATCGCCCTGTGGACTGAAAGGTCCCAGGTTTGATTCCTGTCAAGAGCATGTACTTTGGTTGCAAGCACATCCCCAGTGGGAGGCATGCAGGAGGCGGCTGATGGATGTCTCTCTCTCATCCATGTTTCTAACTCTCTATCTCTCTCCCTTCCTCTCTGTAAGAAATCAATAAAATATATATTTTTTAAAAAATCCTGCCTCCAGGAGACTGATGTATGGAGGAGGGGGGTGCAGGGAGTTTCCATTCAGCCATGAAACCCCCTCCCTCTGCCTGTGGCTGCCACTCCCTGGCCTGGCTGCCCCCACCCCTGCGGTCCCTCCCGTCCTGACAAGTCCATCCCCAGGTGGTCCCGACTCTGCAGAGCACTGTGGTGACGGGGGGTGGGGGGGACCTCAGCACTGCCCGCCCCACCGCCCCGCACAAGCCGCAGGCCCGGGGTCTGAGTCGCTGCTTCCAGCCTGGATACGGCAGCGCCCGAGACTCTGGGCGGGAGGCGGCCTGCGTGCGTCTGGGTTTCGTTTACGAGGCTGACTTCATCGTGACCACATCGGGGCTCTCATGTTTCAGATCACCCAGCGCCTCTCCCTGCCTCTGGGATTTCGGGGTGACGCGGGGCCCGGGTTGGTGGTCTGGGGGGCACGTTGGCTGCTGGCTGCTCCTCCCGCCAGTCCGTCTGGTCTCTGCGGGCCCCTCTCCGGGCTCTCGCACAGCCAGCCTGCCCAGCACTGACAGTCGGCCTCTCTCTCTCTCTCTCTCTCTCTCTCTCTCTTCTCTCTCTCTGTCTGTCTCCCCTGGCCGGACCACCCCTCCATCTCAGCGACCCCAGCTGGGGCTCGCCGGGAAGGGGAAGGAGCCTTTGTCCTGCGTGCACCCACAGAGTGTCTCAGCCTGCCCCCTGCACGTGTCTGATCAGAGCGGCCGGCCGGCCTTGCGCTTGTCCCTCCAGCAGCGGCCCGGGCCTGCGCAGCCGCCGTGGGCTCAGCCCGGGGACTCCAGGCTCCATGCAGCCCAGCCGAGCCAGCCGACGGCCGGGCCTCCCACAGCCCTGACACAGGAAATGGGCCACTGATCGAGGAGAGGGCTCCGCACGGCTGGGCTCAGCAGGCCCGTGCGGCCGGGGGGAAGCCAGGCCTGCTCCCCTCCCGCCTCCCAGCTCCACATCTGGAGCCAACCAGCTGAAGCACCGAGAGCGGCCCGAGGCTTGCCTGGGCCCGTGGTTAACCGGCCAACTCTGTCCGGTCTCAGCGAGGAGAGAGGCGGCGACCGGCGGGCCAGCCTGGGGACAGGACTCTCGCCAGAGCAGGGCATCAGCTGGGGTAACTCAGGGTGCACAGCGGGGAGTCGGGGACAGTAGCCCCTCAACTAGAACCTGGACACCACCCTGCCAGCCTGGGTGTGCAGAGTGACGTCTGTGGGAAGGCGGTGAACCACGTTGCAACCACATGAAAGGAAGCAAAACCACGAGGACGGGGCCGTCCCACCGCCCAACCCCAGGCTCCTGGCTCCTGCCCGCTCACCCCGAGGCCTGTCCAGGCGGTCCCGGCAGCCAGGTACCTGTGTGCTCAGCGTTCCCACACCAACACAGTGTTATTCAAAGCGAGTCCATGGGCAAACTTGGTAGGATATTCTCTTTCTACTTTTTACTTATTTTAAAAAATATATATTTTATTGATTTTTTACAGACTGGAAGGGAGAGGGATAGAGAGTCAGAAACATCGATGAGAGAGAGACACCGATCAGCCGCCTCCTGCACGCTCCCCACTGGGGATGTGCCCACAACCAAGGTACATGCCTTTGACTGGAATCGAACCTGGGACCCCTCAGTCCGCAGGCCGACACTCTCCACGGAGCCACACCGCTCAGGGCATTTTTCTACTTTTTAAATTGGAGTAAGCAGCAGATCATCCGTCCCAGGTCCATATTCCCATCGCATCATTAGACAAACCTGGGTCCGTTGCAGACATCCTATTCTAAGGCCTCACAGAGCCGTGGAAGCGCCCAGGACTGGGCTAGATCAGTGGTCGGCAAACAGCGGCTCGCGAGCCACATGGGGCTCTTTGGCCCCTGGAGGGCGGCTCTTCCACCAAATACCACTGCCTGGGTGAGTCTATGGTGAAGACGTGGCGTGAGAAGAAGTTTCAGTTTAAAAAATGTGCCTCTCCAAAGATATGTCAACCCTTGTCCTGCTGACATTTGGCTGTGATGACTAATGCGTTTGCCGACCCCTGGGCTAGACCTAGTGTGGGACGGCCTTGAGGTGAGCTGACACCCTCCAGCCATTGCTGGTTCTGAGCCCTGAGGCCTGGGCTGCTCTGGGCCGTGAGCCTCGGCAGGGGAAAGAGAAGACGGCAGCGGTGTGCACGGTCCCACGGCAGCGTGGCAGGGACCACGAGGAAGTCGGGACGCACGACCCCCTGTTCCTGATGGAGCGTTTGCTGGTTCTGGCGCGGTGTGTGGGGACCTGGGAGCCAGGGGGACGTCAGAAAGGCAGAGTGGGGCTTCGGACACAGGAGACCAGCCTGGGAGGAGACCTGCCTCAAACCTGCCGCCAGTCGCCTCTCCCTATACAGTGGCACCTCGAGATACAAGTGCCCTAACATACGAGATTTTTGAGATATGAGCTGTCGAGCAAGCGATTTTTGCTTTGAAATACGAGCAACATTTGAGATAGGAGTCATCATGTGGATCGGCTGGCTGCACACGACCCACCAGTTCACTGCGATGCGAGCGTCTCATAGTTTCCCACGCCTCAAGGTTACGGAACGAATTAAACTCGTATCTCGAGGTACCGCTGTATTTGTCAGATGTTGAAGCTTCGTGGACAGGAGGTGGGCAAGCCAGGTGGGATCTTGGGAGGACAGAGCTGGCCCTCCTGCCGTCTGTCAGGGATGAGGAGACCAAGTTCCCCCCCAAGTTCTCAATAAAAAGCTCAGGAGGGCACCACCTGGATATAAATATTTCTCTCTTTTCCCCATCCAGCGTGGCTGGAGAGCAATCTGGCTCCTGAGCAGGGGCTGTTGGGGATTGAGAAAATGAAAGAGAAAGACGGCAGAGAAAGAAGGACAAGGCTGGGACCGGGTGGGACAGCTGTTCTCTGATGGAGAGACAGTGACCCAGAGCCGACACAGCACGTTTATCTTCTACAGCAAAAACCAGGAAGTTTTACTAAAGCCCAAGACAAAGAGATTATGTGCATTCTGGTGGCTTCTTTGTCATGGTCACTTGTGGGTGGGTCGGGATAATCGTGTTTGTTCCTGGTGCTTGGCTGGATTGAGATCATGAAACCCACCCCCAGGCGCCTGAGCTTTAAAGGTCAGGCTGACAACACACCTGCCTCTGGCAAGGTATGTTTCCAGGGCACTGCTGGATTCCGATGACAATCAGCTCTCTACACCTGGGGATAGGGACTCCCCAGAGACAGACAAGTATGCGTGCAACTGCCACCAAGCCCCTCCCTCAGTCCATTTCTGGTTGCATTGAGATGAAAAGCTCCTCAAGTTGTTTATTCACAATGAATGTTTTGTTTTTATATTTTTATCGCTTAAGCAGGGATATTTTCAGGAGGTAAGGAAGAACCAGCTCCAGAGGGGAAGAGGGTCGCCCAGAGCCTCCCGTGTTCCGTGCACAATGTCCAGCACTCAGTCAAAATGACTAGACATGAAAAGAGTCCAGGAGCCCTGACAAGTAATGAAGAGAAAGATAGGAAGGATGCACCGTCACAGTCAGCCCACATATCGCAGGGAGCAGCCTGAGACGCTGAAATACTAATGACTCATATGTCAAAGGGAAGAAAGGAAAGTCTAAGCAAAATCACAAAGGGTAGTTTTTTCCTATTGGAAACTGGAATCTTTAGAGAAAAGGAACCAAATATCAGAACAGACCTTCCAGAAATGAAAAATTCAGAACCCAGTGGAGGGATTTAGCAACAGATTCAGACACAGCAGAGCACAAGAAAGGTGGACTCCAAGTGAAGTCAATAAAAATACAGGTATATTGAGCCGAAACCAGTTTGGCTCAGTGGATAGAGCGTCGGTCTGCGGACTGAACGGTCCCAGGTTCGATTCCGGTCAGGGGCATGTACCTTGGTTGTGGGCACATCCCCAGTTGGGGGTGTGCAGGAGGTGGCTGATCGATGTCTCTCTCATCGATGTTTCTAACTCTCTATCTCTCTGTAAAAAAATCAATAAAATATATATTTTAAAAAGAATACATTAAAATACATGTATATTGAAACAGAAGGAAAAAATGGATCAAACAAACAACAAACAAACAAACAAAAAAAAACAGTGGTTAAAGGCCTAACTAGCAGACATCTCCTTGTAGCCTCCGAAAAGGAGGTGCAGAGGAGACAAAAGCAATACTCAGATTACGGCCAAGAATGTTCCCCAAACAATGGGAGAGGCCAGCCCACAGATCCAAGGAGCTCCACTGACCCCAAACAGGATAAACACCAAGAAAACCACGCGGTAAGCACAGACGAGCAGAAAAACAAACACAAGAAGAACTGAAAAGCCGCGGTGGGTGGGAGAGGCTGAGGAAAATGCTGAATCGTCAAAAGAACCTTGGGGTGAGCACAGGCAGGGGGGAGGAGGGAGGGGGAAGGGTGGGGACAGGAACACCCTGTGCTGACCGCAGGGACACACAGATGCTTCGGACACGGTCCCCACCCCAGGCGCTCACAGGCGAGGGATGAAACCAGGTTGCCTTTCTTGTGGTCAGTTCACGGCAGGGGGACACACTGGGGGACCAGGAGACCCCTGGGAGAAGAGAAGAGTGACTCAGACTGGGGGGCAGCATCGTCTCCCCGAAGTGAGCCTCCGCCTGGAGTCCCGAGGAGCAGGTGAGAGCCACCCAGGAAGAGAGAGGGTGCTCCGACAGACGCCACCACTGCCCCCCAGAATGCCACCTCCGCCCCACAGCCCGGGACCCCAAGAGTGGAAGGTCCCTTTTCTTGGGACTCCCCAGAACGTCTCCTGGGGACCCAGGGGGGGAAAGGGAGGGGGCACAGGCCTTGCCGGAGGCCCAGCCCCAGAGCCCTCCCTTTACAGAGAGGAAGGGAGAGGGACAGAGAGCTAGAGACATCGATGAGAGAGAGACATCCATCCGCTGCCTCCTGCATGCCCTTTACAGGGGATGTGCCCACAACCAAGGTACATGCCCTTGACCGGAATCGAACCTGGGACCCTTCAGTCTGCAGACCGACTCTCTCGCTGCAAGCAAGGCCCCGCCCAGAGCCCCCTGGCTGACTTTGGGAGGGAGGGAGGCCGGCATCCTCGGCCTGGGGCCATCCATGCACCACCTCTGACTCCAGGCGGTCCCAATGAGCCACATAGGTGACGGCACCAGGCCCCCAGGCTGTGCAGACAGCGAGCCGGGGACCGGGCTCGAGGGAATGGCGGTCCCAGGCCTGCTCTCGGCGGCAATGTTTCCTGCGATGGATTGGGGGCCCACCACGGGGTGGGGGGTTGTGGACAGGCCAGTGCTTTGTTCCCTCCCCACGGGGTTGGCTTTGCAAGCAGGTTCCCCACCCCCACCCCTCACCCCAGCCTGCCCTGCTCCCGGAGGAGCTCATTGTCCGATGCAAGAACACGGGGTCCGCGGGCAGCTCTGTTGGTTAGAGGTCATCCCCCCGACACCAAGGTTGTGGGGCGGATCCTGGATCAGGACACACACAAGAAGCGGCCAGTCAATGCATACATAAGTGGGACCACAAATCCATGTTTCTCTCCTTCTCTAATCAAGAAAAAGCAATTTAGCCCTAGCTGGGTTGGCTCAGTGGATGGAGCGTCGGCCGGCGGACATAAGGGTCCCGGGTTCGATTCTGGCCAAGGGCACAGGCCTGGGTTGCAGGCTCGATCCCCAACAGTGGGTGTGCAGGAGGCAGCCGATCGATCAATGATTCTCTCTCATCATTGATGTCTCTCTCTCTCTCTCTCTGTCTACCTCTTCCTCTCTGAAATCAATAAAAAAGCATATTAAAATAAATAAGTAATCAAATAAATAGCAATGTAAACATTAACATTGGAACCGAGGTGACCCAAACGCATGACACAAACCTGGCATCCAAGCTGCTCACTCGATGCCTCAGCTCAAACCAAATGGCTGAGCTCTGCTTCTCCTCTTGTCCCTTCCGTGTAGGCCTCGCTGGCTCTGGGGCGATGGGTGATTTCCAACCAAAACCGGGCGCTTTCCCATCACACTGAGACGGTTCGCTCCGAGCCTCCGTCCACTCCCCGCTGCGCTCTGCACTCTGGCGGGGACGGCCCTGTCCTGCCTGCTGGGGAGGCGGGAGGCTGGTGACTGGCAGGCCGCCCTGCACCCAGGAAGGGGCCCTCATTCCACAGGGTGGGTGGGGTCTGGCTTCTTGAGGGCCCCCCCCCCGAACCCTCTGGCGGGAGTGTCCCAGAATTTCTCTAAGGACGCAAGCACAGGTGGCCAAGAGTGTCCTCTGCCCATAGAATGGACTTATACGGATGACTCAAGGCACTTATGAAATATCGGCCGAGCATACATGACACAGGAGACAGACAGGCAGTGCACGAATCACACGCGGTGTATTTACCAGAGTCCTGGTGGTGTCCAGACCTCGGCAGGCCACCCGGGGATCCGCGCGGACAGACACACACACTGGACGTTGGACGTTGCAGCTGCAGCTCGGCGTCTGGTAGAGGCCTCGGCTTGTGGCTCACGGTTCGGACCCAGGGTCCACGGCAGAGCGCAGAGTCCAGGCAGGATGCAGGAAGGGGAGCAGAGAGCGACCGTCTGTGGAGGGGCAGACAGCGGCTCTAATCTCCTTTGGAGCTGGCTCTCTTTTATGTGCTCACGCAGACATCTTCAGTGTGTCTTCAGTGTGTCTGATCAGCGGGTCCCAGGCGTTCTGCTATCTGGTCTTTACATGTGGGGTACAAACTTTCATATCTCTTACAGGCACATCTCTTTTAAGGGCGTTCACACTTCATTCCACTCTCTCATATATCACACCCAATTTCTTATTTTATATTTGTATTCTACCCTTATTATTATTCCTATAACAGGGAGAGACAGAAGTGCTTTGTTACTGCTCCCCCCTGAGCCACAGCTGGGCCACAGGGACCTGGGCCTCTCTGACCCCCGTGGGGAGAAGAAGGGGTGCCTGTCACGGCCACGCTGGGGTCCCCGTCTCAACTCCCCGCCGTCTCTGCCGACCCGTGCGAGAGGGGCCTCATGCCCGGCTCCCCACCCAGCCTCCTGGGGAGGAGACACTGCCTGGGGTGGGTGGCGGGTCCTCCTGTGGGCGCCCCTGAAACGGGGCAGCCACTATGTGAGCTGGGGTCCTGCTGGGCCGCCCCTCGGGGTCCCCGGCTGCAGACGGGCCTCGGGCTGTGGCTCACCCGCCTGTGGGCGTCCGGCAGCCGCTTCTTCAGCCCCAGACCCACCCACCCCGCTGCCCCCCGCGGGCAGAGGCCCCTCAGGGCCCCCCCGAGCCTGCTCTGGGGGGTCTGGACTCAGCCCGCCTGCTTCTCTCCCCCTTCCAGAACCTCCTTACATGTGTCTGGTTCACAATGTGCACACTTCCTGTTGTACTTGGAGGGGGGACGAGAGAAAGGACTTCTGCCCACGGACAGGAAGCAGCCGGGCCCCCTGAGCGGCCGGCACTTCCTGTGGGTCTGACACTCTGCCGGCCCAAGCACTTCCTGTGGGTGTGACCACAGGGTCCCAGGCCACACGAAGCTGTGATGTGCGTGTCTCACCTGAGTGTTCCAGCATCAGAGCCCAAGAACGGTGTTTACCCGCAGGCAGGGGCGGGCAGGGGGTGGGGGTTAGGTGGGGTGCTGTGTGTTGGGGGGTTGGTGCAGGCCTCCCGGGAGGGGGTATCAGGCAGCTGGAACCAATAGCAGGACCTCCCCCCACCCCCCCAGCACCCAGCCGTGCCCCGAGAGAGGGGGCTGGCAGGCAGCTGGGGACAGGCTGGTGGGGGAGTTTCTGAGGATTATGAAGCACTTTTCAAATTAAAGGCATCAGCGCTGCTAGCCCGGGGCGGGGGGAGGGCGGGGGACGGGGGATGGGGGGGGCTCAGTGCCTGGCTTTGATTCGGGGCCTCACACGCCCCAGGCACATGTGGAATGCTGGAGCCGGAGGGCCCTGGGGGTGGGGGGACCCTCGCCCTGGCCCTGGGCCCAGCAGGAAGCGAGCCGAGGCGCACAGCGGGGGCCGGGGAGCGGGAGGGGCCCTGGCGGGGCGCTGGCTGCTGGAAAAGCCGCATCTGGAAAGCATCACCCGCGCGGACCAATGGGAGGGGGGGGAGGCGAACAAAGCCGCAGTGAGCGGCCAGGCGGCCCCCTCCCGGCGGGCGGGCGGGCGGGCGGGCAGGCGGGCGTCCGGTGTTCCTTCCAGCTCCAGCCCGGCCACCGGCCCCCGGCCTGGGGATGGGGGGACTTTGCCATCACAGGACGTGGTCACCGTCTTCAACTCCCAGAGGCGGGCTGGTTCCCCAGACAGAAATCACACCTGCCTGGGGGAGACCCATGAGTGTGTCCCTGTTCCATGCCTGAACCCGCCCCGGGTGGATGCTGGGACCTTCAGTCCAACACCCGCTGTCTTGCTGCATCAAGAAACGGGGTTCAGCCGAAACCGGTGCGGCTCAGTGGATAGAGCGTCGGCCTGCGGACTGAGGGGTCCCAGGTTTGATTCCGGTCAAGGGCATGGACCTTGGTTGCGGGCACATCCCCTGTAGGGGGCATGCAGGAGGCGGCTCATCGATGTCTCTCTCTCATGGATGTTTCTCTCTATCCTTCTTCCTTCCTCTCTGTAAAAAATCAGTAAAATATATTTTTAAAAAATTATAAAGAAATGGGGTTCACACCCGATGGGAAAAAGGCACCCACTCCCGCTCAGAGGCCAGGCCCCTGGCGACCTCACTCTGGCCCTCGAAGCTGCCCCTCCCTGGAGTCCCTGAGGGGACGCCCCCTCCCCTGACACTCCTTCTGTCCCTCCCCACACTGGATTCGGGGTGCTGGGTCCTGGATCTCTGCTCTTCTCCCCCAGCCCCCTTCCTGGACCGATTTCCTCACACCTGGGCCCCACTTCCCCTCTCTGCCTCCCGCTCCCTGCACTCCCAGCCCCAGCCAAGCCCCTTCCTGCCTACCCCCCGACACACATCCAACATGGCCTCCCGGGTGTTTTGGGGTTCTCAGGACTCCTCCTCAAATTGCAATGCGTTCTGGGAGGGGCCCAGTTGGACACCCCACTCCTGAGCCTCTGCTGCGGCCCCAGCTCCAGACCTGGGCACGCCCAGTGGGGGGGCTCTTGGGGGCCATTCACGGAGGTGAGGTCTATAGGGTGCACCTCAATCAAACCTGCCCCGTGTCCTTACGAGAAGAGAAGATCAGGGCACAGAGGGGCGCCCACGGGAGGACTCAGGGAGGGACAGCCGTCTGCACCCCGAGGGAGAGGCCTCAGAGGAGCCAGCGCTGCCCATGCCTGGACCCTGGACGTGTGGCCGCCGGGCGTGACAGTAAACGTGTGCTGTGCAGGGCTCGGGCCGTCCGTGTGCACACGCGTGGCCTGCTCTCCCGCACCCCGGCTCCCGCCTGCGACAGCCCCACCCAGCCACCGCTAGGAAAAAGGGTGCTGGAGATTCACCCCCCACCGCCCCGCAGTGCCATCACAGGGAGCCCAGAGCCGGCCCCCCAACCTGGTTATGGACCCAGGTCCCCCGCCCCTGTAGCTGAGGCCTTGGCCCGTGTCACTGGAGACAAGAGAAGCACCCCCAGCAGCACCCCAGCACCCGGGACACAGGAGCTGGGAGGGAACAGGCCGCGGGGTCACTAGTAGGATGCAGAGCGGACACCCCGAAACACCACCATGCCGGCGGGGGGTGGGAGGTATGGACAACACAGCCCTTTCCACTCCCCTTTTTCACCCCCCAGAGATCGGGGCGCAGTCATGTCTCCAGAGTTCCATGTGACTTGGCTGGAAAAGTGGGTTCGGGGGTGTGAGTGCCGGACGGCTCCCCAGGCGGCGGGGAAACCGGGAAACAGCAGACCCAGCCCAGCCGCACCCGAGGGCGAGGAGGCGGCCGTGCCCAGCGCCCGGCGGGGCCTAAAAATAGCCGCGGGCCTCTGTGATGCTCTGCCCGCCGCCGGGACGACTCACGGCTTGGCCCCGGCGCCCGCCTGGCTTGTTCGGATCACCTGGCAGCACCGGCCCTCGGAGCTGGCCAGAGGCACAGGCTGGGCACCCCCGGCCCTGGCCGCTCCCCCAGTTCTCCCGCCTCCGGGCCTTGCTGGTGCGGGTTTTACAAAGGAAACGGAGGAGCCGGCTCCCCCCCTCCCCCAGCAAGAGGCAGGATTTGGTCACAGGAAGCGGCCTAATTGGGAACAGGTGGGGAGGGGGGCGCCCGCGGGGAGCCAGCCACGTGATCCCCGACTGCGGGCCTCCCCCCGAATTCCTGCCTGCGAGGTGGACATAAACCAGCCCAGCGCATGCAGAACCAATTACCCGCTCCTCCCAGGGCCTCGGCGGGGGCGGGGGCGGCAGGGCCCGCTCCTCTGTGCGGGGTGGGGAGGGGGAGAGGGGATGGGGCGCCCCGGTGACCCCCCACCCATGCCCAGCGCCCCACACAAACCCCCGCCTGGTTTATCTGAGCTCACGGGAAGGCCCAGCCTGTCGGGGTGTCCCACGGTGACTGCCCAAGAGTGGGAGCAGCGCCGGGGGGAGCTTCAGAGGGGGGTCCCTTACAGTCAAAGGAAGGAGAGCGAGGCCTTCTCCCCGCACCCTCACTCCACAGCGGCTGCCCTGGTCTTTCCTGCGGCAGGGGCGGCCGTTAGGTCTGGGTGAATGGCTCTCCTGGCTTCCAGCTGAAGTCTGCAGAGTGCCCGCGAGTCTCGACCTGTGCCTGTCCCTGTGACCCTGTGCCCGCCCCTGTGACCCTGTGCCGGGCCCTGTGACCTTGTGCCGGGTCCTGTGACCTTCTGCCTGGTCCTGTGACCTTCTGCCTGGTCCTGTGACCCTGTGCCCGTCCCTGTGACCTTCTGCTGAGGGCCCTGTGACCCTGTGCCGGGCCCTGTGACCCTGTGCCGGGTCCTGTGACCTTGTCCTGGGTCCTGTGACTCTGTGCCTGTCCCTGTGACCTTGTGCAGTGTCCGTCCCAGGGCCCGCAGGCTGCTGGAGGGGCTCAGGGCGGCGCCCGCAGGTTGGGAGAGGGGACGTGCGCGCACACCCCCCGTCTGGAGGCTGCATGGGACTCAGGCGCCCGGCCTCCCTGCCTGTCCCCGTTGACCGGCTAGACCCTGGGCAGGCTCCCGGTGTGGGGGTTACAGGACCGAGCAGCACAGCCAGGCCCACTGCGGGATTCGAGGTTAGCTCCCCTCCGCGCCCCGGGCCGGCTGGGGAGTGTGCTGGGGAAGGGGAGTCTGTTCCCAGCAAATATGTACTTCCTGGCGGCCCTCTGGAGCGAAGGGGGCAGAGCCAAGGCGCACGGCTCTGTGATTCATCAGCCCTGGCCTGGCCGGCCGCCGAGCACCGTCCCAGGGGCGGGGGGTGCACCCAAGGCGTCCCGGTCCCCCTGTCGGGTTCCCCAACACCAAGCCCAAGCACGAGGCCGCTGCCTCTGGAAGGGGGTGTGGGAGAGCGAGGGGCCTGCTCTCTGGGCCTAACACCCCGCTCTGCCCACCGCGGTCCTGGGAGTGCTCTGCCCGCGCCCCCAGCCCGTGGCACCCTCAACCCCCAACCATGGGCCCCCTCAGGGCTCAGGGTTCTTCTGGGCTGGCCCCTCCTTCTGGAAACTTTCCCCTCGGCCATTGCTAACTGCCCACCCTCAGCGCCCCTGGGGCAGGGACTGTGTCTGAGTCACCTCCACACCTCGGGCCTGGCTCCCTCTCCCCCTCAGCTTCATTACCGGGAGGAGGTGTGGACAGGGGGGCGGGCACAGTCCCACCCGGATGCCCTGGTGCGGTGCCAGTCCCGGCGGCCACTCCTCTCAGGAGATCCCAGATCCCGGGCCGGGAAACTGCTGGGATTTGGGTCCCAATTCAGGTCCCAAACCGGCCGCAGCCAGAGGGGCTGGATCCTCCCGAGGTCCCAGCAGCTGGAGGGTGGGAGGGAAGGGGGGGGACCGGGCCTGCCGGGGTGAGCGGCCCAAGGCCACTGCAAGGGAACGGCCTCCGAGCAGGACCGGAACCGGGCCAGGGCCCAGGGCACACGGAGGCCAGAACCCCAGCGGGGAGAAGGGCCTGCGCTTGATTGACAGGGGCTCATGGGGCGGGGGGCGGGGGGGGGGGACGGGATGGCTCCCAGGTGTCCGCCGCCTGGGGCCAGGTGGCGCCTTTCATCAGGGCGGAATGTGCGGGGAGCGGGGTGCAGGCTGGGGAGAGGAGGGGAGCCGTTTGGACACGTTGGGTCGGCGATGCCCGTGGGACATCCAGGTGGGGATTCCAGCGACAGGGGGAGGGGCGCATGAAGGGGAGGGGAGGGGAGGCGGGCTGGCGGGCTCAGGGCTGTGGGGAGTCACTGCCCCGGGCCTCTCCCCGCTTCTCCCCCCGCCTCCCCCCGCTTTGTGCCGGGAGAGGGGCCGCAGCAGGAGACGAGGGTTGCGACACGCGGAGATTTATAGGCCGAGCAGCGTCTCTGTGTTTGCTCTCAGCCCCGCTTCCAGAGGCCGCCCGGGCCCACACCCCCTCCTCTGCCGCTCCCAGGCCTCCCCGCCAACATCTGGTTCCGATTACCCGCCCCCCGCGCCCCGATGGAGCATAAACCCCGGGAAGGAAAACAAGCCGCTCTGAGGGATTGCAGCCGCCTCGGACGGCTTCGATTCCAAGAAACCGTGGCTGGCCGCCTTCCCCCTGACACCCCCCCCCGCCCCCGGCACCCCCAGAACTGCTTTCCCGGGCGTTTCTGGGGGAGGAGAGCCAGCCCCTCGGCGCATTTCATGGGAACTTGTCATCGGAGAGGTCCAGGGCCTCCGAGGGCGACAGCCTCTGGGACAGAGGCCCAGGCACCCCTCCCCTCGGCCCCAGACCCCACACGGAGCCGGCACCCAGATGGCGCTCCCCGGGAGGAGGGAGGGGGGGCGCTGAATGTCCCGGGGAGCACACCCTGGGTTTCCGCGTGGACGTTTCCTTCCAAAGGGTCCCCGGCCCCTCGCGGGGAGCGGTGCCTCTCTGAGGCAGAACTGCTGCTCTGAGCTGTTCTGCTCCCCCACTTCCTGTTCCCCCTCTCCCTCCCCCCCCCCCGGGCCTGGGTTCTTGCTGGTGGTTTGGAGCCCTTTCAGGTCACATTGCCGGTGTGGGGTTCCCCACTGGGTGGCCCCGAATGTGCCTGTTCGCACACTAATAGCAGCGGGCGTTTTGGAAGATGGCCTGATGTGCCAAGCACTTGAACGAATGATCTCGTTGAACGCTCGGCATTCTGGGATGCGATGCACTTATTACCCAGGTGATGGATGGGAAATGCGGGCTGGGAAACAGCTAGTGACAGGCAGAGCGGAGCTGAGCCCTAATGGGACCACGCCCGCTCGCCACCACCTCTGAGTCCCCCGGCAGCCGAGGTGAGCCGGGGGGTGGGGCCTGTGTCCCCCCACTCACCCACCCACTCCTTCCGGTAACCCTGCGGGAGGTCAGTGTCAGGACCCCTTCAGGGCTGGGGAAGTGGAGCCGCACCACGGAAAGCCTGTCTGAGTCCCGGGAGGGCCGCGGCCAGCCTGGGCTGGAGGGGCCAGCACTGCCCTTGGCCTCCCCAGGCCAGCCCTTCCCTCCCGCTGCAGCCCGGCCCCCGCCCCGGCCCGAGGACGGACACACCGGCCCGAGGACGGACACACCGGCCCGAGGACGGACAGACAGGCCTGAGGACGGACACACCGGTCTGAGGACGGACACACAGGCCCGAGGACGAACACACAGGCCCAGAGGACGGACACACAGGCCCCTGAGGATGGACACACCGGCCCGAGGACGGACAAACGGGCCCGAGGACGGACACACCGGCCCGAGGACGGACACACAGGCCCGAGGACAGACACACGGGCCCGAGGACGGACACACAGGCCTGAGGACGGACACACAGGCGTGGACAGCCGGCAGGTCTCCACAGGTCCTCCACGGTCCCGGCCCCCGAGCCTCCGGACCTGGGGCGGCGGGGGCTGTGCCAGGCCAGGCTCTGGCTGCAGAGGAGGCAGAGAGACCGGAGCCCCGGCGGCTAAGCCCAGCGCAGGGAGCCCGGCCCCAGCACAGACGCTCCTTCCGCACCCCCACCCCCACCAGCTCCTGGGCCCCTGAGGAACCCACAGGGCCCCGTGCTGCCCCGCCCCCGGTCGGCTTCCCTGGCGGAGTGTGTGCCAGGGTCGCCTGCAGCCACAGCCAGCTGAATGTCAGGCCCCTGTGGCAGCGGCTCCCTGAGCCCAGCGCCTCCGCACTCTGCGGGCACCTCTGTGACCACCCCCCCCGCGCTCCGCACGGTGTCACCGCCCCTCCCTCCCCAGATGAGGACCCGAGACGCAGCCCAGGGCATCAGACAGCAGGGTCCAGGCCCAGGGGCCTCAGCTGACCTTGCCCCAGGGCACTTTCCCTGGCAGCTCCTCCCTCGTCACAGACCAGGTCCCTGGGCCGGGCTGCCCTGCAGGTCCTGGGGCAGGGAGTGGGGGGGAGAGGGACTGGACCTTCTTGCAGGTCCCGGGGACTGGGTCCCCCTGCAAGTCCTGGGGACTGGATCCTCTGTAGGCCCCGGGGACCGGCCCCCTTGCTGTCTGATGCCCTGGGCTGCCCTGAACCGGCTGGGCTCCAGCTCAGTGGGAAGGGTGTTCTGTTCTCTGCGTCTCGGGTCCTCATCTGGGGAGGGAGGGGCGGTGACACCGTGCAGAGCGCTGGGTCGGTCACATACACACACATGGAGTCCGGTGGCGCTGGGCTCAGTGAGCCGCTGCCACAGGGGCCTGAGATCCCGCTGGCTGTCACAGCTCAGGCTGTCCCCTTGTAAACCACTCCCCACTACCACAGCCCGAGGGCGTCTTCCCATTGGTCTGTGGTGAGAGTGGGAGAGAGGGAGAGACGGAGAGAAACGTTGATGGGAGAGACACACAAGCCACAGATTCAGGACCCCGAGCCAGAGGCCAATGGCGGCCCGCTGGGTACGGCCTGTCCCAGGGAGGCCAAGGGCGCCAGGCCTGTGCTCAGAGGGTGTTGGTGGTGATCGTCCACTGGAGGGGCGCCCCATCCCGCAGTGGGGAGCGGTGGGTGCCTCTGGCACTGTGAGAGCAGGCGCGGGCGGGAGGCTTCTCAGGGCTGGACAGAAAGATCCACTGGACGGCCCATTCCAGCTGCCCGCGCCCACCAAGCCCGCCGAGCCCGCCTCTGGGGCTGAGGCCAGTCTCAGGCCGGCTCTCCTGCATCTGACAAAAGATAAGGAAGGCGGCCCCCAGGCACAGGACGGTGACCGGACCCCGCCAGCTCCGGCCAGAGGGGCCAGGTTTCAGGGGGGGCAACATGAACCTTGGGGCGGGGGGGACCCGGGGGGGGGCCCCGGGGGGGGCCTCTGCGGGGGGGGGATGGGGGGAGGGTCCAGAGGAGGTCCCTGCTGCCGCCTCTCCTCCACCCTCACCCTCTCACTGGCTTCTGGAGCTCCCTTCACCCCGTCTTTCAGGACCCCACCCCGTGCAGATGGTGGGGCGCTGCTTCTTCTGGAAAACGCACCCCGGAGGCTGGCTCCATCCCCCCACGCCACCCCACCCCACCCGTCATCCCCACCCGTGGCCCTGAGAGGGGTGTGGGCCCGGCCGCCTCCCTGCAGGACACTCGGGGGGCCCTCCCCGCAGCTACAGCCTCCTGGCTGCGGCCTCCCCTGCTTGCCTGCAGGGCCGGCTGGCCGGGCGGGGACCTGGACCTGCAGAGGCGGGGCCGCGAGGCGCAGGCGCCACCTGCTGGCCCACACGGGAACAGCAGGCAGCTGCGCTGTCTGGCTGCAGGTGTGGGAGGCCCCGCCCTCTGCTGTCAGGAATGGGGGGCATCCGTGTTTCCCCTGAACCTCCCCATCAGCCCATCGGAGTCCAGCATGCTCCTTGCAGTCAGCCTGCACCGCCCGGCCCGGCCACACTCCAGTCTGGCACACACAGACGCCCTGTGACTCTCTGCGGGCAGGTGCAGGGTTTGATTCCTGCTGTGGGCTGGCTCAAGGGGTGGGGATGGTGGTGCTCACTGGAAAGGGGGGACAAGCAGGGCTTTGGGGTCCGGCTGCCCCCTGGGACCCCCTCCCCACTCCCCGCCGTGGGGCCTCGCAGGCCAGGAGCTGCTCCCGCTTCAGCCCCCGCGTGGAGGGGGAGAGACGCCGAGGTCTTCGTGCCGCTGCGGTTCGGTGTCTTTTATTTAATACATCTTTGCCGAAACCGGTTTGGCTCAGTGGATAGAGCGTCGGCCTGCGGAATGAGGGTCCCGGGTTCGATTCCGGTCGGGGGCATGGACCTGGATTGCGAGCACATCCCCAGTGGGGGGCGTGCAGGAGGCGGCTGATCGATGTCTCTCTCTCATCGATGTTTCTGACTCTCTATCCCTCTCCCTTCCTCTCTGTAAAAAATCAATAAAATATTTTTTAAAAAATACATCTTTATTGTTCAGATTATTACATTTGTCCCTCTTCCCCCACTCCCCCCAGCTCCTAAGCAGCCCGAGCCTGGAGCTCCAGCAGCCGGTCTGCAGAGACACGCATGAGGCAAACCCTCGCCGTGCGGCCTAGGGAGTGGGTGTGGGGGTGCAGACTGCACGGCTCTTCCCGGTCTCCTGTAGGAGTGGAGTTTCTTGCAATAAAATGTAAAAAATAAAAAGGTGAAGCCAAATGGCGCCCCCCAACCCGGGCTGCGTGTGTCTGTGTCAGACCGGAGCCGGCCATTCCGCGGAGGAACGGGGCGGGACGCATGGTCAGCCGCTCCCCGGTGTCCCAGAACCGGCCCAGCACCGGCCTGGGGAGGGGGCTCCTTTTCCTGAGAACCACAGGGAGGGTTGTGTCCCCCGGTGACACGCAGGGGGTGCACTGACAGCAGGCCGGTGGCAGTTTCCCAGCGCCGCCTGCCTTCTGGAACCTTTTTTGTTTTGTTTTAATATATTTTATTGATTTTCCACAGAGAGGAAGGGAGAGGGATAGAAAGTCAGAAACATTGATGAGAGACATGGATCAGCCGACTCCTGCACGCCCCACACTGGAGTTGCGCCCGCCACCAAGGTACATGCCCCCGACCGGAATCGAACCTGGGACCTTTCAGTCCGCAGGCCAACGCTCCATCCACTGAGCCACACTGGTCTCGGCTGGAACCTTTTTTTTAAGGGTGCAAAGGTCCCAGTGCCCCCAGCGGCCTCCAGCATCTCTGTGACCCCCCGCACGCCCTTTGGCTTCTGACCCTGCTTTTACCTCTGTGCATGTGTGCCCTGCGACAGGTGGAGATCCTGGCAGCGCTTCCAGGACATGGATGAGCCGCCCTCGCCTCCTTCTCCCCCCCGACCCTGCCCAGTGCGGGGGATTCACTGCCCCCTGCGCTCCCCAAAGCCGGTGTGTCCAGCACCCGTGCCAAATGGGTGCTCCCCATGGGGTCACCTGGGAGGCAACGGAGCCAGTTGCCCCGCTGGGTCCCCCCTTTATGGGCTGAAAAGGTCTGACCGATCCTAACCTCCAGGGCCGCGGACCAACCACACTGGGAAACGGTCCTAATGGAACAGGCCTGGCGTCCTTATAAGAAGGGGGATTCGGGCACAGGCTGGCACACAGGGAGGAGCCGGGTGGGGGGGACGGGCAGAGAGGGGAGATGAAGCCAGTGAACCCCAAAGATCGCCAGGAGTGACCGGGTGCTGGTTCGGGCAGGGGGCTGGCAGCCATGCCCCCCTATAATCTGGCCTGGACTGTGAGCGCCTGCACTGTGAGCGCCTGCACATTGTCGCGTAGACCCCCAGCTGGCGGCTCTCTGTCATGGCAGCCCCGGGAACTGGCACACCTGCACCCCAAAGGGAGTGTTCTCGTCGCTGCACCCCCGGTCCCCACGGCCCCAGGCGTGAGCTTGGCCCATCACTCAGCCCGCACCTCAGGCTCCGCCCCTGGGGCTCACAAGGAGTCCAGTCCCCCCGGGGCCCCGGGCTGCGGACCCGGTTCAGGGTGCCGGTCCCCGGGGAGCGGGGCCGCACACCACGATGCCACCTTCCCGGCCGCTCTCCGGGGTGGCCCTGGCTCTGCCCGCCCATCCGGCTCCACGGCGCCCCCCGCTCTGGAGCTCTGAGCTGCACTGACCCCAACTCCCGCTCCCGGGAAAGGCAGGGGGAGGTGACGCTCAGGGGGCCTCTGACCAAGTGATGCGGGTGTTTTAACCCTCGCCCGAGGTTCTGTGTTTTTATTTTTGAGAGAGAAAGGGAGAAAAAAAACACCCATGAGAGACACATTGATTGGGGAGCAAACCGTCAGCCGAGGTACATGCCCTGACCCTTAGTCCACCCTCAGCCTTTTGGGGTACGGGACCCCTCCTCCCACCCAGCAAGCCGCCGCAGGGCGAGCGTACTGTTTGAGTAAACGTGACTCTCCAAGGTGACAGCGTTTATAGGAATGACGGGGGGGTAGGGGAGTGAGGGGGGGTTGGTCTGTCTCATCACCGGCCCCGGGTATTGAACTGAGAGAAGTAATCGTCCGAGGCGTGGTTGGTGCAGACTTCCTTCATGTACTTCCTCCTGCAGACAGAACGCGGGGACACCTCAGCCTCCCGGTGACAGCGGAGGGCCGCCCCACTTCTCATTGTTAATCCTCCCCCCAGACTCTGTTCCCCTCCATTTTTAGAGCGAGTGGAAGGGCGGGGGAGAGACGGAGACATCGCTGTGAGAGAGACGCCGAGTGGCTGCCTCCTGCACGCGCCCCGACCGGACCGGGACAGGGATCTGACCCGTGACCTTCCGGTCGGAGGGCGGCGCTCTAACCACTGAGCCACACCAGCTCAGGCAGAGCCCTCCCGCTTTTGATCCCCAGGATGCCGCCGGCCTGGCCGCTGCCGCTGCGTCTGGTCGGCGCGGAGCACCCAGACCTCGGACCCACGCCGATGGCAGGACCCCGTCTGCACCGGCGAGGCTGGGAGCACCGCTCGCCCCCGAGTCCGTCAGACCGGGTCTGAGCGCCCCGCCAGCCACGGGAGGGACAGGGGACCAGCATGTCCGGCTGCAGAAACTCGCCGGTCCCTGCTGAGTTGAAGCCGGGAGCGTGGAGGGTGGACACTGTGGGTTTGGTGACACTGCCCCCTGCTGACCGGCTCTGAGCCGCAGCGGGAGCCCGCAGCCCAGAGGAGCCCTCTCCTCCTGGCAGTGAGCGTCGGTCACCGCCTTCTCCATGTCTCCGACCCCTCCCCCCCCCTCCTGGGCCCTGCCTGGACTCCTGGCGCCCTCCCAGGACCCCTCGCCGCGCCCTGTGCCAGCCACTGGGGGTCCCGGGCCGGCGAGGAGCCCCAGGGAGGGGTGTCTGCAGGATCTTAGCTCATTATTTTTTGAATCCTCACCCGAGGTCACTTTCCGTGGCTTTGAGCTCACGGGAGAGAGACATCGATGTGACACAGACACATGGACTGGCTGCCTCCGGAGCGAGCCGTGACCAGGGCCCGGGCCTGGGGAGGAGCCTGCAGCTGAGGCCTGTGCTTTTGACCGGAATCGAACCCGGGACCCTTCGGTCCCTGGCTGTGGGACCTGTGCTTTCCAAACCCCGAATTCCTGGCTTCCTCGCGCTGGGCTGTCCCCCTGCGGCTGGCACAACTGGCCAGGAGGCCGGGCCACAGCCAAGCCGCCACCACCACCACCAGGCCTCCTGAGATTGACAGGCCTCGGACCCGGGACCCTCTGGGTGGGCGAGATCTGGGGCAGAGAGTGGTGGGGGAGAATGAGATGGGGGGCCGGAGCCCAGGAGAGCACAGAGCCTGCTCCACGGCCCTGCCGGTCAGCGCCCCTGCCCGCCACCCCCACCCCGGGCACCCCGCCCGGCCGGCGCGGCACGCACTGCAGGAGCTGCTCGGCGGCCAGGCCGCGGTTGCTGCCGTCCAGGGCGCGGCGCAGGGCGCGCTGCTGCCGCCGCTGCTGCCGCTCGCACAGCACGGCGCCGCGGGCCTGCTCCACCCGCTGCCGGTCCCAGTCCCCGTCCCGCTGGCGCTCCTCCTCCTGGAGCCTCTGCGGAGAGGTGCCCGGTCACCGCCTGTCCCCACCCCCAGAGGGGGGGGGGCCCGGGAACCGGCCTCTCGGTTTGCAGACGGGGAAACTGAGGCTCTGGCGGGCGGGCACCGCCATGCAGGAGCGGAGGAGACCCCCCCCCCAATACAGATCCCGGTGGCCGGCCCTTCCTACACGTGGGCGGCACTGGGCACAGCAGCGGGCAGGCTGCTGCCTCTGGCTGAACACGGGGACCCCCTGGTTGCTTCTAGAACCTTCTGGTGCCACAGTGAGTTCATGATCTCAGGGGTAAATGTCTGCCTCTTAACTTGTTCTTATTTTTTGAATCCTCACCCGAGGTCATTTTCCATGGCTTTTAGAGCGAGGGAGAGACATCGATGTGACACAGACACATTGACTGGCTGCCTCCAGAGCGAGCTGTGACCAGGGCCCGGGCCTGGGGAGAAGCCTGCAGCCGGGGCCTGTGCCCTTGACCGGAATTGAACCCGGGACCTTTCGGTCTGCAGGCCAACGCCCTATCCACTGAGCCACACCGTGAGGGCTCTCAGCTCCTCCCTCATTGCCTGGCAGACCTTCTCTAAAGCCCCCTGGCTGCCAGGAGAGGAAGCTGGGTTAATGCTGGGGGGAGGGGGAGTCTACCCCTACACGTGGGCAGTGCCAACCTGAGATCCTCAGCTCCGCTGGCAAAGGGGAAGGCGGGGGGCCTGCAGCCGAGCCCTCCTTCCCTCCTTCCCTGGGCTCAGGGCGGGGCTCGCCCACCAGGCCCAGGCCCACCCCGGGAGAAAGGCAGGCCGGGGCCGGGTGTGGCCACCTGCAGGCCAGGACGTTGGTGAGCCTCTTCCTCCCCGGCCCATCAGGCCGGGGCCGGGGGCTCAGATGCCGCCCCCGCTCCCTGCGGAGGGGCTGCGGCCGGGCAGGGCTGCTCCGAGTGCGAGACGGGACGTGTCTTTCCCTTGGCTTTCCCGGTGGCCGGTTTTTCGGGGAAACCGGTGCAAACCGCCGCTCTCAGGACAGCGGCCGCCTTCCCGCCGGGCGGCTGGGCTGCGGGACTGGCCTGGCCCTGGTCCTGGCCGCTCCCCTGCCCGGTGCCCTTCCCCGACTCTGCACGCTCATTCCGTCCCCCCAACTCAGGGTCCGTCCAATGTTGCTCCTCAGCCCCTGGTGACCCACTGGGCCCAGCAGCCCGCTCCCCCACCTCACTTTCCTCCCAGCACCCACCGCCCTAGCATCTGGCTCTTGTCCCCCTCCCTGTGCCAGGTCAACCAGCACCTGGGAGGGAGGGGACTGAGGGAGAGGGGGAGGGGGCTGTGGGAGGAGACAGGCAGGGGAGGTCTGGGGGGGGGGCTGTGGGACAGAGGGAGGAGCAGGGGAGCGGGGAGGTCGGGGGAGGGGCGGCACCAGCTTCTCCTGCATCTGCTGCTGCTGGCCCAGGCGGATGTGGCCCAGCTGGTCCCGGCTCATGCCCTTCCAGCGGTCGGGGACCACGCGGTGCGGCCCGAAGGAGCTGGCCGCCTGCTGCGGGTCCTCGGAGAGCAGGTCCCCGCGCAGCAGGTTGGCGATGTGGGCCAGGCCGTCCTCCTGTTCTTGCTTTTTCTCTAGACTCTTCCTCTCCGCCAACTCCAAGGCCTGGGGGAAGGGGGGGGCGGGGGAGACACAGGGAAGATGCTCCGAGTGACCCCACGGGGAGGCAATGCCAGGGTCCTGGGGGCGCGAGGAAAGAGGACGCGCTCGGGGGCGCAGTGGGGACGTGGGGACGGGCTGCCCGCTCTGAGCCCGCGGGCTGGGCCGAGGGGCGCGCCACCTGCTGGCCGCGTGCAGAGTTGCTGCAGGTTCAGGCCTTCGCCCTGTTCTGCGGCCTCGCCGGTGGCTGGGCCTCCCCACTGCCCGGCTCTGTGCCCGCCTGTGGCCTCTCACCCGGGTGTGGCCGCAGACCCCAAAGAACACCCCAGCCCTAACCGGTGTGGCTCAGTGGATAGAGCGTCGGCCTGCGGACTGAAAGGTCCCAGGTTCGATTCCGGTCGGGGGCATGTACCTTGGTGGCGGGCACATCCCCAGTGGGGGCAGGGGGTTGTGCAAGAGGGAGCTGATCGATGCCTCTCTCTCATCGATGTTTCTAGCTCTCTATCCCTCTCCCTTCCTCTCTGTAAAAAATCAATAAAATACATATTAAAAAAAAAAAAAAAGAACACCCCACCGAGTGGTTGGCAACAGCAGTGCCTTAAAGGGTGGAAACACATTGCCACCTCAGAGCTCCGGTGCAGCCAGCCACCGGCCCGGGTACCAGTCAACCCCCAGCCCAACCCCGGCCGCTGAGGGTGGCGATGGGGGGACGGCCTGGCCCTGTGACCTGGCGCCGGCCACCCCCTCTCCGGGCTGCAGCCACTCCTCTGCCAAGTCAGGAGGTGGACCAGACGCTCCTCGGCGTGACCAGGTCTCTTGGTGATGGGCAGGCTGGGGGCACCCGTGAGGTGGCACTACATGAGCACCTGCTTCCCATGGAAGGCTGCAGAGACACGGGGCTCCAGGGCTTGGAAGGCCCGTTTCCAGACTGGTCAGAGCAGGTCAGATGGGCGCGGGGTGTCCCTACGAGGTCAGTCCCCCCAAGCCTCTCTCCGTTAGCTACACTGGGCTGGTCCCGCCCTCTGCCGGGCTGTGGAACCCGGTGACGGACGAGGGCAGCTGCCCGTGGCCAGGATTTAAAATAAAGGCCACGCTGAAAGCAGCAAGAATAAAACAGATACCTAAAAAGAGACTAATAAAATAATAAAAAATAATAAAGGCCATGCTGATGCGTCCTGAGGACAGGCCAGACGTCCCAACGTGTGACGTGCATACCTGGGTGAGTCCCACCCCCTCACACGTGCGCACACGTATAGAACAATGACCAGGGGTGTCCTGGCCAGCCTGGCTCAGTCGTCAGAACGGCAGCCCACACACCGAAGGGTCTCGGGTTCAATTCCCGCCAAGGGCACGTCCCTGGGTTGCAGGTTCGAGCCCCACCCCGGCTGGGGCATGTACCAGAGGCAACCGATGGATGTGTCTCTCTCACATTGATGTCTCTCCTCCTCCCC
>JAAGEH010000445.1:454-56823 GCA_011751065.1 Lasiurus cinereus | reverse complement strand
ACCCAAACACACACACACACCCAAATACACACACACACACACAAATACACACACACACACCCAAATACACACACACACACACACATACACACACACACACACCCAAATACACACACACACACACCCAAATACACACACACACCAAATACACACACACACACCCAAATACACACACACACACACACACACACACACACACCTCCCGGTGCCAGCAGGCCTTGCAGGGTGTGGCCGGCTCCGACTTGGGGTGTAATTTTCTTGACACGGACGCGCACCCATCACAAACGTCCCGCGGCCGTAGGCCAGCCCGGGGAGAGGCCCCGCATGCAGGAGGCCCTTTAAAGTGCGGCCGGTAATACTTATTTATACCAGGGGCATCGCTGGCTTCAGGCACATTAGAGCTTACCGTCATACCATTTTGTGATCTGCCGCGGCGAAAGGCTGGAAAGTGGGAGAGAATGGGGGAGCCGGGGTTTAGATGTACGTGTTAAGATTCCTAAGTTTAGACCCTTCCCTTACGGCCCGGCAGGAGCCAGGGACCTGCGTCCGGTTGTCGGTCACATGCGGTTTGAATGTTCGGATTGTAGTGGGTCGACCCGCGACAGACGACCGCCAGGCAGCCAATTGGAGAATTTCGGAGGCCTTTATTACCAACTCGCGTCCCGGCTCCGGGTCCCACTGACACAGCAGGGAAGCACGAGCGGCCCGAACCTCTGCAGCAACAAGTGCCTTTCATCCTCCGCGCAGGAGGACCTGGCAAACTAACTGGCTCAGCGTGACTAAGTTTCACACACTGACTGTGTCTCAGCTTTTTAATTAGGCAGCAAGCGGTCTAGAGGGCGGTGGTCCTTGCAGGAGTTGTTTGTCTGACTTCATGGCTTCTCAAGGCCGGGGTGCCTCCAGGCACCTGGTGGTCTGTTCTAGGTCACAGGATGTTCAGCTGGGAACCCCCGTTCCTTCTCCCCCCCAGGCCTGAGGGCACCCTGACCCCGAGTCACTCTTTGTGGGGAAGCGCAGTCCGGTCCGTGCCCCTCCTCAGGATGAGTGTTGGCTGTTTCGCTTCCATTGGTGGCCTGGTTTCTTTGCCTCTGGGCAAGGTGGGGGTTTTGTTTGTTTGTTTCTGTTTTTGTCATTAAGAGTGAATAACTCCTCTCTCCTCCTGTGCCCTCTCTTTGTTCCCAGGAAAATCTAATGTGATGGATGCGCTTAGTTTTGTAATGGGAGAGAAAACAGCTAACTTAAGAGTGAAACATATTCAAGAACTTATTCATGGAGCACATATTGGAAAGCCTGTTTCTGCTGTTGCAAGCGTAAAAATTGTGTATGTGGAGGAAAACGGAGAAGAGAAAACATTTGCAAGAATTATTCGAGGTATGTTTTTGTAGATGTTTGCTGATGAGTTACTCGCTCTTTCCAGAGTTAAGTCAGATTACCTGTTCAACTAGCATAGTGAACTAGACTTTTTTTCTCTCGGATAACAATTCTCAGCAGTAAGTAATAGAACCTGATTGGGCCTAACCGGTTCAGCTCGTGCATAGAGCGTCAGTCTGCAGGCTGAAAAGTCCCAGGTTCGATTCCTGTCAGGGGCATGGATCTTGGTTGCTGGCATGTTCCCACTAGGGGGTGTGCAGGAGGCAGCTGATTGATGTTTCTGACTCTCTATCCCTCTCCCTTGCTCTCTGTAAAAAAATCAATAAAATATTATTTTTAAAAAATAGAACCTGATTGGTTCTCCATTGGGACTCTTCTTTAAGCAGATATATTTGTTCAAACTTCTCCATTGTCAAATAGCATTTTTCTACCTGGTTATTAGGTTAAAATAAAAGAGCCCACCTTAAAGATAGAGAAGTTATAAAAAGTCCTTCCTGGGATTACGTATGCATATTTTTTCTTGTTTACTTAATGGTGAGCTAATTATATGCATATTTTTGGTTTGTATAGAAAGTTTTTTCTACCATCGAAATGCAACTTCAGCCCTAACTGGTTTGGGCTCAGTGGATAGAGGGTCAGCCTGCAGACTCAAGGGTCCCAGGTTCACTTCCGGTCAAGGGCATGGACCTTGGTTGTGGGCACATACCCAGTAGGGGGCGTGCAGGAGGCAGCTGATCGATGTTTCTCTCTCATTGATGTTTATGGCTCTCTCTCCCTCTCCCTTTCTCTCTGTGAAAAATCAATAAAATATATATATATTTTTGAAAAAACAACTTCATTGAAATATTTGAATTTGTATTTTGTGATTTATTCATGAAATCCCTGTTTCCTAAGTAAACAATATACACTGGCCAGATTATTATGACCTCTGAACTCATAACAATCTGGTCACTCAGTGTATATTCCCTGTAATAAAAGGCTAATATGCAAATTGTCCCACCCATGCACGAATTCATGCACTGGCCTCTAACACACACACACACACACACACACACACACACACACACTGAGTGGCCAGGTTATTATGCGTTCAGAGATCATAATAATCTGGCCGCTCAGTGTATATATACTAGGAGTTTACAGAGCCTCTATAAAAGTGTTTCTTGATGGGTTTTGTTGCTGTTTTCATTCTGGCCTCCTAGAACTTGTTTTTTATTATTCTAATGTATAAATACTGTTTTGTTAACTTTTCCCAAATTTAATCACAGGTAATTTTAGAAATACTTATATACTTTGTACCTTAATGTCTAATTTAAGCATTTCACACTTTTTTACCTAAATATCTTCATTATTTTTCTTATATTCTTTTGATTTTTACTCAAAATTTTCCCACCTCACTAAAGATTCCTTAGTCTATATATTTAATAAGCCATCATAAATTTATTTTTCCCATCTTCATTAAGGTATAATAGATAAAATACATATATATTTAAGCTATACAACTTGAGGTTTTAATATACATGGGGAAATAGGTGACATAACCTAATTAACATGTATCACCTCACATGGTTACTGTTTTCTTTTGTGTGTGTATGGTGAGAACACTTAAGGTCTACCCTCTTAGCACATTTAAAGTGTGCACTGTGTACGGTATTAACTGTAGTCACATTGCTATGCTTTAGATCTCCAGAGCTTACCATCATGCATCTTACAACTGTGTATTCCGCGACCATCTCTCCATCTTCCTCTCCCCCAGCCCTGGCAATCACCATTCTGTTCTCTGCTTCTGTGAGTTTTAACTGTTTCAAATTCCACAGATAAGTAAGGTCATGCAGTATTTTTCTTTCCGTGCATGGTGTATTTCACTTAGCATAATGTCCTCTGGATTCCTCTGAGAAGTTGCACATGGCAACATTTCCTTCTTTTTTTAGGTTTAATAATATCCTCCTCTTTTCTTCCTTTACTTACCCATTGGTAGACATTTAGAATATTAGCTCTTGTGAATAAACACTTCAATGAACATGGGAGTATAGATATCTCTTCAAGGTACTGATTTTATTTCCTTTGAATATATACTCAGAAGAGATTGCTTGATCACAAGGTAGTTCTGTTTTGTTTTGTTTTTTAATATATATTTTTGTTGATTTCAGAGAGGAAGGGAAAGGGAGAGAGAGATAGAAACATCAATGATGAGAGAGAATAATGGATTGGCTGCCTCCTGCACGCCCCCTACTGGGGATTGAGCCTGCAACCCGGGCACATGCCCTTGACCGGAATCGAACCTGGGACCCTTCAGTCTGCAGGCCTACGCTCTATATCTACTGAGCCAAACCAGCTAGGGCAGGTAGTTCTGTTTTTAATTTTGAAGAATCTCCATACAGTTTTCTATAATGGCTGTACCAATTTATATTCCCACCAACAATATACAGAGTTCTCCTTTTCTTCATATCCTCACCAACAGTTGCCTTTTTTATCTTTTTTATTGTAACAGGTTAGAGGTGATATCTCATTGTAGTTTTGATTTGCATTTTCCTGATCTTCCCTGATATTGAGCATCTTTTCATACACGTGTTGGCTATTTACCTGTAATCTTTTGAGAAATGTCTATTCTGGTTCTTTTCTCATTTTAATTGGGTTATAATATTTTGGTTTTTTGCTACTGAATTGTATGAGTTCCTTATATATTTTGGATATTAAGCCCTGTCAGATATGTGGTTTGAAAATATTTTCTCCCAGGCCATTGGTTTTGTTTACACTCTGTTGCTTGTTTCCTTTTCTGTGCAGACGTTTTTGTTTTGATACAATCCCGTTTATCTCTTTTTGCTTTTGTCGCTTGTGCTTTTGATGCAAAAAATGACCAGAGCAAAGTCAAAGAGCCTTTCCCCTGCGTTTTCTTCTAGTGGTTTTACAGTGCAGTCTTTAATCCATTTTGAGTTAATTTTCATATGCAGTGTGAGGTAAGGATTCAGTTTCATTTTATTTGCATGTAGATACCCAGTTTTCCCAACACTGTTTATTGAGGACACCATCTTTTCCCCGTCATATGTCTTGATACCCTTGTCGATGATCAATTGACTGACTGTAGATTTCTTCCTGGACACTATTCCGTTCTATTGTTCTAGAGCCTGTTTTGATGCAGTACCATACTGTTTTGATTACTGCAGCTTTGTAATATATTTTTAAACCAGCAAGTGTGATGTCTCCAGCTTTGTTCTTGTTCCATGCCCATCTGTCTTGGTCCATTTGCTGAAACAAAATATCACAGAAGGGGTCGCTTATAAACAGTAGTAACTTATTTTCCTAGTTGTGGAGGCAGGACGTCCGAGATCAGGTGCCAGGATGGCCGTGAGGAGCGTGCTCTGCCAGGTTGCAGACTCTTACTGAATTCTTACAGAGGAAGGGTCAGGGGCTCTGTGGGAGCTCTTTTATAGAGCACTTACAGAGCCCTGGCCCGTGTCCTCAGTGGTTAGAGTGTTGGCCCACACACTGGAGGGTCACGGGTTCGATTCCCAGACATGGGCATGTACCTGAGTTGCAGGTTGGATCTCTGGCCCTGATCAGGGCGAGTGTGGGAGGCAGCCAATTGATGTGTCTCTCACATTAAGTATTTTTCTCTCTCTCCCTCTACTCTCCCCCCACTACCACCTCCCTCCCTGCCACGCTTTCTAAAAATATCAATGGAAAAATATAATCTCCAGTTAGGACTAACAAACAAACAAAGAGGTCCTATACTATTCGTGAGGGCTCCCCTAATCACCTCCCAAAGGCCCTACTAATATCATCGCCTTTGGGGTTAGGATTTCAACATGAGTTTAGGAGGGACACAAATGTTCAGATCATAGCACCATCCTGTTTAAAATTGCAAACACCTGATTCCAGCATTTAGAAACTTTCATACCTTCTTCCTAACTCTATTTTGCTTCACTCATAGCACTTAGCAATTTCTTTCACGTTTATTTTACTTACATATCTTGTTTTTGTCTGTCTCCATTACTGGGATATAAGCTCTTTGAGGTCAGACTTTCGTTTGTTTTGTTTACTGCTTGCTGTAGGGACTCATTGGTATGTTGACTGACTAAATGCATGTATTAACATGTATATTATTGCATGACTGGCATTTCAATAAGAAAAATAATTTGATAAAACTTTAGGCAGTGGATGTACGTCGGATATTTAAACTTCCTACAACGGCCTCTGTTTACTTTAGGGGGATGCTCAGAATTTCGTTTTGATGATAATCCTGTGAGTCGCTCCACTTACATAGCCGAGTTGGAAAAGATAGGTATAGTCGTCAGAGCGCGGAACTGTCTCGTTTTTCAGGTAAGTAGTTGTACAGTTCATTTTAGTCATCATTTTGAAAATACATCACTGTATTTCACATGTTGGTGTGCTTTCCTGTTTTAAAAAGGGAACTGTAGAATCGATTTCAATGAAAAAACCCAAAGAAAGAACCCAGTTTTTTGAGGAAATCAGCACTTCAGGAGAGCTTATAGGAGAATATGAGGAAAAGAAAAAGAAGTTACAGAAAGCTGAAGAGGATGCACAGTTTAATTTTAATAAGAAAAAAAACATAGCTGCAGAGCGCAAACACGCAAAATTAGAGAAGGATGAGGTAAGATGTCATGAAGGTTAACCGATTAAGTGTTGGGGACAAAACCGTCAGCATTGCTAGATAGCGGCTTGGGGTTACTAATGAGCCTCTTAATACTATCAGACAAGCGAAGCCCAGTGTTCGTTAAAGATAAACCTTCTGAGCCTGGCTGGGAGGGGAGGGGTCAGTGGTGGAGTGGCGGAGGGGTCACTGGTTGAATGGGGTCACCAGTTCAATTCCTGGTCGGTACAAGCCAGGGTTTCTGCTGGGTCTCAAGTAGGGGGCGTGCAGGAGACAGCCAATGGACTCATCAATGCTTCTATCTCTTCCTCTCTCTAAAAATCAATAAAAACATACTCTTCTAATAAAGATAAGCCTTTCAATATGTTTTTCACCAGTTGGGTGTGTGTGTTTTCTTAAATAGGTCGACGTGAACTAGAAAAATTATTTTCCCAACCAGAAGTAAGCCTGAAAGGAGTTTATACCTCCATGGCAGTGGCTCTCCAACTTGTGCTGCTTTTCCCTTATTTTCTTAAAATCACGGGCCCTGGCCGGCTTGCTCAGCTGGTTGGAGTGTCATCCCATTCACCGAAAGGTTGCAGGTTCTATTTGCAGTTAGGATGCAGACGGGAAGCGACTGACAAATATTTCTCCCTCACGTAGATGTTTCTCTCTTTCTGTCTCTCCCTCTCCCCCTTCCTCTCTCTCTAAAATCAATTAAAAATATATCCTCGGGTGAGAATTAAAAATATTGGAGACTGCAAAGAGTCTCTGTTCATGTGAGTTATACCTATCTATCAGTATTTTTGTATTTGAAATTAAAATTGGGAAATTTTAAATGTATATTTTAATGAATGTATAAAGAATAAATGTATTACATGTTAACAAGTAACATCTGAGTAAAAAAACTACATTTTTCCCCTTTTTTTCTTTGGGTGACATGGTTAATGGGATCATACAGGTTCTGTATATCGCGTTGTGTGCCCAGCACCCAAAGGCAAAGCATCTTCCATCACTTATAATGGCCCCCTTTACCCACTGCTACCGCCCTGCTCATTCCCCCAGTAACCAACATCCTGTTGTCTGTGTCTGCGAGTTTTATTTTCTACTCACATGAGTGAAATTATATGGCTCTTAGCTTTTCCTAAATGACTTATTTCACTTAGCATAATATTCTCAAGGTCCATCCATGTTGTTGCAAAAGGCAGTTGTCCATCTTTTCTAGCTGAGTAGCAGTGTATAGGGTGTGTGTGGGGGGGGGGGGTGTGTGTGTGTATTCAGTCCTCTGTTGAAGGACACGGGCTGTTTCCATGCCTTGGCCACCGTGAATCAGCTGCAGTGAACAATCTTTGCTCATAAAGGTTTTTGACTTTTTTGGATAGATACGCAGAAGAGGGATGCTGGGTCAGGTGGTAACTGTTCTTAATTTTTTTCAGGAACCGCCATACTGTTTCCACAATGGCTATACCAGAAACCTGTCTTTTTCTAAAACTAAATCATTAGAACTGTAACATTGTTTTACATTTTTCTAATCTTAATACCTAGCTTGATAAAAGACATGAATTCTCCCATCTGTTTCTGTATTAAATTTTACTTATATCAAGGCCTAGCAGCTTTATTCAACATTGGCTTTTGCACCATCAATCAGTGCAGATGTAAACACAAAGAAAAAGGCAAGTTTTAGTATGATTTTAAAAATACTTTTGACCTCAGGGACTCCCTAAAATAGTGTGGGGACCCCTAAGAAACCTTGGCCACACTTTGCAAATGCTGTTTTGTGTGGTTTTTCTCGGTGCCCTTCACAATGCCTAGTAGAGTGCTGTATGTCTGGTTGATAATTATTTATGTTTAGAGTGATCTTTTTAAAATGCAAATCAGATTCTGTCTTCCTCTGGCAGAGAACCTCTTCCGGTGCATTGCTTCCCACTACACTGAGAACTAGTCTCCTATCCATCCACCTTCTGACTTGGCCCCTGTTCACTCTCAGGCCTTCACGTCCTCTACTCTCCTGCACATTATTGATGGGACATCCACACTCCGTTCTAGCCAGGGCTTTTGCTCTTTCCTCGCCTAGATAACTGTGTGCCTGAGTTTTGCGAGGCAAAAACTCTCGTCACGTTTTCATAAGAAGCCATTTTCTTAGGCATTTGCTGCCCATGCCCCCAATCTAAATTTGCACCCACCCCCTGGTGCTATTGCCTTCCTCTCTTGTTTCTTTTACAGCACATATTGCCATATGATAGCTTGTTTTATTTGCTTGTTTACTCAATGACTCTCTTCACTCCCACCCCCCTTTAGAGTAACTATATTTTAAACTTACAAGACCAGGGATTATTTTGATTTTGTTCTTCACTGTATGCCCAGCACAAAGAACAGGGCCTGGCACATAGCAGGCAATTACAAAATATTTGAAGAAAGAAATGAGAGGTAGACGTGTCCCTTATTAGTGATTTTTTTTTTTTGTTTCTTAATATTTTTAAAAGTATGTATATCACATGAAGTCACTTGTGGGCATTATAGCTGAGCCTATGAAAAGTCAACTTAAATATGCTTTCTTTTAACTCCTGTTGGATTATACTGTCTCACAGGCAGAACGTTACCAGACTCTCCTTGAAGAACTTAAAATAAACAAGATTCAACTGCAGCTTTTCAAGCTGTATCATAATGAGAAGAAAATTCACTTTCTGAACACTGAGTTAGAGAATGCGAATAAGAATTTGAGTGACACAAAGGAATCCCTTTCTCATCATGAAAACACAGTGAAGGCCAGGAAAAAGGAGCATGGGGTGCTCACCAGGCAGCTACAGCAGACAGAAAAGGAACTGCGGTGAGTCTGAGAGAATGACTGATGGTGGGTTTTATGTGGAGCAGTAGAGAAAATAAAAGCGATGTTTGAAAGTTGATTATTTTAAGTTTTTTACTTGGGGATACTTTAGAGGTACAGAAAAGTTAGAGTACAGAGATCCCATATTCCCCACGCTTGGTTTCTCCTACTTACCTCTTCCATTATGGGTGTGACACATTTGTCAGAATGAATACATTAATTACTATTAAAGTCCATGCTTTAATCATACTTTCTTAGTTATTATCTACGGTCCTTTTATGAAATCCAGAATACCATGTTACATTTGGTGACCACATGTCCATAGACTGCTCTTCTGTGACGGTTTCTCGGGCTTTCCCTGTTTGTGATGACCTTGACAGTTTTGAAGAGTATTGTTCAAGGTCTTTTTTGCATAGTGTTCCTTAATTGGGATTTGTCTGATAGGTTTTCATAATTAGACAGGGTTCATGAATTTGGGAAAGAAAACCACAGCAGTAAAATGCCATTCCCATCATCTGTATCAGGGATGTCAACAGATCATATATGCTATATGACATAGCTAATGTATCATAATATCACCTTCACATCACTTGATACTGACCTTTTCTTGCTTATCTGTAACCTCCCACTCCCAACAGTGAGAAACCTGCCTTTCACAAAAAGCCAGTCATTTGCTTAATTGTTCAATTCTAATAATCGTGTGTGGCAGCATCAGAATTGTTCATCCACACCTTTCTAGAAGCAACCTTATCCACTAGAGTGGGATGCTTATGTACAACTTCTTTTGCTGTTAGTTTTACAGACTCCACTTGTTTCTAAAGTCACTTAGGTTAGCACTTTTATCTCCACCCCTTCAGGAAGGGGGTTGAATGCATGTGAAATACAGTTAGATTCTTTTGTCGCTTTCTGTATTCCACCTACGATGGTTTGACCTCCTCTAAGTGATTTTTAAATTTGCATACATTAGAGTACACTCTTGGTGCGGTCAAGTTCTGGAGGCTTTTACAGACGTGTGATGGCTTGTGTCCACCATTACAGTGTCATGTAGAGAATTTTACCACTCAAAGTTCCCCTGTGCTTCACCTATTCAACCCTCCTCCTAAGTCTGGCAGCGACTGCTCTGCTGACAGTCTCTGAAAGTGAGTTTTTAGAATTTGTTTTTAAATGTGAACTTCCCTTTATATATCACAACATTTAATTTCCTTTAAAGCTGACTTGATTCTTCTTTTTAGATCTCTTGAGCAACTTTTAAATCAGAAGAGACCCCAATATATTAAAGCCAAAGAAAACACTTCTCACCATCTCAAGAAATTAGATATGGCGAAGAAATCCGTGAAGGACAGTGAAAAACAATGTTCTAAACAGGAAGAGGACATAAAAGCCCTGGAGACGGAGCTGGTTGACTTAGATGTCGCATGGAAAAGTTTTGAAAAGCAAGCAGAAGAAGTCTTGCAGAAAGTGCGAGACATTGAATTAGAAGCCAGTCAGGTGAAAACTCAGCGCGTGGAAAACCTTTCGCTTCTAGTCTTCCATCTTCTTTGAATTAGAAAAAGTTTGACAAATGACCTCTCTGATCCTTAAAGAGATTGTCCTCAGATCTAAATTATGAGGATTTACATTTTCAGCCTGTATATGGAATCTAAATTTAATCTTCAGGCTATTTTTTATAATAAGTGTTAGGTAATTCTTCTGTTTTTAAAATAACTTTTTTTCAGGAATATTATAAAAACTTAAAAGTCAAATGCGTATGGCTTTGAAGAGATATCACTTAATTGGCAGGGAAATTGATTATTTAATGTGATTTAAAATATTAAGTGATGAATTAATATCCAATTTAGTATATAAAATTGATGTACAATAAATTGATGGTAGATATCCAAGCACTTGTAATTCAGAGTTTTTAAACATTCCACTAAATTTTTATCATTTATGTCTTTCATTAACTTTATAATAGTCTAACATTACAATATGTGTACTGAAGTTTTGTGACTATATAAATAGGGAAAGTACATAATTTTCTCTGAGTTCTTCTTTTGGATTTAATGAGGTTTATTCTCCCTTCTCTTTTAAGGATTTCTTACAGAGACCTGATAGAGTTGATTTTGAATATCTTATTGATGTATCTAACTCTTTTAAGTAAAATATTCATTTAATGTTCACATCTTCTCTGGAGAAGATGGCCAATTCTGACCTAATTTATGTAAAACATACTTTTAATGAGATTAGATGTCTGTGAGTAATTACGTTAGTAAAGGCTATTACAGAACGACTTTCCTCTCATACTTCTTGGAGTTAGCACTGTTGAAATGCTCTTTACACAGCTGGATCGTTACAAAGAACTCAAGGAACAAGTAAGGAAGAAGGTGGCTATCATGACCCAACAGCTGGAAAAACTGCAGTGGGAACAGAAGGCGGATAAAGAAAGACTGGCGTTCGAAAAGAGGAGGCAAGGAGAAGCTCAGGTACTTGGTTTGTACACTCCTGATTTACAGATATTTTCAGTAAAATTTCATTAGCTTTTTAAATTAACTTTTCAACATAGAAGCGGATTTATATCAGACATAAGTGATTAATCAACAAATTCTTGGTTACCTGTTATGCTGCTTGTCTCATATAGGTGCCACTTTAGGGTCTAAGGTACAGATAGTGCCTTCATTCGTATAGTCCGTAAGCATTTTCTGTGCCTCTACATAGTGGTAGAGAGGAGCAGATGATACAGTCTCTATTCTTACATGTATTACATAGTCCAGTGAGGCTAGGAGGAGGATAGATAAAGGAGAAAAAGTTAAGTATCAAATAGAGGTGAAAGAGGTGAATGCAAAATTATTTGGAAACATTAAGGCCATTGCCCAAGAGAAGTGTAATAGTCTACATTACTATTACTAATGGCATCAAAATAGCATTTTATTTTATTCAATTTTCTTCAATTAGCAATAATCGCGCCTCTGGTAAACCTTATTGGTTACGAGACTGCCACTGCTCAAAGCTCAAAATAGCATTTTAATGGTCTGCCTTAGAGTAAGACAGACCTGGCTTCCAGTTAGTCTTGTAATTACTGACCTGTGTAATCTTGGTAATTAAAGTACTTAACTTGTCTGGACTTTGGTTTCTTCATTCGTACAGTGAGGATGGGGTGTGATTCTACCCCAAGATCTGATCTTTCCCTCTAACGCCTCGTGGTGTGGTATATGATAATCACATGAAGAGACTGAGGGTTTGATTCCCAGTCAGGCACATACCCACAATGTGGGTTCGGTCCCCAGTTGGGGTGTGTATGGGAGGCAATTGATTGAAGTTTTTCTTTCACATCAATGTTTCTCTCTCCCTCTTCTTCTCCCTCTCCATCCCTTTTCCCCTCTTTAAAATCATTTTTTTTTTTAATTAAGAAAAAAGCCCTCGGCCCGGTGGGTTGGTTGGAGCATTGTCCCGTACACCAAAAGGTGTGGGCTCGATCCCCAGTCCGGGCACACACCTGGGTTACAGATTTGATCCTCTCAGGGTGTGTACGGAGGCAGCCAATTGATGTTTCTCTCACATCGATGTTCTCCCCCACTCTCCCCCTTCCTCTCTAATATCAATTAATATATCCTCGAGTGAGAATTAAAATACATTTTAAAAACAGCAAATGTAATAACATAGTAATTAATTTAAAAATACTTGTAATTTGTATTGCATTATAAAACTGTACACTGATTGCTATAAATTCTCATTGCACACTTTTGCCTTTGTACATGCTAACTTTGAAAATTACTTATCACAGCATGTTAAATTCCATGGTTATGACAGCACAAAGCCTTACCTAGCCTGTCTTTCTCCCTGCCCCACTAAAAAAAACTGAGAATAATTTCTTTTGCATCTCATCACTCAGTATTCTTAATCTGTATCTGAAGAATTTTATCCAATTGAAGGAAAAGTGCAATTAGTTGGTACAGCTTTACTAGACTGGAAGCTTCTGACAGGCAGGATTCATAATAGTGTCCATTATAAATTTTGTACTTAGTACCTGTCAGTGAGTTTTGGTTGAATTGCTGTTGTCTTTTGAATATGAAAACACTGACAGGAGAAGAACTAGATTGAGGTCGAGGAAGATGGAGAAATATGTACTCAGACTCAGTGTCCCACAGGACTGGTGGCTCCCTACCTGACAGGAGGGGCGATAACGGTCCACAGACACCAGATGGCCGGCTGCTGGGCAGCGGTCAGTTTGCCAGACACTAGCACAACCAGCTGGCATCTCAAATGCAGAATGCCTGTGACCAAGACGGACTGACTTCCCCCTTCTGTGTCCGCAGAGCACCAGTCTCTGTCCCCCTCCCGTCGGATGATGATCCCGGTCTTTCACATTTCCTCCAGGAAAGCCTGTTCCTCAACCAAAGCATGTCTGACGTTTCTTCCAGACTCTGCGTAACGGAGTTGTCCCTCTGCCCAGGGAAGTAATTGCCACAGAGAAACCCACCTGGCATGACACAGCCTTGGGAGAGGCAGAGGCAGGCTTCCTAGTGGGCTAAATTTTGAATTCTCCTGGAATTCCTAAGTGAGACTCTAAAATTTCAATAGGGGAGCTCTAATTTTAAAATGTCTGAGTCCTAGAGAAAAACGAACCGTGTCTTGCTTATTTTTACAACTCTGCCACCTAGCGTAGTTGTCTGTTCAGTGAATTTGAGTGATACATGAATGCAGTGAGATCGGCATCTTCATAGAATATGTTTGTTCCTTTCCACTGAAAACTTTCGTATTTCTTCTTTCTCCCGGTGTGCTATACTGAGAAAGCTTTGCGGTTTTGACTTTTGTGCACTCCTGGTTTTACATTACTTGGTAGTGGAGAAAGATTCATCTGCGGTGTGGCGCACAGGATGAATTGGACAGGGGAGAGGGTAAAGACAGGAAGCTAATGGAGACCACCACTGTGCTTAGATTTAGTGATGATGTGAATGGAGCCAGACTTGGTGAAGCTCTCCTCCCTCCCACAAACTAAGGTTGGCCTATATGTCCTGTGCTGTTGTAGCACCAAGCCACTCTGCTGGGATTGCTTATTTCATTACCTGTCTCTCCCACAGACATCGGTCTGGAGAACAGAGATTGTGTCCTGTTCTTTACTTTTACTGTATCTTCAGTGTTGAAAGTATTACAGATGCACCCCCCACCCCATTGACCCCTCCATCTCACAGTCCTTCGGCTGTTCTGATCTTTGTATCTCTAGTTCTAGCCATGTCAGCCAGTGAATGAATATTTATTGCTTGAACAGTCTGCAGCACAGGGATATAGTCGGTAATACTGGGAGGAGTATGTATGAGGCCACGTGGGTACTTGAAGCAGTGTGTGTGTGTGGCGGGGGTACTCTGTGAAGTACATGCTTTCCTAACAACTTTGCTGTCACCTGAAACTGACACAGAGTAATACTGGGTGTAAACTGGAATTGAAAAATAAATTTTAAATTCATTATGTATAACAAAGCACAGATCGTTTCTATTAAAGCAGAAGTCCCAGAAGAAATTATTGATATTCTCATGAAATACTCAATTTATACTAATTATATAACATTATCAAATGGCATCTTTTCACTTATGAGCTAATTTTATAATGCAGGATGACATTTCTCTTAATTGCTCAGAGAGGGACACCTTGTTTTTATTTTTCTGGGATTTAGTTTCTTTTAGTTAAATTAAGTTGCACATTCAAGATTAGATTCTAGTGTTATTTCATTGTTTTTATTTCTGTGGGTGACCTATTTACTCCATCTCGGTTTGCTACTATTTTAACTAACAAAAATGCAGATATGTGAAAAAGAAAACTGTATATCATCTATAATAATGAAAGGGTAATATGCTAATTCGACCAGACATCCTTCCAGACGCTGAGGCAGAGGCAGCTAGTTTACCAGAATAAACTTTGTAGAGATCATATATTTAGTAAAGGGTGGAGCCAGGATTTGAGTCCTGATTCTTATAACCTCAAAGCTCTGTATCATCCTGCCTTTTCACAATTAAAATTTGCTCTTATGAGTATCTTCATGCGGTTATATTTTATATATTTAAAATTCAGAACAACTAAGGATATTACAGTAAGTTCTAAGCAGATCGTGAAGAATAGTCAATTTTATTTGTTTGGAGTTGCTATAATTGATTTTAAGGTTTCATTTCCCAATTTAGGAAAATCTAAAACAAGTAAAAGAACAAATAGAAGATCATAAAAAGCGAATAGAGAAGTTGGAGGAGTATACAAAAACATGCATGTGGGTATTGCTAAAGGTTTTCACAGCTGTCATAGTTCAAGGATCTGGTTTATTTGTGATATATTCTCCAAGTAAATGCTTTCACTGTATCATGTTTTCACTCTTCCATTGTTTACAATTAAAAATTATACTTCATCACATAAATTAAATATTTCAGTTTTAAAAATATAAATGTTTATCAGTAGTGAAACTTAAAACTCTTCTTTTGGTATTAATATTTTAAAACAAAACATGTCATGAAAGCTAGTACAATCTAAGTATTCTCTCACTAAGAATTTTTTTAATTGGCATTTACTTATTAAGCTCATGATGATTGCTCTGTTATATTGATCTATCTTTACTTTTTCAATATCCAGAAATATGTATCTTTTGAATCAACAAAGAATTATCAAAATCTCTTGCCCAAATTTGGTGCTAGGTTTATTTTATTGCATTTTTCATCACTTAAAATTGATAGAGCACTATTCCATTCCCCTACAAAATGCCAGACCTGAGTATATTGCATCTTGTAATTTCTAAATTTTTGTTTTACTTTTTGCTGTGTGATTTATTTTTGCTATGATTACATAGGGATTGCTTGAAAGAGAAAAAACAGCAAGAGGAAACACTAGTGGATGAAATTGAAAAAACAAAATCAAGGATTTCGGAAGTTAATGAAGAGATGAGTCTTATTAGAAGTGAACTGCAGAATGCCGGGATTGATAACCATGAGGGAAAGCGTCAGCAGAAGAGAGCGGAGATTCTGGAGCACCTGAAGAGACTTTTCCCAGACGCTGTGGTAATAGAATGCATGGTTAACAAACAAAAAGGCTGAGCTTTCTTCTTTGGATTTAAAATGTTACCATTGTTTGAAAGAAAAATTGTTTCAGAAATCTTTATTATTTATTTTTAAAATATGCAAATATTTGGGGTAAAAATGTAAATAACTTCCAGTAGTATCTACAGATAAGTAATTTTGGGGGAGGAGCGTTTCCATGAACACATTACCAGAAAGTCCAAGTTATGGCCAGTATCCCCAAGGACTTAGTTGCCATGAGGTAGTTTCTCTCCCCCAAGCACAGCCTCACACCTTCCTGGCTTTATTTATTTTTTTAATTGTATTTTCAGTAGACGTCATTGGGATACTTTTGTAACAATGAACTTTTATTTACTAAACCTGACCTGCATTCAGTTTAGCTATTATTTCATTAGTCCAAATATCTAATCAGTTGCTTAGAGTTATTTCTTTGGTATTGGGGTCTGGCATTTCACTCTCTGGTCCCGAACACCAGCGTTCACTGCCCGGTCCCGATGTTATGATGGCCTGTTTTCAGCATTTGACACTGTTCACCACTCGCCCTGTTTTGAAACCCCTGCCCATTGGTCCTTTGTTCTGTGATACCAGTCTCAGGATTTTCCTCCTGTCTCTGGCCACCCCAGCTTCTTCTCCTTTGTGCCATCCTTTTCTTACTTTCTCACTTTCAATTGTTGATCTTGACTTCTGGGTAATGATGAAGGAGTAAGTCTTGGTCACAGAATCCTTCCCCCAGTATCAAATGAAAAGACAAAAACTAGTTAAAAAAAAAAAAAACTATACCAACAAAGGCTCATATACATCTAATGCCATAAACTTCAGAAAATGGTATAGTCCAGGATTTTTTTAAATTGAGGTATATCCTTTTAAAGTATTTGTTTTTGTTACTGAACTTATTGGGGTTACATTGGTCAGTAAAATCATACAGGTTTGAAGTGTACAATATGCAATACAGCATCCGCACATTGCATTGTCTGCTCATTCCCCAAAGTCCAGTCTCCTTTCATCACCATTATCACCCTTTTATCTACTTCCACTGTCCCCACACCCTCTCCCTCTGGTAACAACCATACTTTGTCTGTGTCTATGAGGTTTGTTTGTTTCTTTAATCCCTTTACCTATTTCACCCAGCCCCTCAGACCTCCTCCTCTTTGACAGCTGTCAGTCTATTCTCTCTGTCTCTATGTTGTCCATTAGATTCCACATATAAGTGAAAGCATATGGCGTTTGTCTTTCTCTGACTGCTTATTTCACTTAGCATAGTACCCTCTAGGTCAGCAGTGTTCAGCTAGTGTGCTGCAAGAATTTTTAATAGTCAAAGGGTGAAAGGACAAGAAAAAACACGAAGAGCAGGATACCAAGTATTAACAACAATCATGATCTATCATAAAGAAATTCGTATTCCTGAAGTAGAACCAAGCAAATGAAAAGAGTCTAAGACACAAAATTGAATCTTCAGATCGTCTAGGAAGCAGTGATATCATATGGTTGCTGTTCTGACATTTTTAAGAAAACTTACTGAATCGAATCTAATCAATTCTTGACCTTCCTTCAGATCTCAAGTAGCACTTCTTTGTGGGGAGCCATCCCTGCCGTCTCAGGTCAACCTCACTGTGTAATACATTTCAGAGCATTCTGTGCTTTTACAGCACTAAAAAGCACAGTGTCTCTTAGAAGTCTGTTTTGTACATGTGTCCAGTAATTGATTACCCATCTCTTTCTTCCCTACTAGACTGCAGCTCTGAGAGGTCAGAACGTACCTGCTTGGTTCAGTAATGTTTACGCAGGACCTAGCTCAGTACCTGCTTGTGGCAGTGAAATGAGGGGTCCTCATAATTTTCATTTAGTAAATGAGGAAATGGATGAATACCACTTAATTACTGTGGCTTTGTAAAAATATTTTAATACCGTGGTAAGGCTAACCCCTCCTCATTATTCTTAAGTGAAATATGACACACCTACATGAATATTTCATCACAAAACTTAAGTCCATTTGAATGAGACTCCATGAACATCTGATGTTTATAATTTTATAAAATTAGTTTTTGGTTTATGCTGCTTTGTTGCATTAGAAAACAATGAATTATATGTTCCTCATGAATGTATTTTTTGCTCTCCTTTTTTGAAACCTGCTAAGTTTGGAAGACTACTTGACCTGTGTCATCCTATTCATAAGAAGTACCAGCTGGCTGTTACTAAGCTTTTTGGCCGGTACATAGTCGCCATTATTGTAACCTCTGAAAAGGTAGCAAGAGATTGTATTCGATTTCTGAAGGAGGAAAGAGCCGAACCCGAGACATTCCTTGCTCTAGATTACCTGGATGTAAGAAATTTATATTTAGTATTTAGTAGTGATAAAATCTTGTTTAAAGTATGTCTTTATTGCCTAAAACTATGGTAGTGATTGAAAAAAATCAGCCTGTATGCCAGTCAGTCCTTCAGATGGCTGGTGTGAATGTATTGGCAGGCCAGGAATAGTACAAGTGGGTGCTGTCATATCATTTCTTCCATAGCTAGTTTGCCATAGTTGCACCTGGATGATTTTGAGGACATTGTTTTAGCCTACTGGGCAGCAATATTTTTATTCAGTAGCAAAGTGTAAGAGATGGATGAGACATAAGGTCTGCTGGAGAAATGCCAACCAAAGTCTCAGTTGTAAACGGGATCCAGTAAATATGCATCAGTCTTGGTCGAGCGGGCAAATGTGGAGCCCTGGAGCCTGTGATAAGTGTCCAGAGTCTAAGTCCTGAGGCAGGAGCTCTGTCATTGTCAAGACTGATGTCCTTTCCCTGGCCGGGCGGCTCAGCTGGTTAGACATCGCCCTGATCCATGTGCCAAGGTTGCAGGTTCCAGCCTCGGTCAGGGCGATACAAGAAGCAACCAGTGAATGCATAAATACGTGGAACAACAAATCTCTCTCTCCAAAGTCAGCAAAATGTTTAAAGATTTATAACGTTTATTAATTTTTTTTCATGGCTACTAAAAATGTCCTGTTGGCCTGCCTTCCAGAACCTGAACCGAAGGCAGCGGTCAAGAGCACATGCCCTAGACTAGGATTGACCCGAGTAGGAATCTCAGCCCTAATTTAATTCGCTCCCACTCACTTGTTAATTGCTCTTAACTGAGCGCCAGCTTCCTCACCTGTGAAGTGGCGGAAGCAGCCCTCAGCTCATTAGACTGGCAGAGAGCCATCGCCTGGGGAGCACCCGGCAGTGCCGGCCCAGAGGGTTCAGCACCTCTAGCGGGGGACTAATGGCCAGACTTGCCTTTTGCACCTCCACTTTTCACTTGTTTCTTCTGCCCGCTAACATTACCTGACCTAATTCATCTGCCTGTTAACTCCTGCTCTACTCACTTCATGCTTACGATTTTTTTCAAGGCACCCTCATTTTTCAAAAACCTAATACAGGTGAGAAATGTAGAGGAAATATTTTTACCCCTTCTCAATGTCCAGTTCCTTAGTTGTAACTATTTTATATTGCTTCCATACATTAAATGTATATAAATATATATTCCCAGGTGTGTGTGTCCGCACACATTTTGGTTGTATATAGGGTTTTGCTTTGTTTAGTTTTATAAAAATGAGACCATACTTTCGGGTTTTCAGTAGTACATTTCAGGCACTTTTTTTTTTTAAAGCTATTGGTAGACTCAACTTAAAAGTCAAAGATCTGATGGCTTTCCTAATCCTTTAAACCTAGAGTGATTTTTGTTTGAGCTCCACACTGCTGTGCCACTCTTTTCACACACACACACACACACACACACACACACACACAAACACACACAAATGGGTATTATCTCACGAGATTTTGTGATTTTGAAAACATGGAGTACTTATCATACATTACTTTGTCCCAGCTGGCTAGTGATGGAGTTGAATCTGGAAATTTTACCTTCTGGGTTTTGATGAAGTGTATCTTTTTTTTTCTTACTGAATTCTCACCCAAGGATATTTTTTAATTGATTGATTGATTGATTTTTTTTATTTTTTTTTTTTAGAAAGAGAGTGGGTGTGGAAGAGACAGAGAGAGAAACACATTGGTTGCCTTGAGCCTGCAACCAAGATATGAGTCCGTGGTCGAAATCGAGCCTGGACCCTTCCCGTCTGCAGGCAGGTGCTTTACCCGCTGAGCAAACATGGTCAGGCTGATGAAGTGTATTTTTTAAGAATAGTACACAGGCCAATGGTGGGATACAGTTTGACAAGTTCTTGTCAAACTTTTATTGTTTGTAAGTGTATACTGTTAATCTTATGTATGCTTTTTGAGTACTGTACTTGGTTTTTTATTTCAGTGTATCTAATAAGTATTTTTAAACCTTTTAGATCAAGCCAATTAATGAAAGGCTACGGGAGATTAAAGGCTGTAAAATGGTGATTGATGTCATAAAGACTCAGTTTCCTCAGCTGAAGAAAGTAATTCAGTTTGTGTGTGGCAATGGCCTTGTCTGCGAGACTGTGGAGGAAGCAAGGCATATTGCCTTCGATGGGCCTGAAAGACGGAAGGTGGGATGCTTAGATTGTACTTCAGGGTAATCTGAAGCAATGTTTATAAGACCAGTATATTACACAAATAGTAAAATATGCTTTCATATGACTCTTTTAATAAGGAAAACTAACATAGACCCTACGATGGCTATAGCTTCAGTAGTTTTTATAATGTTTCGTTTTCAAAAAATTCACTTCTGTAGCATATTTCTATATCATAAATTATATTTTGAAAATTAGATTTATTTTAATAATACCTTCAAGGCAGTTTACTTTTTTGCTCATATGCAATACATGTCCTAGCTGAATCTCGATATGTCCTGCATTTAGCTGTGTAGTACATATATTTCTGAGTATCAGGAAAAAATTTAGGTGCTTATTTTATATTCTGGGTTAATTCTTTCATAGTTTAATGGAAGAATTCTTACACATTCAAGTTTTTAACTCATTTGAAGTTAGAGAAATGGCACAATTTAAATTAGGGTACTAAAAATTTATCTTTCAAGGAAATTTTGGTTTTAAAAATAAATATTGTTTTATTCTCAGTTGAATAGAGTTCCTATTTAGTTAACAATGTTTCATTTCTCAGATTACTTGGCATACTTTTTTTTAAAACTGTATTTCTGATGAAGCTTACATAGTGCCACAGGGCATAAGTCATGAAGCAAAACCAGTGATGCTGCTTGGAATTAATTATGTTACTTTAGACAAATTTCAAAACCTCCAGTTTTAGTTTTCTCATCTAAAATTGGGGAAATAACAGTACCTACCATATTTCATAAGAGTTATACAGGTTAAATTAAGTAATAACATGCAGCCCTAACCGGGATAGAGCATCAGCCTGCGGACTGAAAGGTCCCAGGTTTGATTCTAGTTAAGGGCATGTACCTTGGTTGTGGGCAGATCCCCAGTAGGGGGCGTGCAAGAGGCAGCTGATCGATGTTTCTAACTCTATCCCTCTCTCTTCTTCTCTGTAAAAAAATCAATAAAATATTTTTTAAAAATGTAATAACATGCAAAATACTATTATAGTGCCTAGCAAATAACTCAAGAAATCATAGTCATTTTTTATTTGATCTGGAATGCCCAGTATTGCAAATGAACATAAAACAAATAGTAATTTTTGTTTTTTTATGGACTGGCTAACATAAATAATTTCTCACATATTTTAGTACTCCTATCAGTAATAACTTTAATGATAATGTGATCACAGTCTTAGAAATCACTGTCATTGATTTCTACATATTAAATTTAAGCAGCTAGAATAAATGAGCTAAGATATCTTCCTTATTTTGCTACTTAATTAAATGTTACATTTTATTTTTGTATGTTTGTAAAATATATTTTATAAAATTGATTTTTGAAGGTTTATGAGGTCATTTTAAAGAACTCACATGAAGATAAGATTGTGTTTATTCCTTCTTTCACTTAACAAATATTAATGGTTTATATCTGTTCACATAAGATGCCTTTCCCCTTTAGATTACATCCTGTTTTTATCGTTATTTCAAAATTTTAGTCAGCTTTGTCATTTGTGTGTTAAGTGTATTACAGAAACCTTATCTTCTCCCTATTGTTAAACCACTTCAGGAATTTTCCCATTGCTTAAGAATATGTAAAATCTTTGAATAGATGTCACATTTCCACAGATATATGTCTTCAATTTGTGCTTTTGTTTTTTTCAAGGACTTCATCTTTTCATAGACTTGATATCATGTTTTAGAATTTTCCTTATTCAAATACTGCAAGTGACATCACCAAATAGCATTTTGGTTAGTTTCTAAACAACATATAGCATATATAAACTACATAATATAAATTACAGTATTTCTGCTAGCTATCATTTGGTCATCAAGATTTTTATGATAATTCAATTTTTTAAATTTCTGTAACATATTTAAATCTGGAATTTCTTTTTTTTTAATATTTTTTATTGATTTCATAGAGGAAGGGAGAGGGAGTGAGAGATAGAAACATCAATGATGAGAGAGAATGCACACTCCCTACTGGGAATCAAGCCCACAGCCCAGGCATGTGCCCTTGACTGAAATGGAACCTGGGACCCTTCAGTCCTCAGGCCAACCAACGCTCTAGCTGCTGAGCCAAACAGGTTTCAGTGAAGATGATTTTCATAATATGCCATTGACATGTGATTTCAAAATCTTCAAAATACAGCATTATATAATGCAAACTATTTGGTATTAAATACAAATATCCTTGATTTTTTTCTTCTCAATATTGAATATGTTTGGAACTATTATACAATTTATTTTTGAACCTTTTTAATTTCTAATTTGTTGCCTAGAATTGCTTTGAGCCTTAGTAAAACAGGGTTTTGTATTTGTGGATTATTGGTTGGTGTCTTTTAAAATGCTAGAGTTTATTATGTGGTTTTTCTTATCTAAAAATTCTAGCTGTAAAAATTGCCTTATTATTTCCTACTTTTGTCTTCTTCATGTACATTTCTCCAATGTAAAATATTTTTAATTTTACAGACAGTAGCTCTTGATGGAACATTATTTTTAAAATCTGGGGTGATCTCTGGAGGTTCAACTGACTTAAAATACAAGGCTCGATGTTGGGATGAGAAAGAGATAAAGAATTTAAGAGACAGAAGAACCCATCTTATGCAAGAATTAAAGGTAAAAACAAAAGTTATAGAATACTAAGTAGAATAATTATGTTTTTTAAACTAATTTGCTCTATATTATAACATACAAAAATAAATTCCAGATTAAACCTTGAGTGTTAAAAAAATTTTAATGAGGATGAAGAGCTACTGTATATGTTTTCTTAAAGTTTAAAATGAATACTGTAGCTTCTGTACTATCAAAGAACTTTTTAAAAAATGACTTGAATAACAACATTATGATAGAAACATCTGGGCAAAGGATAGGACTAAACAATTCAGAGAAAGAAGAACTCCATATGGCTAGTGCACATGAAACAATGCTCAATATAGAATACTAGAGGCCCAGTGCATGAAATTCATGCAAGGGGCTCAGCCCTCATAGACCCAGGTTCATCCAGAAGGTCATCTGGCTGTCCAGTCTAATTAGTATATTATACTTTTATTATTATAGACTAGAGGCCCAGTGCATGAAATTCATGCATGGAGGGGGGTGTCCTTCAGCGCAGCCTGCTCCCTCTCCAATCTGGGACCTCTTGAGGGATGTCCAGCTGCTCCTTTAGGCCCGATCCTACCTGGACGGGGCCCAAACAGGTAGTTGGACATCCCTCTCACAATCCAGGACTGTTGGTTCCCAACTGCTCACCTGCCTGCCTTCCTGATTGCCCCTAACCGCTTCTGCCTGCCAGCCTGATCGCTCCCTAACCACTCCCTTGCCAGCCTGATTGATGCTTAACTTCTCCCCTGCCAACCTATTTGCTTCTAACTGCCCTCCCCTGCAGGCCTGGATCCCCCCCCCTAACTTTTCCTCCCTGCAGGGCCGGTTACCCCCAACTTTCCTCCTCTGCCGGCCTGGTCACCCCTAACTGCCCTCCCCTGCAGGCTTGATCACCCCCAACTGCCCTCCCTTGCAGGCCTGGCCCTTCCCAACCGCCCTCCCCTGCTGGCCTGATTGCCCACAACTGCCCTCCCTTGCAGGCCTAGTCACTGCCAACTGCCCTCCCCTGCTATCCATCTTGTGGTAGCCATCTTGTGTCCACATGGGGGCAGGATCTTTTGACCACATGGGGGCAGTCATCTTGTGTGTTGGAGTGACGGTCAATCTGCATATTACTCCTTTATTAGATAGGATAGAGGCCTGTTGCACGGGTGGGGACCAGCTGGTTTGCTCTGAAGAGCATCCTGGATCAGGGTGGGTGTTCCCTTGGGACATGGGCAGCCTGGGCAAGGGGCTTGTAGTGGTTTGCAGACTGGCCACACACCCCTAGCAACCCAAACAGAGGCCATGGTATCTGGGATTTATTTATCTTCTACAGTTGAAACTGTGTAGCCTGGAGTGGAGCCCAGCCTTCTGCTCTCTCAGTGGTGGCAGCCATTGAAAATTTGTTGCCTTAAGAGGAGGCCTGGGCCTGCCAGGGTTTGTGGAAAGCTGGGCTTCCTCCATCGCCAGGGGCAACACAAGCCCTTCTCCTGCTCTCTCTGTGGCCATAGCCATCTTGGTTGGGTTAATTTGCATACTTGCTCTAATTGGCTGGTGGGTGTAGCAGAGGTATGGTCAATTTGCATATTACTCTTTTATTAGATCGGCTAGTACTCAGGGGAATACTAATTAAATTAAGATTACTTCACACCTATCAAAGAGACTTGGAAATACATATATGCTGGTGGAGATGTAAAGAAATGTGAGCTTATACATTATTTATAGAAATGTAAACTGTTATATAGTCTTGGGGAGGTAAGGGTAGAAGGTGGGGTGAGAACTGGGTGAAGGGGAGCAAAGAGGAAAAAAAAGAGGGTAAGTGAAGGCAGAAGGGAGTGGATGAGGCAAGCAGAAAGACGGGTGCCTAAAAGCCAGGCACCGATGTATCACATGGTCCCATTCATGTGCCTGGGGTGGAGTCCACCCTCCCTGTTCCTCCATTTTCATTCCTGTTTCCTGTTAGGAGTGTGTAAGGCTTTTGAGGATGCTATATGGCATCTTGGTTACTCCACATGGCTTGTATTCTTAACAGCCCGAAGAAGGGAAGATGGAATGTGGATGTGGCTCTATGTAAAAGTCAGTGAAATTATGGCTTATGAACGCACTTTGAAAAGTGAAAGTGCTTTTTCTGTGTAAAATGTTCTCATTATATTTCTCTTCCTCTTTAGGATTTAATGAAGCTGCTTCGAAAGGAAGCAGATTTGAAACAAATACAGACTCTAGTACAAGGAACTCACACACGACTCAAATATTCGCAAAGTGAACTAGAGATGATGAAAAAAAAGCACCTTGCTGCCTTCCACCGGGTAATGTAGACTCAAATAAGATGTTATGGAAATTAGAACCAGGACAGAGACTTTCAGGAGTTACATTTATATAGCACCATGTGATTGTTACACTCAGGATTTGAGCTTATATTATAGTCTTTTAGTTACTTTATTTGTATGGTTGTTGATCTGATACAATTGTACCTGAATTTACCCTATCTCATGGATTCCCCTTTTATTCTAAAAGATACCTATCATTTTTTTGCTTCACTATATAAAGCTAAAATAGCCATATTAAAAAAGAATTTTTTTCCCTTGTAATTAGGAACAATCTCAGCTACAAAGTGAACTACTAAATATTGACTCCCAGTGTTCTATGTTGAATGAAGGAATCAAAAAGTGGCAACAAAGGATTGAAGAATTTCAAGAAAAGATAGATAAGGTCATGAGTGATATATGTATTATTAAGTGGCATGTAGAATAGTTCTGTGCCAGATTGAGAGCTTCTTGAACATGTACTAAGTTTTACTCTTCTGTAAAACTTATTTTCTTGGTCTTTGAGAACCACTGTTGCCATCTGAGGGGACAGTGACCGGTGCACACTTACTCTCTCTGCTCTCCACCCTTTCCTTACTCATTGTAAAGTCACCGCTTCTTTCTCTCTCCCACTGCCATTACCATCAGGAAAGGAAGAACTTCATCATCTGGGTTATCTTTTAAGATAACTTCTTTGGTCCAGTGGCTCAGTTGGTTGGAGCATCATTCTGTGCACTAAGGTTTCAGGTTCAATCCTTGGTATGGGAGGCAACCAATCAGTGTTTTCTCACATCGATGTTTCTCTCTCCTTCTCCTTCTCTCCCTTCCACTCGCTCTAAAAATCAATAAAACATATCATTGAGTGAGGATGTTAAGCCAAAAGACTGGCTTAGTAATTATTTCTGAAATATTTATTGTATTTGCCAGGTACTGTGTTTGGTCATCTAGCCTCTGCTTATTAATAGGAACTTTCTGATTACATTCATTTCCCTGTTGCTTATCTTTAATCCTTAGAAAGTTGTTTGTCATACCATCACTCAGTAATTTTCACCCATTGCTTTTAGTTCTACCTTCATCACATGATTTGAAACCATACTTACATAGCTCCTTAATGTCTCTCTTCCAGATTAAACCAATGTCTCTTTGTCAATGCCAGAACAAAGCATAATGTCCACGTACTGTCTGCCCAGCACAGAGTACCCAGAACACCACACATAGAACACCACACACTTTCCTCCATCAGTCACGTTCCTATTTCACTTATACTCAGCCAAAATCTGAACGTTTTAAACATGCCTTGCTGTAAACATAGGTCTGTTTATTGTATAATTTTACATAAAAGCAAGGCTTTAAAAAAATATTGAAGTTAAATGTTATTTTGTTGGATTTGGCTTATTCTAGTTTTTCACAATCTTTTTGAGTCTTAATTCTCTGCTCTAGTCAGACTTTATTTTGCCTAAGACACTGTGGTATTATTCATAAAAAGAGTATTTTATTTATGTTTAATATTACATTTTTGGTGTGGCTAATGCAATTGAAATGTTTTTCATTTTAAACACTTCATGAAGTCAAAACTCTTACAACTAATTTTGTGCGTTCTTATGTAATTTTTAGAATAAGAAACTTGAAAATAGATGGGTGTAGTTTATAGAGTTGAAGAACAAGAAAGCACAGGCTCCTCAGAGTACAGTAATGCTTGTTGGGATTAGTTTTTTGCCTAATCCAGGAAAACCTTGGAGAGGGAAATTTAGATTTAAGCATTGTCTATATACTTTCTTAAAATCAATTATTACATCAATTGTTTTTGAAATTATGTAAAAGGTTGAAGATGATATTTTTCAACACTTCTGTGAAGAAATTGGTGTGGAAAATATTCGTGAATTTGAGAAAAAACATGTTAAGCAGCAACAAGAAATTGATCAAAAAAGGTATTTTTATTTAAAATGTTGGTGAGCAAAGTACAAATATATAAATAACTATTATTTCATAGTACAAAGGATGCCTGAGGTCTTTATTTCAGTGTATCAAGAAATAGCTAGTAAATACTCATTTTCTTATAAAGAGATCTAATCCTTTCATAACTTTTTAAGGAGAGAACATAAATATGCAAAATAAGAGAATGGGAACATAATAACAATGTTTATCAAAAGCATAAAACACTAACTTACTTAATTCTCCGTGAATATATATGTAGATAAAATTGATAATTTTCAAGAAATAATATATTACTAAGATAGAAAATTCTAAGGAGGCCAGTTATCATGAGAAAAGAAAGTAAAAAACTTCTACCCGCTCCATCCCCAAGTTCACCAGGACATATGGTTTCCCAGAGGACATCCCAGCAAACTTTAAAGACAGGAAACTTCAACAGTTAATATTCAAGAAAACCTTCAATAATTAAACTGTTTCATAGTATAGAAGAGGGAGAAATGCATCTTTTTATGAAAGTTAAAGTTCTATATCTAGTTTGCTGAAATGTTTTATAATGGAGTGTTGAGTTGTGTCAGATACTTTTTTTGCCCTCTATTGAAAGGGATGTATGGTTGGGTTTGGGGGGGGTTGGTTATTAATATTGTAAATGACATTGTTTGACTTCAGAATATTAAACCAACTTTGCATAACTAAAATGAACCCACTTGATCTTGTATTGTCCTTTTTAAATGTTTTTGGATTTGATGTGCTAAAATTTTTAAAAGAATTTTTACATGTACATTCATAAGTATGTTGGCCTATAGTTTTCTTTCAATGTCTTTGTCATGTTTTTGTATCAGGGTAATTCCAGACCTATAAAATTAGTCAGGAATTGTTCTCTTCTGTATTTTTTTCTGGGAGAGTTTCTGTAGAATAATATTTCTTACCTAACTGTTTGATAAAACTTGCAAGGAAAACCAGTAGGTCCACCCACCTTTCTTTGTTGGAAGGTGTTTTTTTGGTGTGTTTTTTTAAATATATTTTTTATTGATTTTTTACAGAGAGGAAGGGAGAGGGATAGAAAGTCAGAAACATTGATGAGAGAGACATCGATCAGCCGCCTCCTGCACAACCCCCACTGGAGTTGTGCCCGCAACCCAGGTACATGCCCCCGACCGGAATCGAACCTGGGACCTTTCAGTCCGCAAGCTGATTGATGCTCTATCCACTGAGCCAAACTGGTCTCGGCTGTTGGAAGGTTTTTTAGGAGTGTTTTTTGTTTGTTTTTGTTAATCCTCACCTGAGGATGCTTTTTTCCATTGCTTTCTCAGAGGGAGAGAGGGATGGAGGGAGGGATGTGAGAGAGACACATGGACTGGTTGCCTCCTGCACTTGCCCTGATAAGGGGCAGGGAGCAAACCGCAACACAGCTACATGGCCTCAACCGAGAATTAGAAACCGTGACCCTTCGGTGCGACACACTACCACTGGGCCACACGTGGAAAGTTCTTTTAATTACAAATTCAGTTTTCTTAATAGATATAGATAGAGCTTTTCAGGATATCTTTTTTCTTGAGTGTGCTTTGGTAGTTTGTCTTTCAAGGAATTTGTGTATCATCCAAGTTGTCAAATTTATAAACATAAAGTCATTAATAATATTTCCTTTTACATTTTAATGTCTCAGATTTGTACTGATGTTCACACTTTCATTTCTGATATTGATTTGTCTCCTTTCTTCTTAATGTCTAGCTAGAAGTGTGTTGATTTTATTGATTTTTTTCTAAGACCAGTTCTTGCTTTCATTGATTTTCTCTATGGTTTGTCTTTCTGTAGTGTTGCTTTCTGCTCTTAACTTTATTATTTCCTTCTATTTATTTGGGTTTAATTTACTCTCCTTTTTCGAGGTTTTAAGATAGAAGCTTACATTATATATTTTAGACCTTTATTTCTTAATGTAAGCATTTTAAGGTATATATTTCTCTCTAAGCACTGCTAAAGCTACATCACACTACTTCTGGTTGTATTTTCATTTTCACTCTACTGAGAATATTTTCTAATATTTCTTGTGATTTCTTTCTGTGACTCATGGGATGTTTAGAAGCATGTTGTTTAACAGATATTGGGCAGATAGATTCAGATACTTTTCCGTTACTGATTTTTATTTTCGTTACATGTGATGGGGATATATTCTACATTGAGTCAGTCCTTTCACACTGATTGCGGCTTGTTTGGTTTCTCAGCTTGTATCTAATACATGTCCGTGTCCACCTGAGAAAAAGGTTCACTCTGCTGGTGGGGGGGCTCTCTGAGTGGAGTGGAGTGGGTTTGCCTTGCTCGCGTCCTCGCTGTCCAGTTCCTCAGCGGTCACTGAGAGGCGTGCTGACTTCCAGCTGCGCTTTCACTCTTCATCCCGTTTCTGCCCGTTTTCACCTCATGATTTTTTTTTGAAATCTGCTTCAAATAATGTATGAAATTTGCCTCAAATAATCCAGTGAGGGGAGGGAGTGATGGGAGGGGTAATATTGACCAGGAATTGGTAATTATTAAAGTTGGGTGATAGCTATATGGGAATTTATTATAGTACTCTCTTCCACTCTTCCTATTTGCTTGAAATTTTCCATAATAAACAGTGCATTGAAAGGCTCTGTTTGCCACTTACAATGCTTGACTTTATTACTCTAGATTAGAATTTGAAAAGCAAAAAACACGGCTTAATATTCAACTAGAATATAGTCGCAATCAACTGAAGAAGAAACTAAATAAGATCGACACATTAAAAGAAACTATCCAGAAAGGTAGAGAAGACATTGATAACCTGAAGAAGGTAATTAATAACGAAGTGTCTCATAAAATAATTTCCTTCATTGAATGCATCTTGTTGTGCTCCTGAGTGTTATAGGGGGATGGAGTGCGGGGCAGATTTGAGAAGTAACTTGAAGTAAGATGGGTACAGCTTCACGAATTTTTAGAGGCTGAAGAGGGCGAGGAGGTGGAGGGGAGATGCCACAGATGGCTGGTCCTAACTTGGGCAGCTGGCGGGTAGGAAAGCAGGTTAAGGGGAGAAAATTCTGGGCCTGCGGAGCTTGAGTTGTCATGTGACATCGAGAGAGCAATTTCTGTCGGGGAGCTAAAGAGCATATAGGTAATGAAAGGCTGGGCTGGGTACGGGGTAAACTGAAATCATACAGGAGTGGTCGAGACTCCCAGGCAGAGAGGAAGGCAGTGGAGCAGGGGTGGGATTCTGGGGTACAGTCACATAGTGCTGCTAAGAAGAGAGCCAGAGGGGTCATATCTGAAGCCCCAGAGAGTCTGGAAGGAGGAAGTGATGACAGTAACATTTATTTAGTTAGTTAACAAAGTAAAGTTTGCTAATAGTGTGACAATGGGAAGAGAAAGCAGGTGGCAGTTAGGGAGGACTGCGTCCGAAGTGAAGGACAAAGGCAGGCCGGTGATCGCCAGTTTCCAGGAAGTGCACAGTGAGGGTCACCTTCCAGGAGAGAGCTTCAGAATCACTCAGGAGAAGGGTGGATCTCAGGACTAGTTTGATTTTATTGATAAGAAGATGAGCTATTTAGAGAAGAAGAATTACTGACATTATTGATGTACAAGATGGTAGATCTGCAATGCAAATCGTCTCCTTCAGGTTGAAGAAACGTGTCTGCAAGCTGTGGACGAGCTCATGGTGAAGCGGCAGCAACTGCAGGACGTATTTGCCGCCCAGAATGCCAGTGTGGAGCAGGTCCACGCCCGCACTGAGGAGGAGCGGAAGAAGTTCTTGGCCCTTGACAGGTATGACCCGCATCACACCTCTCAGCCGCTCTAATTTAGGGGAAAACCAAGAGAGGTCTCAGTTGTTGAGAGCGAGCAGTTCTTTCAGGCGGATGAAAACATGGAGCTGCATAGAGTCCCTTACCCTATATTCCTCTTGACATGAGAGTGTTCCTGTCACAGAGTCTCCCTCTAGTCTGTGTGTGTGACACAGCATAACAGGCGAGGCTATGACTACATGGCTGCATGTCCCATCTCTGCTACTTAAAAACTGTGCCCTCATTTCCTCATCAGTAATGGGGAGAAGAGAGCCTGTCTCAGTAGTAGGACTAAATGAGTGGTTGTTTACATGGCTCTGGAGCTGTACCTGGCACTCAGCGTGTGTATTTACCATGATGATCACGATAACACTTTGAATCAGTTGGCTTTGTTGCACCACCATGACACCGGCTGTCCTGTATGATTGACACAATTTTTGAGCCAAACTGATAACAATTGCAGGAAAGTGAAATCTGAACAGATTGAGAAAATAGCTGTTTTTACAACTTATTTTATACATTAGAATCAGAGGAGGAGACGTAAGAGGGTTACGTAAAATTCATTGGAGGTAGATTAAGGGCATAGGGAAAAGCAAAGCAAGGAAATATCTGAGATTAATAAAATAAGAGGAAAGACACATACTTTTACATTGGTGGGTATAGGGCAGTTAATATTTAACATAACACAGAGATGGTATGTGGGCAACAAGATAACAATGAAGGGTTCTCTGGTCTCATGCTCTGGTGAGAGATTGTACCCTGAGGAGTCTGGAAAAGGGGAATATTCTGACATTCCAAGGGGTTGCTATCTTAGATGTGAAAAGACAACAAACAGGTTCATTTAAGGTAAAGATTGACTTTTGTCAAGGACGCTATAGGCCTCGGTGGTGACAACCTTCCATGATTCACTGTTAGCTTGAAATTTTATGTTCAGACTGTCCTGTATGGTTACTGTAACAACAGGAAAAAAGAGGGGGGGGGGCTTTCTTTTGCTTTGCTATGGCTTTCCACAATTTATAAAAAACATCTGGCAATTAAACTCAAGATTATTAGCTTTTCTAATTCAAATAGCCCCTCTATTGAAACTAGACAAGATACATTACTCTCAAATCTACATTCTTGCATACCCCTCCTTGCTGGTTTGTGTGTTTTTTTACAATTCTGGGATAATTAGTAGAAAGTTCCCTTCCCTCCTCCTCTTCAGACAAGCCTCTTTTAAACTCTTCATAACTTTTGCTCTAAGTATATTTTACAGCCTTTGAAAAAATACTAATAAGACACCTCCCTAGGACATTTGCCTGGTCTGTCTCCTGAAAAACTAACAAAGATCCACCCCCTGATATCTTCTCTATTTCAGTCCCCAAATCTTCCTTCTTTCCTTGTCACCTAGCAACAACAACCAAGGCTTAAAAAGGGGAGCAGCATTTTGTTCTTTGCTCTTGTGTGGATTGGCAATACACCTACCTGCCTTTCCCTTCGGAGAAAGTAAACTTCCTTGTGTGATCCACATCCTGCATGGTTCAGAATTCGGGATCTGGAGAAGGGCCATGTGCAAATGACAGAGATAAGACACGAAATAATAATTTGGAAATATTGGGGGCCAGGTGGGAAGCCCAATGCAAGGAGAAGGACCTCCACTGGTGCTCAGGACTTGCCAACCTTTTATTCAATTTTGGATATACATCTAGCCCGTAGGCAGGCAATTTTGGTAACAGACTATCTTCAAGGTCAGTAAATATTAGAAAGATTTACTCTGAGACTATTTGGTCAGGAAATTGCTTGAGCCACCATTGTCTGGACTAAACAATTGGTGCATAGGTCTGGCCCTTGCCAGGGGCTCAAGGTTCACCAGCTTTCCGGGCTCTTTGTTTACACTTCTCTGATAGTGAAGACAATGGGTGGCTTTCTACACTTCCTCTCTGCAACCTTCTTTAAGCTGTGAATTACTTCACAGCCTCATAAAAACCGTAAGTCACTTTCAGTCTGATTTTGCAAGGCCAGCCATGTAGGCCGCCTCTGAGCTTGTCAGGGTTAGTGTGTGGCCCCTTTTTCATCCACACAAGATAGAGACAAAAAGTTTTTTTGTCCAAGATCCTTGATTGTATTGAAAGTTTATTTACTCTTGATTTTTATTTTTAAGTTTAAACAGAACCACATATTTGTTGTCAGGTTCTTGAAAATCATATAATTCTTATTTCTTTTTGTAAAAATATATTTTATTGGTTTTTTACAGAGAGGAAGGGAGAAGGATAGAGAGTTAGAAACATCGGTGAGAGAGAGACACTGATCAGCTGCCTCCTGCACACCCCCCACACTGGGGATGTACCCACAACCAGGATACATGCCCTTGACCGGAATCAAACCCAGGACCTTTCAGTCCACAGGCTAACACTCTATCCACTGAGCCACATCAGTTTCAGCTTATTTCGTTTTTTGGTTCTATTTCTAGCTTCTCTTTAAAATCACATATTGTTTCAGCTGGTAAAATCCCCAAGCCCTTATTTAAGACAGAGGCACACCTGGCAGCATGGCTCAGTGGGTAGAGCGTCGGCCTGTGGACTGAAAAGTCCCGAGTTGGATGCCAGTCAGGGGCACACGCTCAGGTTGTGGACTCAGTCACCAGTAGGGGATGTGCAGGAGGCAGCAGATTGATGATTCTCTCTCATCATTGATGTTTCTCTCTCTCTTTCCCATTTCTTTCTTCTCTGAAATCAATATAAAATTTTTTAAAAAGATAAGACATTACATTAGTGGAGGAAATAAAAAAGTTCAGACTATTAGCTGTGCAGGGACTTAATTAGCAAGAGGTTTCTTTTGCTAAGAGGCTTTCTTGGTTTGAGGTTCTAAAATGTAGAGCTTAGCCCTAGCCTGTTTGGCTCAATGGATAGAGCATCAGCCTGAGGCCCCAGGGTCCCAGGTTCAATTCTGGTCAAGGGCATGTACCTCAGTTGCAGGCTCCTCCCCAGGCCCCAGTTGGGACTCATGCAGGAGGCAACCAATTGATGTGTTTTTGTCACTTGGATGTTTCTGTCTTCCCTCTCCCACTCTTCCTAAAAATCAATGGGAAAAAATACCCTCGAGCAAGGATTAACAAAACAAAAGAAACCAAGATGGTGGCATAGGTAAACACCTAAACTGCTGCCTCACACAATAATTTCAAAACTACAATTAGACAAAACGGACACCATCCAGAACCACAGGAAAGCTGGCTGAGTGGAAATTCTACAACTAGAAGGAAAGAGGAAAGCACATTGAGACTCAGAGGAGCTGCAAAAGGCTGAGGTACAGCGATGCGTGCAAGGAGAGGAGAGGTGGCTGAGTGCATGACTGGCATTCTCAAGCAGGAGGGAGATGAAAGCTTCCGACTATGCTGAACTCCAGTCCCGGGCGAGACTCAGGGAACCCAGACTCACTTGACGAGAAACTGGACTGTCTGGTAGTGGGCGAAACTCGAGGACAGCTTTCTCTTAGAGGTGCTTGCAGTGATTACCAAGGGACACTGAGACCCAGGGGCCTCATAGGGCAGGGCTGATGGGAAGCCAAGGCTGTCTGCTCTGCCCTTAGACTCTGCCCCATCCAAGCTGAGCACAGAGGCTTTTGCAAGTCTCTTCTCATAAGGGTGTCTCCAGCACAGAAGTTCTCCCAGCATAGACACAGCTGATCCTCACAGCTAGTTGGCCTGGAGGTCAATTCCTCCCAGTGATACTAATAACAATCAAAACTACAACAAGGCTGTTCACACAGTCCATAAAGGGTGCTCCTGGGGAGGCTGAGCCACTGGGGCCTATAGGACACCTAGCACACAAAGCCACTCTACCAACTCAGGGAAGCAGCGAAAATGCAAAGAAAAAGAAATAGATCACAAATGAAAGAAATAGAGGAAAGCAAACAACTGGCTATAGAGTTCAAAACCACAGTTACAAGATTTTTCAAGAATTTCCTAGAAAAAGCCAATAAATTTAGCAAGACCCTTGAGGATATGAGAAAGGACCAATGAGAAATTAAGCATTCACTGACTGAAATAAAAAATATACAGAGACCTAACAGCAAACTAGAGGACAGTAAGAATCAAGTCAAAGATTTGAAATACAGAGGAGCAAAAAACACCCTACCAGAAAAGCAAAAAGAATAAAAAATTTGAAGATAGTGTGAGGACACTCTGGGACAACTTTAAGCATACCAACATCAGAATTATGGGGGTGCCAGAAGAGAGAGAGCAAGATACTGAAAACCTATTTGAAGAAATAATGACTGAAAACTTCCCCCACTTGGTGAAAGAAAGACTCACAAGTCCAAGAAGCACACAGAACCCCAAACAAAAGGAATCCAAAGAGGACCACACCAAGACACATCAAAATGCCAAGAGCAAAAGACAAAATATTAAAAGCAGCAAGAGAAAAACAGTTAATTATAAGGGAGCACCCACATGATTGTCAGCTGATTTCTCAACAGAAACTATGCAGGCCAGATGGGAGTGGCAAGAAATATTCAAATTGATGAATAGCAAGAACCTACAACCAAGATTACTCTACCCAGCAAAGCTATCATTCAGAATTGAAGGTCAGATAAAAAACTAAAGGAGTTCATCTCCACCAAACCAGTATATGAAATGCTGAAAGGTATTCTTTAAGAAGAGGAAGAAGAAAAAGGTAAAGATAAAAACTATGAACAACAAATACATATCTATCCAAAGTGAATATAAAAATCAAGTGAATAAAAAATCTGATGAACAGAATAAACTGGTGAATATAATAGAATCAGGGGCATAAAAAGGGAGTGGACTGACAATTCTTGGGGGAAAAAGGGGTATGGGGTGTGGAAAGAGACTGGATAAAAATCATATACACCTATGAATGAGGACAGTGAGGGGGGAGGTAAGAGCAGAGGGAGGGGTGGGAACTGGGGGGGGGGAAGCTGGGGGGGGGGGGAAGAGGAACAATTATAATCTGAACAATAAAGATGTGTTAAATTTAAAAAAGAAATATCCTATATAATAAAAGGCTATACACGAATTGACTGAATGGCAGAATTGCTGGTTGCTATGATACACACTGGCCACCAGGGAGCAGATGCTCAATGCAGGGGCTGCCCCCTGGTGGTCAGTGCACACAGCCGGAAGCTGGGCTCGTGGCTGGTGAGCGCAATGGCAGTGGTGGGAGCCTCCCCACCTCTGCAGCAGCGCTAAGGATGGCTGACTGCTGGGAGCAGGCCTAAGCCATCAGCTGGACATTCCCTGAGGGCTCCCAGACTGCAGGAGGGTCAAATCCCCCTCAAGTGCCCAAATTTTGTACACCAGGACTCTAGTTCTACATAATAAAAGGCTAATATGCAAATCGACCAAACGGCTATGATGCACACTGAGCACCAGGGGGAAGACTCAGCACAGGAGCTGTCTGTCCCCTGGTGGTCCCTGCACTTCCACAGGAGGAGCACCGCTCAGCCAGAGCCGCTGCGGCAGGGGCCTCTCCCACGTCTGGGGCAGCGCTGAGGATGTCCGACTGCAGACATCCTCCAGCGGCCCCGGACTGCAAGAGGGGCAGGCCTGGCTGCGGGGATTTCGGGCACTGGGCCTCTAGTAGAGCTACTATTCAGGGGGAAATGAGCCTGATGGGGTGGTGAGCACACAGTATATTATACAGGTGATGTATACAGAATTGTACACCTGACACCTATGGGATTGTATTAACCACTGTCACCCCATTACGTTCAATTAATACATAACTGGAAATGTGGCTTAAAAACCTGTCCAGATTTAGAATTAAAGCAAGCAGCCTGATTAAAGGAAGAATACTCATTATTGAATATTCTCTCCTGAATTAACTAATCACATTAGGATCAGTGGATCGCTTGAGAGCACTCAGAAAAGAAAATTTCATGTAAGCTTATAACACATTTTCTTCTTGGGTGCAACTTTACGTGATAGGTGAAATATAACCACTTTTTCACATCCGTGTATTTGCAGGGAAGTGGGAAAACGCCAGAAAGAAGTTGTGACCGTTCAGTCTTCTCTGGAACAGAAACGGCTAGAGAAGCATAATATGCTGCTTGATTGTAAAGTTCAAGACATTGAAATCCTCCTCCTGTTGGGGTCTCTGGATGACATCATTGAAGTAGAGGTATCCTAGCCAGTGGTTTTTAAATGAGTACACTGTGCCGAGCTCACTGCCATGCCCTGTGCCGCTCAGTGGATCCCGACTCTGCGGACTGTCCCTGTGATCTAAAGCCCCTTTGTAGGCAGGGAGACCCCCTCTTCCCAGGACCAGGAGTTTGTGCAGTTCTCTCTGTCCCTGCTCCTCCAGGCCCTGCCAGCCCGCAGGAGGGACAGTTTCTGACCTGTGTGGAGATTCCCAAGAGAATTCGGAGAGTTAAAGCTGATGGAGTTTGGAACGTTTGGGGGAGTGCCACACGGGGTGCAGGCAGCACGCAGGCCCGGCAGGGGCAGTCCCCGCACTCGGTAGCATTGCATGTGCGCCGTCACAACAACTCAAGGTGGTTCTCCTGAGTCCATGCACGTAGTGAGGGCAGGGGAAGCAAGCATGGCCCCAAGGAATTGGAAGGTAAAGCAAGGCCGACTGATGGTTTGCCTTTTTCTCACTGCATCTCACTCACTCTGCCTAGGTTCATTGGAAGTATGCACCCTTCGGTCTGTCTCCCGTGTTAGGAATGGTCTGGCGGTGTAGTTCGGAAAGGCTATCTCAATACTGGCTAATCCAGAAGATGCTGAAAATGGTTATTTGCTTTGCCTCTTAAGTCATCTCTGAGTTCTTACTGTGTTAGTGAACCACTTCTCTGCTCTGCCTTCTACACACCCCCCCTTCTGCTCTGCCCTCAGGCAAAGTCCGTTCAGTTCCATCCAGCCTCTGCTTCCAGAAGAGGCCTCCATCCTTTGGAATCTTCCGAATGAGGCATCTATAAAACCATACTCTCTTGCTAATATTGACCACCTCTTACAGCCTCAGTCTGATGCGCTCATGTACTCAGAGCGGTTTTCTCTCTCTCATAGCAGAGGTCGCATCTTAGGCGGTAAGGAAAGGAGAAAAGTTTCTGGCCACAAATGACATATACCCGCCTCCGATGGCTGTGGAGTGGGGAAGTAAACGGACAGGCCGGAGGGGAGGGTCTCCTGCCTGACAGTCCAGGGACTTGAACACTGAAAGAGCTCACTCTCTGGTCAGCTTCCCTGTAGGCTGCACTGTGGCCACAGCTTGGACCGGAGGGATCCTCTTCTGTGGAAGACATCCTGCCGGAGGGCCTGGGCCTCTGCACTCTCCTGGTCATGGTATTCTTGAAAAGCATCATGCTTTAACATGTGAATGCAATACTCCAGGGTGGCTTGACCAGCACAGAGTGGAACAAAACGATCCCTTTTTCTTTTTAGATAAGAGTTCGGTATTAGTCCAGCGTAAGGTCTTCACACCTGCTCCGAAACAGGCTGCACTGTGGCCACAGCTTGGACCGGAGGGACGGAAGCTTCCTGGCTCAGAAAAAGTCTAGGGAGGAACTCTGGCTCCTGGTGGGTCGTGTGTCCACTCTAGGGGTGCAGCGAGGGAAGGGATGGGTCTGCTAACGAGCAGGTGGAAAGCAGTGGAAAGTCTGTGTGAAGGCAGTGTCATTCTCGAAGAGGTCCGTCCCAGAGCAGGAGAGGAGGAAGCGGACTGAGGGACTGACTGCTGAGTGAGCGCGGTGGGTGCTGTTCTCCAGTGGGCAGACCTCCAGTCCTTCCGCACCTTGCCCGCCAGGAGCGGGGAGTCATTCACTGGTGCATTAGCTTGAGACACTCTCATGTGCAGTGAGGGGTGTTTCGGAGCAGGTGTGAAGACCTTACGCTGGACTAATACTGAACTCTTATCTAAAAAGAAAAGGGATCGTTTTGTTCCACTCTGTGCTGGTCAAGCCACCCTGGAGTATTGCATTCACGTGTTAAAGCATGATGCTTTTCAAGAGTACCATGACCAGGAGAGTGCAGAGGCCCAGGCCCTCCGGTGGAATGTCTTCCACAGAAGAGGCTCTCACGGGCTGTGGTGGAGGCCAGAGTCCCGTTTCTGCAGCTGGGAACCACTTTCCGCTAGAAGCAGGGGCGGCCTGTCATGGCGAGTCCCTGATTAAAATGTCACCGGCACATCTAGCAGTGGCATGTAGTGGAGGTGCTGCACGAGGTGTTCTGTCGAGCCCGGGATAGCAGAGGCATGCAGCGTAAGCCGTCTCTGCAGAGGGTGAGCACGGAGCCCTGGGAGGAGCATTGTCTTGTACAACAGTGAGGTCGAACCCTGAGATTGCCCTCTCCGGGGGTGTTCGGACAGTGCGATACCTCCACCTGTCAGGGTGCTCAGGAGACTCGTGCTGTGCGGAGCCCAGGCCCGGTCACGTTCCCGGGTCGTTCTGGGCGCATCAGCAGCCGCGATCTGGCTGCACGGGAGCCTGCAGTTGTCACGCTCCCGGGTGAGGCTCAGTGCGCTGCCCTGTGCCCAGGGTTTGCGTGGCCAGTCACCAAAAGTAGATACAAAATCCAGTGTCAAGTTACATAATGGGATGGAGAGATTCAGGTTTGTATTCAGGTTCAACTTCTTGGTGAACTATTTTAACGTGTTACATAAAGTGTAGGCGTAATTCCCGAAATAGTCTCTGTTTTTTCAGAGAACGTCTAGAAAAGAATGGTGACAAAGCTTTTCTCTCCTAATCTGTGAATCTTTGTGTTTGGTGTCAGCATTGCACGAGCAGGAAGCCTGCAGCTGCATAAGCGCTCATTTACGTGTGCCTTCTTCTCCTTCCTTCCTCAGAGAGGATACATGTTGACCCGGGAGTGATGTTGCCAGGCTGGCACTAGGCAGTCACAGTGCACACATGCCCCGAATCCCTTCACGTTCGAGTGGGGGGCAGGTTGGCACACACACAAAACGGTGAACATACAGCACTCGTGTGTTGGGTGCGGCTGAAAAATAAAGCAGGAAAGAGAATCTAGAGCATTGGTGGGGGAGGTTTGCATCTTGGATGGAGAGGCTGTTGGTGGCCTAAGAGGTAGTGAGTAGGTGAGTGGCAAAGTGGCACAGACATCTTGGGGCAGGTGTCCGGGTGGAGGTCTGGGCCGGCCCTGGATGGCTGGGCGCCTGCCCTGTGCGGCCGGGGGCAGTGGCACAGGGAGACTGGCACCCAGGGCCGGGGCCGGCCTGCATGGCCTCGCGGCATCGTGGAGATTTCAACTTCCAGTCTGAGTGAGAGGCAGGCGGCTGGAGTGGGAGCGGACAGGTGTGCGGAGACCGCCATTTCCGCTAACGAGGAAAGGGCGCCTGTGTTTTTCAGTTGGGAACCGAAGCAGAAAGTACCCAGGCCACCACGGACATCTACGAGAGAGAAGCAGCCATGGAGATCGACTACAGCTCCCTGAGAGAGGACCTGAAGGTAATCGGAAGCTCTCGTTGTCTGTGACCAGCGGTGTGTTGAAAAGTCAAAGCAGAATAATTCAGTCCATGGAGCAGAGGTGCTGGCGGGTAGATTTCCTAACGGTTTGTGAAGAAATCGTGTAGGTGTAGGTTACGTTTTCAGTGAGCGTATCAGCCTCTCTCACCGAGTGCTCTGTAGGACATTGCACCAGCACACGTCTTCCAGAGAAGAAAGGTCTGTGTGGACCGGCTGTCTGAAAGGCCATCCCCTTCTCAGAGGTCCCAATGAGCATGAAGGCTTCGGAGCGTCCTGCAGTGACAAAGGAGCCAGCCTGCTCCGCATCCTGATCCCCCTGGCAGGCCCAGCGCAGTGCCCCGTGGGTGGCACTTGCCCGCTGTGGAGTGCAGACCAGGGCTCAGTGCCTGGCCTCTAGCTTAGCCGCTCCGCTCATCACCTGGGGGCATGCGCTCTGTGCTCTTGGCGTCCGGCTGTCCTGAGGCTGCTCTCAGAGAGCAAAGCGACAGACAGCCGTTCTTCAGGGGAGAGGCCTTGGGCAGTGCGCTGTTCTTAGCGTTAAGGCGGCTTTTCCTAAATGCTTCAGCAAGTTCCCCTCAGCACGGGGGCCTGAACTGACACCCATGTTCATTCCTGCCCAGTCAACCCTCCCCCCAGGTTCGTGGACCTATGAGGGAGAGATGGTCCCCGTGGACTTGTGGAAGGGGAGTGCAGGGGGGGCCATGATGAATGCAGGGATGCAGAGAGCCATATCCTCCACAGCTCTTCATTCCATGTGTTCTCATGTTTTGTTACATTGATTGGGCTCTGATCGTACTGTGCTATCTTTAGGCAATCAGGAAAAAAAGCTTTTGTCTTTCCTATAGTCTGTTTAGGCTTTATTATTTAGAAAGTCCACTTCATTATTGAATAAATGTATTTTTCCTGTTTATGGTTTAATTCATCTGAAATTGATTTTAGCATATGGTAAGAAATAATCTATTTTTAAAAAGGTACCCAAATTAAGCAATTTACTCCATGTTTTCCAAATCATTATTTTCCCAGTAAGTTGTCACCTTTATCATATATTAATGAATGCCCTCTGAGAGGGAGGTGATTTTCCTGGAAGGTCATGCCTCTACCCCCCCTTTCCCCTCCTCCTCGCTCAAGTTAGTGCTGGTCCTTGTTGGGCTTTCAGCTTTGGGGATGCCCTCCCTGCCCCTTGGTCCTTGTGCACCTGCTGGGGCCCCACTCTGCTGTAAAGACAGAGCGCACGTGTGTGTGTGTGTGTGTGTGTGTGTGTGTGTGTGTGTGTGTGTCTTCCCTGGGAGCTCCTGAAGGCAGGTTTTTGTCATTCATCCTCGTGTCTGATAGATGGTCAGTATCTTTAATGAAAGAGTCAGTGTAGGTGGTAGCTGAATTGTCGCTTTCTGGACATTAAGAAAATGGAGGGGGAGCACATTCCAGGAGAGCAGTGTCTCTATCACCAGCTGAAGCCACACAGGGCTCTGCCTGATCCCTCAGCAGATGGGATAAAGGTCGCGCTAACGATTGTTCTTCTCGGCCAACACCAGGCTCTGGAAACTGATAAAGAAGTTGAGGCCCACCTGAAACTCCTTCTGCAACAAGTAGCATCGCAAGAAGAAGTCCTGCTGAAGACCTCGGCGCCCAACCTCCGAGCCCTGGAGAACCTCAAGTCTGTCCGAGACAAGTTCCAGGAGTCCGCCGACGGTGACTCAGCACACCATGCCCGGGGCGCGGGGTTGATTATAGCATTCCCGGCAACCCCCCCTGGATTGGGCATGTTTTCCTTATATGTGTATTTTCCTCTGTTGTCTTATAGTAATCTTTTTAATACCGAATCACTAATGCTTCCCTTTTGAAAAGTGTTCTACTTTAATTAAAAAACAAGTTTATTGGTTATTTTTTAACGTATTTTATATTAGCATAGTAGACATTAGATACTGTATTAGAACTTATTATTTTAAAATTCACCCTATCAGAAAAAGGGCTTGTCAGGTGTAAGAGCCATATTCATGGAGTTGATAATCGAGTTATTTTCCATGTAGGTTTTATTGGAGACAATCAAAGTCTAATTTAAAAAGTAACTTATGCGTTAAAGTGGAAGATAAGTCCCTCCCTGCTCTAAAGTAAACAACACTGATTCTCTCTCAGCTTTTGAGGCCAGCAGAAAGGAAGCCAGGATGTGTAGGCAAGAGTTTGAACAGGTGAAAAAAAGGAGATATGATCTTTTCAGCCAGTGTTTTGAGCACATCTCAGTCTCAATTGACCAAATCTACAAGAAGCTCTGCAGAAACAACAGTGCCCAAGTATGTATCTTCTTACCCAACATGTTAGTAAGAACCTTGTTATCGGTAGTGCTTTCTTTCTCATGGGAAACAAATACCCACATCATTTGAGTGACCCCGACAGGACAGTCAGCTGTGCTATGTCCTCCAAATCTAGATCACCAGCCTGGACACACCCAGATCTCTCGTCCCGTTTCTCCATCTGCAAAATGAGTGGCTTCAACCATTTAGTGTCCAAGTTCCCTTTACTTCTGGAATTGTTTCTAGCACTAATTTAATGCTGCAGGGCAATGTGGAGGGTCTTGGTAAGGGTTGGCCTGGGCTTAGGCAGTGGAGCTGAGTAACAAGGGAAGGAGAGAACAAAAGGCCAATTCCCATCCAGGTGTGTCCACTGTAATGTGGTTTCTGCTGTAAGCACGCCTGTTGTCAGAAGCCACAGCAAATGCTGCGGAGCTGACTACGGAGTAGAGATGTAGCTTGGTCTTAGGTATCTGCTTTTACTTTTACGACGTTCCTTTATGCCTGAGCTGATCCTAGAGTAGGTATTTAGAATTCCCGCCAGGAATCACTTACTTAGTTTCCGCCAAGTCCGACTATAAAGTCCCATTAACTCCTCGAGGGCAGGATTCACCACTGAGTCCCAAGTCCATGGCCCAAAATAGTGTTCTATCAGCAGCTAAGGAAGGGACCAGTGAGTGACTGGAATGGAGACTATGTGCTGCCGTGGTTGGAATGGCAGTGTGGGAAGGCCTGATTCTTCTTGTATGTTAGAATGCTTTCCCTCTCCTCCCACCAGACAACCCTGCGGCCTGTGACTGCATGTAGAGCTCAACACATCGTTACAGGCATTGACATTTTCCCCCAAAATGGAGGAAAATCTAACCAGTAACATATTTTGCAGCTAAGCCTGTTGCAAACCCAAGTTAGAACTTACTAATTGCCTGTCTGGTTTTGCTAAGTGAGTGACCTGTGTTCCAGGCCTTCCTCAGCCCAGAGAACCCCGAAGAGCCTTACCTGGAGGGCATCGGCTACAACTGTGTGGCCCCCGGCAAGCGGTTCATGCCCATGGACAACCTGTCTGGGGGGGAGAAGTGCGTGGCGGCTCTGGCGCTGCTGTTCGCCGTGCACAGGTAAGGCCCGGAGCGGAGGGGCCTCGCAGCAGGCATGTCTTGTTTATGGGGTTCGTGCTAGCCTTTGCGTCTGACATGCTTGTCCTACAGAATCCTGGTAATTGCTTGTCTTAGTGTGTTTAGCAATATGTGAAGACAAAACTTTTCTCAGCCAGACAGTGCAGATGATGTGTTACGTCTATTAACAATTTAGACAGGAAATCTAAGAAAATTCAGATGTTTATTAAGTTTTTATTATCAGTAGCTTCTGATATTTTAGATTTATAGAAAGAAAGAAGAAAAATAAATATTTGGAATGGCCAGATGTGACATCAGAATTGCAAGAAAAACAGTAACAAACCCCAAACAAAAACACGCAACCTGTGTATTATTTTCCTAGTCCACATTGGAGATCAACTGTTTAGTAAAGAACGTTAAGCAAAGTATTTCTTCTAAAAAAAAGTTTCCCCTCTCATTTCCACTGCTGATGGTGGCACTGCTTATAAAACAAATCGAGGAAAAGTTAGCGAACGTGAAGGCAATTAACTTGCAGCACCCAGAGCACTAGATGAAGATCTCAGGAGCTGACGTGGCCTCTATTCTCATGTCAGTTCCACAGCCGGTTTTTACTGGTCTCAAGAAGGAAAAGAAAAGGCCATTGCAGGAAAGAAAGGCCGTTAATGCGGGGGCTTGGGGAAAGCGGGCAGGGCTTGTGTTGAGTAAATCTTGCCAGAATAAGAAGATTTCTAGGTCTCACCCTCACCCCCACCCACTTATTCAACAGGTAAGCATCACACATTTACTGTGCCAGGTGGTGGTAGGCATTGGAGAGAGCAGACAACAAAGCAAAATCCGTCTCAAAGACACTTCCTTCTGGTGGGGAAGACAGCTGATAATAAGGTGGATTAACAAGTGAATTCTCTAATGTGGAGACTGAAAATAGCAAACGCTGAACGGAGAAGAATTAAAGCGAGGAATGGAGAGGGGGGTAGGGAAGGGTTTGCAGCATGAGAGAGTCAACCAGGAAGGGCTCTTTGGGAAGGTGACAACTGGGCAAAGACCTAAGGGAATTGGGGAGCAAGAATGCTGTAGACATAACGTCAGTGAGTGCGAAGGCCCCACCCGGCCACAGTGGGCCTGGGCCTGCGCCTGCAGGGTCTGCAGCAGCGGCAGCACGGGTTGGGAGCAATGTGGGACCGGGCGGAGAGGAGGGTCAGAGACAAGCAGGGGATGGAGGCGCCAGGACAGCTCCGGGGTTCTGGCCTCCTCAGCGGCGTTGTGACCGCTCCGTGGACTGAGGACGGGCACCACAGAAGGGGTTCGGTTTGGACGGCAGGGGGAGTTGGATGGTGGATGAGTGAGCTGTTAGACGCCATGTGGAACTCTGGGTAAGCTGTTAAATGGGTGAAGTGAGGGCAGAGCAGAAAGCTCAGGAGTGTGGGAGCCATCACACGTGGATGTCCTTTACAACTGGGCTCAGGTGACTCCACCAGGGGAGCTAATTAGGTGGGGAGAGCTCTGAGCTCTGAGCCCCATGGCCCCGCAGTGGTAATAGGAGTTGGCACACCAGACGGGGAAGGAGCAGTCAGGGGGTTTGGGGGCGGGGGGGCCCTGTCACCCTTGACATCAGAGGAACGGGCGAGAGCACCGCCCCAGGTGCTACCTGCAAAGGGCACTTGGAACTCGGACCGCGAATTGATCATTGGATTTACAACACACAGCTCACTGGTGGCCTGGACAAAAGCATCCAAAAGGAAATGCCTGCGTGTGGTCAGTCCTCTCTCCAAGTTTTTGTAAAGCAAATGGAAGTGGTGACTTGTTTTTTTTTCCAGTTTCCGGCCTGCTCCGTTCTTTGTTCTGGATGAAGTGGACGCAGCCCTGGACAATACTAACATTGGCAAAGTAAGTGTCTTTCTGCTTTTCATTTCCAACGGGATGCCTACCAGTCAGTGTCCCCTGAGCAAAAGCTGTTTGATAACTGTTGGTTACAAATCAAATCTAAACTCAGTATCTACGAACATGGTCCCGGGGCGTTTCATTCAGGGTTTAGGGGAGCCTGTGAGTTGTTGGGGAGTTTGCATGGAGTCGAGGGAAGATTACGGTGCCGGCCTCTCTCCTGATCTAGAGGTTGGGACATGAGGGTCACTAATAGACCCCGGGGCAAACAGGACCAAATCAGGTGTTTAATAAAGTCCCCACTGCCACCTCTAACTGAAGTTTCAGGAGAACTGCAGCTCAGAGCTGTGCCCTCCCGTTACACACGCTAACGTTTGTCCGGGTGCCGCGCGTGTGCAGGGCCCTGGTTCAGTGTGTAAGACAAAGAGGGAACCAAGGAAACAGCCAGCTCTTGGGAGTCCAGCTCAGCCAGCTGCAAGGTCAGCGCAGACACACAGGCACCGGCAGAGGCCCTCGGGCCGCACATCTTGGCTTTCTGACCTGAGGGTTCCACATGGAAGCAGCGCCAAGGACAGGCACGTCCTGGCGGGACCATCACTCCCCAGGGCAGGGGTCTCTCGGGCCTGCAGACCCTTCCTGCCGAGAGCCCACTCTGAGGCTGAACCAGACCTCTGTTCTGATTCCAGAGGCGGCTGGGCCTGGCTTTACAGCGGCTGCTCGACCAGGAGGCTGCCGGTCCTGCCACCGGTGTTTCTCATTATAATTGGCAAACTGGCATTCAGGTTTACCCCTTCGTCTTGTGAGCTTGGTTAATGAGCCCCCCTTTGCAAGGTGCATTTAATCTTGGGGTGCTATTCAGGTTCTGAGTCTCTGACGCTGCCCTCCAACTTCTCTGTGAAAGGCGTGGGACCTGGGACTTTCGGGCACCGCAGCCTGAGGCACCTCCAAATGGCAAAGGTTGCCTCTCAGCGTTTCCCATCGGACACTGGTCTCACCCGCACCCTCTGGGGCCCACTCTCTGCACACGTCACCGTGGACACCACAGCACAGCCTCGGCCCCACAAACTGGCTCCTGAGCCTTGCAGAGGACAGCAAGAGCCACATTCTGTGACCTGCCTGACTTAGGGACAGAATGCCAGCCAGTGTGCATCAGCTGCCAGGACTCCGGGCCCGACTCATGGGAGCAATGGCCCCTTTGGTGAATCTCGTTCCGTTACAGAGGAGGTCGGGGACGGCTTGTCTCGGTGACCGCCTCTTCTCTCTGGCATTTGGAAAGTCCACATCTTCCGGCAAAACTGGACGTATTCATGGCATCGGTCGAACTGCCAGCACCTCTCCTGTGTATTCGCTCCGTCTCCCTGAGAGACGTGCGCTCCGGGCAGCCATTGCACACGCGGCCGTTTTGTAGGGCGAACAGCTAAGCAGCAGCTCAGCGCTACTTGTGATCAGGGTGCCCCATCCTTCCCCGGCACCTCTCCAGGCAACAGGCCCGCCCCCGTCTTTGCGTCCGCCCTCCTCTCCCGTCCAGCCAGGGTCCGGGACTGCAGTCCTGCGTCGCAGTGACTCCTGCTGCCTCTCCAGTTAGCGTTCCTTCGCTGAGGCAGTTTCCCTCCTCACGGGACTCCGCTCCTAGTGACTCAGTCCTTCCCTGAAGCCGCCATTCCTGCCCCGGCGCCGCTCCTTAGTATCTTCCTCAGTGTGGTGGGTCAGCCAGGACCAGTCCATCCGGATCAGACCAGATCCAGGCCAGGGAGCCAGGGAGCGGGCAGGCGTCCCATGAGCTGTGGCTGGAGTCCCAGGTCCTGCTCCAGGCGCTGAGCAGCGCTCCCGGAGACCCCTGTGCAGACTGTGCTGTCCTCAGTCCTGGGGCGTGACCTTCCTGAAGACCCACCTGGCGGCTGGGTTCTGACTACATGTCACTGTCAGGGTGTACCCTTCCAGGCTTTGAGGTGAAGTTTAAATACAGCCCTTCTTCACCTGCATAGAATATTGAGTGGTAGTTTTTATAAAGACCGACTTTATTTATACCGTATCGTAGATAAGGTAGAGTTTTATCCTTAGAGTTTTAGATCATGGATTTGATGAGGCACCTTTCCTACCGCTTATTTTGGAATCGGAGCTGTTTCTGTGGTTGTAGTGGGTTGACCAGAGTAGCCGGGAGGCCGGTAAGTCCCTGTCACCTGAAATGGGCAAACAGACCTGCAGCATCACCACCCCCGGCCCAGAAAGGCTTCCTGGCGGGTGAAATGTGTGCGTTTCCTCCCTCCAGGTAGCAAGTTACATCAAAGAGCAAACGCAAGCGCAGTTCCAGATGGTCATCATCTCCCTCAAAGAAGAGTTCTACGCCAAGGCTGACGCCCTCATCGGCATCTACCCGGAGGTAACCAGGAGCACCTCCCCTTCTTCCCTCCGGGACCAGCTGCAGTTGGAGTTCTGGGGGAGCTCAGGCTCACGTTAACGAAATGAGATTTAAAGTCACCGCGCAGGTGTTTGCTGTGACAGTACAGAGAGATTTCAGATCTGAACAAGCAAATCAAAAATTAGACTTTTCTCAATGAAATAATAGTACACGTTTACACAAAGTAAGCTGTAATATTATTTCCTTATTTCTGTAATGTTGGAAGGTTTTAGGCAAAAGCAATTGCATTGCGGTAGAACAAACAAGGAACCATTCATTTATCTTCAAAAAGTCCCAGAGGGAAAATCTTCAAAAAGTCCCAGAGGGAAAACAAAGCAATTGAAAGTTCCAAGCAGTCTAGTAACTTTGAGAATGTGCACAAGTCTGTCTTAAGCCATTCAGAATACTCGAGGTAATGGACTGTTTCTGGTCATTCCCCTTTTGGACAATGAGTTGCTGAGATTTTTGGAGGAGCCCTGGGGACAGGCTGCAGGGAGAGATGAATTCCTCGCGGTGGAAGGGGGGAAACCAGCCGAACAGTCGCTGCCCATCCCAGGGCTCAGGCTGAGTCAGACTGGCGAGGAGAACCAAGCAGAGCATCGTGGCTGAGGCCCCCAGAGGGCTAGCACTTGGGCTCCTCTCCAGTCTCAGGCTGACGGGAGGTGGGGGGCAGAGGTGGAAGGTGACCAGGAAGTGTGGGAACAAGCCAGGCGTGCTCTGCAGATCTCACGGCGCCTTTCACTGAGAGTGGGGAAGGGGGGTGTTGAGAAAAGGAAGACTGCGGCCAGCGTTCAGAGCTTTCCTGCATCTCCGGAGCTCACACAGTCCATGTGCCGGAGCCGTATTTTGGCGTGGCACATCCTGAGACCCTGTGCCAGGTAACACAGCAAACAGGCTAAGAAAGCCGATGTAAACGCCAGCCACTGGCACCTTCTGAGGTGGCCATAGTTTCCTTTTAAACAAATCCAGATTCACTGCCGGCTCTTGTTTCAGGCTTAATAGCACCTTCTTCCTACAGAGAAGGACTGACTCCTCGCTATCTGCTCCCCATTTCAGCACGATGACTACATGTTCAGCCGAGTTCTGACCTTGGACCTTTCTCAGTATCCCGACACGGAAGGCGAGGAAGGCGGCAAACAACAGCGGGAGTCCCGCTAGGGCCAGCGTGCCCGGCGCAGCTGCCGGCTCCCGGGGCGGATGAGTGAGCTGTGGTCGTCACTGCTCAGTTCTCGCCCTCACGTTCCACCGGCGGAATAACCGCTTCCGAGCCCGCAGCCTGTGTGCCGCCTGAGAAAGCGGACGTCGCCAGCGACGGTGCTCTGCTCACTCCGGTCCACACATAGGGGAGGCTTCCTGGCGAGCTCGCTTTGAACAATTACAAAAACAAGGTACAGTTTTGTTACCGTAGTTCCAAGTTCCCTTTTGAAACACTTCCAGAGAAATGTTGAATTCTACATCCTCTTTCCTCTGGCCTGGCCTTGTCCATTTAAGGAACGTTTAAAACATAGTCTTGGTTTGTGAATATTCTAATTGCAGGGTGTTGAACCTGAGTTTTGAGAAATTATTTCAGAGGAACTGATGTCAGTATGAAAATATCATTAAAAATTTCTAATTTCAAATGTTTCCCATTTTATAAACAAAGTTTTAAGGTGAAAAGAATTATGTCTGCTCCATGCCATCTGCCTTTCCTAAATGCCATTTCTGTAAGAAGGAAATGAACACTTTCCCAAGTAACAGCGGACTTTCCACTTCAGAGCCTGGTTCTGGGCGGGAAAGAGGGTGCAGCGTCGTCAGCTCGACTGTCTCCTCGCGGGACGGCCAGGGGGTGTGGGGTGCTGCTGGTCTAGCGCAGACTGCGTGGGCCCCAGTGCACCGAGGAGCAGCTCCTGAAGCGGCGGGCTCGCTCCCAGCTACACTCAGGTGGCGTGTGAGCGGGACGCAGTGTGCGCCGTGAAGTCACCGCCTGGCGCCCTGCTCACAGCTCCTCTGGGGACTGAGAGCAGCGGCCACTCGGTCTCCCTGGTTCCTGTTTCTGTGCCGCCAGCCTCCCTCAATCTCCGACTTCCTGTCTTGAAAGACATCACTTAACATGTACTGTCCCTTCAGCGCCGCCTGCGCTGTGTCCCCGTCCTCTTCCTGGGCTGCCCGTTCTCCCATAGCTTGGACTCGGGAGGCGGCCCTAAGGCAGCGCCCTCACATTCCTGAAGCCGCCACCTGCGCCGCCACCGAGCCACGGGAAGCGGGTGGGAAGGCCACACTCCAAACACAGGGTCCCCGATAAAAATGCCGGCTGGTGTGCACACCACACGGTCCTGACCGCACAGATGCACTTCCTCCTGAAAACGCCCAGCAGTCGGTTGTGCAGGGGGCGTCGCCGGGTCCAGGGGGAGGGGAGTCGGCGCTGGGTGCAGGGCTGGCGGGCTCGGTCTGCCGGTGGGCACGTCTCCGGCAGCTCAGTTCCGCTGGGCGCCGTTCACCGACTCCGCCAGCCGGTCAGCACTGCTTTATGGCCGGAAGCAGGAAGGTCAGCTTCGCTGAGGTGGCAGGTGATTAGGCGGGTGCGTGGAACTAAAGTGCCGCCATTTAAAGGTGTCAGAATTGTAGCTGAGCTCAGTGACAACGGCCAGGCTGCCCCCGAGCCAGCCCCTCACCGACAGCCTCCCAAAGCGGGCGGGCGCCACTGTGCGTTCACACCAGTGGCGGCGGCACTGGCCACAGCAGCCTCGTCCTCGCAGCACCGCCTCCGCCCGCGTGGCCCTCCGGCGGCACCGGGCCCGGTCCTGAGCGGCCCTGCCACGCTTCTCCAGCCCCCTCCTGCCCGTCCCTCCCCTGCGGTGCCGTGGCCATACCCTGCCCGCCCGCCCATCGCACAGCCATCCCTGGTCGCACTTTGGTGAGTCCTTAACAAACTGTCCAATGCCTGCTTCTCACACCAAACACGTTCAAGTAATGGCTGGTTTCACAGGCGAGTGGCAACTCCTGGTACAATTCTCCTCAATGGACGAGCCTGGTCCTGGCCGGAGGAGGGCTGAGCGCGGAGGAGAGGGTAGAACTGCGCCCGGGGGAGTGCAGGTCCGTTCCGCGCTTGGACAGCGGACGGGTCTTCAGCAGGTGCCGCTCCTCTGCCCACCCCACTGTTTCCGGTGCTTCGTGCTGAGGGTGCGCCAGCGCCATCGGTGGGGAGACCTGAACAGCGCACAGCGCCTTCGCCACGGTCAGAGCAGCCGGCCATGCCCCTCTCCTGCCTGCCCCACGCTGTGCCCGCCAGCGGGGAAACGGAGGGGCGGAGGCGGCAGCCCCTCCCCAGGCCTCCTGCCTCACGCTGTGCCCCGCGTGCCATGGCGGAGATGCTGGGAGGGGAGGCGCGGGAAGCTTGGGGTGATGCTCAAACTGCAAGTTCACAACCTGCGCTGTCCACTGAACGTCCCGTCAGCCCCAAGCGGACCTGCACCACCCCGTACAGCGCACTGACGGCCCTCTGCCCGGCCGGGCTGCTCCGTGGTTAGCGCACCATCCCGGCACCAGAGGCGGCGGGTTCAATCCCTGTTAAGCGCACTTACTTACGGGAGGCAAAGCGCTGTTCGCCGCGCCCCCCGCGCACTCTGTGAAAGGAAGCGGCTGGTCCTGATGATGCTCCCGCTCAGGACAGACCTGCCGTTCTTCGGAACGAAGTCCCCAAACCACGGCGCCCCCAGGAAGCCCTTTGCCCCAGTCACTCTCTTAAGACGTCACTCTCACCGGCAGATTCAACACCTCGAATTCTCTTTACTCTTTAACAACGTAACAAACACGCCTTACAAGTCTCTTCCGTGGTAACAGATGTTTCCGCACAAAGTGGTGAAACTGAAGTCTGGTTTCTTAGGTTCCCTTTGGCAACTGCTGTTGCTGGCGGGCTCCACTCCCCTGGATTGGAAAAGCCCCGAGGGGAAGGGCGTGTCGGGGGCCCAGAGACCAGGCACCTCCGCTCCCGCCACCGGGCCCTGAGGTAGCTGTCCCCCGGTCCTCGCGGAGGTACCTGAGGTGCGCGTCGCCCGAGCAGTTAGACACCCGGTGGGACCGGCACCCGGCCTCGCGGCCACAGCCACGGGCTCTCTTGGGGCACATGACGGTTAGAAGTGAGAGGTCCATGCGAGTTCTCCAGCGTCCTCATCGTCCGGGGACGGTGCTGTCACAGAGGCAGGTTTCCAGTTGCAGGTTTTGTTGTAAAGATTTCAAGAGGCGCCAGCATCGTCTGTTCGAACAGAGAAAGGACACCAGACGTGAGGCTCGGCGCGGACAGTGCCTGCCACCCGCTTCCCCGTCAGAAACGTTCAGTTTGCATGTGCTGGGGCCTCGGCAGTGCCTCTGCCTCGGGGAGCCTGCCCGTTGTCAGAAGAGGCTTTGTGGGTTCAGTACCAGCAGCGACTGGGTCTGCTAGAGCTGTGGGAGCCACCGGGACTGTGGGCGCGCTTCCCTTCCGGGGCGGAGGCGGGGCCAGCACATGTGACGGCGCCTGGTCCCGCGCTCCCCTCAGCTCCCCGCCCGCGCGGGACCCGGCAGCGCCCGGATGAGCCTCGGCCTCACCCACAGGCCTGGCAGGGCCAGCTGCCGCGAGCCAGACCGGGCCTGTGGGGCAGAGGCTGCTGGAGCAGCAGGTGGTGGGCGCTGCGGCTCTCGCCCGGCTCCACCAGCAGGAAGTCCTGCCAGCACCCCCCTCCCGAGGCTCCACAGGGAAAAAGTGGGGGTGCACGGAGGCAGCAGCAGCAGGAACTCGCGGTCCAGCCAGACCCCCGCCGGCCGGCCCCGCAGACACCGTAGGGAAGAACGCCGGCCCCAGGAGACGCCCCGAAAACACCAGTCGCTCGTTCTCCACAGCCCGAGGCCAAGAACCTGGCCAGCTGCTCCCCGTGGCTCCCCTACGACCGCCCGGCGAGGCTCTGCGGGCCCTGAGCTCGTACGCCATCGGGAGGCCGCCCTCCACGAGCCCCCCGGGGGACAGAAGACCGTCCCTCTCCAGCCACCGTCCTAACCGCCACCACTCACTCCGCCGGCAGCCACTGAACACGGCCACGCGGCGGCCGCGCTCTGAGTGCCCTTAGATTCCTGCGATCTCTCTACCACTGACCGCTCAGCGGCGCCGGTGCTCGGGCAGAAGGAAATGCGGATCGCAGGGTGGCTCACACGTGCCCCGAGGAACGAGCTCGCGTGTTAAATAAGTTGGCACTGACCTGGTACAAGCTTCTGAGCTCAAGAAACTCCTGGTGGGTTACTGTGTGTTTAAGAGCGTTTTACTGAAGTTTTCTTATAAAGTAACCAGTGACCCAGTGCATGAAATTCATACACATTAAAAGGGATTAATTAGAGGAAATAATTTAACATTGCTATTTGTCCTTTATAATAGAAGTGTCAGAGATGAAAGAAAATTAGTAAAATGTATATGAAAACCTTCCTCCTGTCAGTCTGGGGCGCACCATGGGACCCAGAGTCAAGTCCCGCCCACCCACGTGCACCTCAAAATCACGTGAGAACCAGACCCGGCCGGCCCCCTCCCATTGGGCTAGATCCAGACCTGGCCAGTCCCACCCTTGTCAAACCCTGCTGGGCAGGGGTCATAGACTCGGGTCCCCTGGCCTGGCACCAGGACAGGGGACATGGCCTGAGGTCCCCCAGCCCAGACTGGGGCAGGGGGCATGCCTTGAGGTCCCCTGCCCGGTGGGGGACATGGCCTGAGAGCCCCTGTCAAGCCCCACTGGGTGGGGGCATGCCCTGAGGTCCCCTGTCAAGCTTAGCCAGGCAGGGGGGTGCAGCCTCAGGTCCCCTAGCCCAGTGCTGGGGTGGGGTGTGGCCTGAAGTCCCCTGTCAAGCCCCACGGAGGGGTGGAGGGTTAGGGGGGAGGCATAGCTTCAGGTCCCTGCTGATTGCTCGTTAAGGCTCCTTATGGGAACTCGGCCTCAGCTGTGGGTGCAGCCATCTTTGTGCTGGAGTGACGGTCAGTTAGCACATTCCCTCTTTATTAGAGGGAATTAATAGGGTAATAAATAAATTTGTTAGGGTAATAAATAAACTCTGTTTTCTGAAAACCCTCCACACCAATGGAGTTTTCCGGAGTGGAGTGTCGAGGGAAGTCTCTGAGTCTTAGAGACCCCAGAAGGGTCACCGTCCTAACGAACAGATGCTGAGAAAGCACAGCTTGGGAACAAGCCCTGGAAACAATCGCACGGTCACGGCCCCGACCCCCGGCCCGAGGTGCTTCTGGAGCTTCTCAGAGAGACCGTGAACACGTGGAGACAGGACACGCAAACTGCGACGACGACGGGCTAGAGCAGCGGTGTGAATCAGGGAGGGCGGGGACGGGCATCCTCAGGGAAGCCAGGGGTCCCCGAGGGAGAAGGGGGGACGGAGCGCACAGAAGACCCCACACAAAGACAATCTCTCGGGATTCCTCAGCCCCAGGCGCCCGGCAGGAACGCTGCAGGCACCCCATCCCTCCTGACAGCAAACCTGGGCGCCTACGACAGCGGCCCCCTTGGGTGGTGGCTGGTGACTGACAAGTGGGGGGGCGGTTCCAAGCACTGCCCTGCTTCTGGACCCGGATGGGATAGGTGGTGCATTCATTCCCTGCTGACATCACGTGTTCTCTAACACGCTAACGTGAACGGGCAGGAGGGTCTGGAGGGGTCCCCCCGGCAGGTGGAGTGCCCCGCATCCCGCACAGCACCCTCCCCGCACCCCGGCCAGACCCGGAGCGCCCCCCCAGGAGCCGGTACCTGAGGGCCGGAGCTGCTTGGCAGCCTCCACGCCGTTCTCCTCCAGCTTCCTCTTGGCGCAGTCCTGGCAGCCGCTCCCTGCGAGGAGACGCCCGTTAGAAAGCTGCTGCCCCTGGGCCGCCGGAGCACCCCAGCCCGGGCCGCAGGGACGTGGAGGGCGCCTTTGTGACAGGGCGGCGGCGCTGGGAGGGAGGGGGCTGGGAACCGGCGTGTCCCCAGGCACGCGCAGGGCAGGGGAGCTGAGCCGCGGCCGCGTCGTTCCTGAGCCGCTGATTCCCGAACCGTTTCCTTCCCGAACCGAGCCCACCCCTCGGCAGGTCCGTGTCTGGCCGCTGAGCCAGCGGAGGGAGGCAGGGGGCACAGGGACGCCCCCTCCAGCTGAGCCCCCTGACCCACACCTGCCCGGTCAGGCCGGAGCCCGCTCACGCCGGGCGGCCGCTGGCAGCCGCGCTCACCGCCTCACGGACAGACAGACAGGCAGGCAGCGTGAGCCGGCGGGGAGCGTTTGTATTTCACTCATCACATCGGGCACTTTCTCCCCACGCCCAGAGCCTGTGCTTAAACCTCTGGGGCCCAGGCCACACCCCGCTACACCGTGCTGCCGGCAGAGGGGGCGCTGTCGCCCCTTCCCGGAGGCAGGCCTGCCCCGCCCTGCAGCGTCCTCTCAGGCCGGGGTTCCGCGTGGGGCCGGGTCGGGGGGTCACAGCCCTCGGCAGGAGGGCGCTGGGCCGAAGCAGGCGGCGGACGTCCCGAGGCGCCCTTACCCGGCGTGGTGCTGTCCGCGCGGTCGGCATCTGCAAGAAAGGGAACCGTCAGAGGCCGCGCCACATGTGCCCTCCAGCTGGGGGATGGTGAGGCTGCGGCCGGCATGACCACCGCGGCCCAGGCTGGTTGGTGTCCTTCCTCTCCGCCTCCCAGGCCGCACACGAAGCCCCTGCCTGCAGGGGCCCGGGGGCCCAGCTCTCACTACGTCTGTCATCTCCGTGCAAGCTCACGGTCCCCCCGTACAGATGTGTCTGAGCCGCACACATCGTGAGGCCCGGCGCATGCAGGTTGGCACTGGTCCTGGTGCCTGGGTGCCCATGCGTGTGGAGGCGAGAGGCGGCCACTGTCCCTGTGCTGTGCCCAAAACCGTGCGGGGTGCCTGGGGTCCCGTTCCCCCTAATGCCAGGCGCCCTCCTCCCTGACCTGTCAGACTCGAAGCCGCAGCTCCGTGCCGAGCTGACCAATGCGGAGTCGCTCCACCGCCCGGTCCCTGCCAGCGGTGCCCCGAGAAGGGCCCGGAGAGCCGCTAGCGAGCTCGGCAAGGCCGGTGGGAACCGAGCCGTCCTCCCAGCGTGCTCTGCCCCGTCCTGGCCGGTGGGAACCGAGCCGTCCTCCCGGCGCGCTCTGCCCCGTCTGACAGGACAGGGTGGCCTCCGCGGGCCGTGGCTGCGGCCGCGTGGCCTCTGCCCCTGAGCCGGTGCGCGCGGCTCCGCAGACCACACTGTCCCCCGTCTCCATGACGGAAGTCTGGGGGACAGTTTGGGGAAATAACGGAAAACTGGTGGATTCAATGGCAGGTGAAACAGCTCAGAAAAAGCCTCCACTTGTCCTGGGGGGTGAGTTCT